>OY747717.1:17092500-17612500 GCA_963556495.2 Valencia hispanica | reverse complement strand
TGGTCGCCTCGCTTTTGCTGCCACTCATCTGATCCCAATTACGAGACACATGGGGTCAATGCCAGCCAAGAGTTTATGGATATAAACTGAAGCTGTTGGACTCCAAAATGAACACTACCACCAAAGTGTTGCATCTTTAGGGTCTGGTTGTCATGCTGTAATATATAAATTAATGTGGCCACTATATTTACAATGGCTTTGTCTGCAAAAAGGTAGTGTTTACTTTAGGGGTGTTAAGCCTTTGGTTGATCAAACTTGAAACTTCATTTGTATTTACCTTTAACTGAGACTGAGGACTAAGACTGAGGAACCCAGCAGGCAGGTCAGAGTGAAAGTTGTAGAGAAGTTTAAAGCAGAGTTAGTTTAGAAAACATTAAAAGCTTTTAACATCTTTCCAAACGTTGTTCAGTCTGTCGCCTTAAAATATAGCCAGAATGGCACAAAACTGACAAGTCAGGTAAGGGTCATGTTAATCAGAGAAACAACCAAGATCTCCATGGTAACTCTGGTCCTGGCTGGGCTTGAGCTGTTTAGCCAAGCCCATCATATAAAGTCCAATCAGTAAACATTGAATTTTGAGGATTTAAATCAAATACCTTGTTAGTTGTGTAGGTCAAAGGCTTGTTATTGCATATGTATCGTATATCTTCAGGTTTCAGAATTTTGTTTATTATAAATACAATTTAATCTTGGTTAAGAAGTTACTCCAAAGGTGCTGTTGCAGAGGTCCTACATGAAGCATTTCTCCCCTGGTATAAGTGTTTTTCAGCTTTTTTAATTGATAAATTTAATCAAAGCACACCCAAAACACAGTTGCATCAAGTAATCTGTAAACACCAGCGCACAGTGGATGCTATAGAATTTGTAACAATGAACAATTATGTTAAAATGTGATCTAAGTAAATGATTTAAACCACATTGATTGTGTGTAGTCCAAGACTTCACTCCAGTTGCATCAAATGCATGTATGTAACCTGATCTCTGAGAAGAGGAAGAGTTGATCACGGTGATGTATATATGTGCTTGTGTAAGAGTGTTTGTGTGGAATGAGTGTGCATTTACATCCATACATTATTGAATAATTGCTTCCTGATGCTCACCTCTTTTCCCTGGAATATTAATTACCGATTGATGAAACTTTGTTGGTCTGAGGGGCTGACGTTGAAGGAGGAAATGGGGGGGAAGGTGGGGATCAAGCTATTTGAATGGGGGGTAACCCTCAGTTTGAGTGTGTTGTGTGTGGTTTGTGGCTGTGTTGGGAGGCAGGACGGGATAATGGAGTAAAGCATCAACAGGGTTTAGTTTCAGGGGCAGCCATTTCTCTTTAGAATTATATTAATTTTAAATGCAGCACAATAACTATAGACATTTATAACTTTTTGAAAGAAACAAAACATTTAATGCAAGACAACTTAAAGTTTTTGTGCTACTTTTGTAAAGTCCCTCCAATTAAAGAGATTTCTTGCATGTTAACTCTAGTTATAATGCTCAGTATACAGTTTCTGAAACTTCTGCAATGACACGTTATTGAACCTTTTAAGTCCAGACTCTCTTGAGACTATAAATGACTAAATCTCAAGATGAGACTGAAGCAAACCAAAAACTGAAATAGTGAAAATGTACATCTTCGTAATCGGATGCCAGTCAATGTTGCTTTTGTTTATCTTATGCTATTTTTTTTTCTTCAGCATGACTGTCATTTCAGGATTGCAAACAGAATTAAATTAAAGTACAGGTCCTTCTAAAAAAATTACCATATTGTGATAAAGTTCATTCTTTTCCATAATGTAATGATAAAAATTTAACTTTCATATATTTTAGATTCATTGCACACCAACTGAAATATTTCAGGTCTTTTATTGTTTTAAAACTGATGATTTTGGCATACAGCTCATGAAAACCCAATATTCCTATCTCAAAGAATTTGCATATCACGAAAAGGTTCTCTAAACGAGCTATTAACCTAATCATCTGAATCAACTAATTAACTCTAAACACCTGCAAAAGATTCCTGAGGCTTTTAAAAACTCCCAGCCTGGTTCATTACTCAAAACCGCAATCATGGGTAAGACTGCGGACCTGACTGCTGCCCAGAAGGCCATCATTGACACCCTCAAGCAAGAGGGTAAGACACAGAAAGAAATTTCTGAACGAATAGGCTGTTCCCAGAGTGCTGTATCGAGGCACCTCAGTGGGAAGTCTGCGGGAAGGAAAAAGTGTGGCAGAAAACGCTGCACAACGAGAAGAGGTGACCGGACCCTGAGGAAGATTGTGGAGAAGGACCGATTCCAGACCTTGGGGGACCTGCGGAAGCAGTGGACTGAGTCTGGAGTAGAAACATCCAGAGCGACCGTGCACAGGCGTGTGCAGGAAATGGGCTACAGGTGCCGCATTCCCCAGGTCAAGCCACTTTTGAACCAGAAACAGCGGCAGAAGCGCCTGACCTGGGCTACAGAGAAGCAGCACTGGACTGTTGCTCAGTGGTCCAAAGTACTTTTTTCGGATGAAAGCAAATTTTGCATGTCATTCGGAAATCAAGGTGCCAGAGGCTGGAGGAAGACTGGGGAGAAGGAAATGCCAAAATGCCTGAAGTCCAGTGTCAAGTACCCACAGTCAGTGATGGTCTGGGGTGCCATGTCAGCTGCTGGTGTTGGTCCACTGTGTTTTATCAAGGGCAGGGTCAATGCAGCTAGCTATCAGGAGATTTTGGAGCACTTCATGCTTCCATCTGCTGAAAAGCTTTATGGAGATGAAGATTTCATTTTTCAGCACGGCCTGCCACCTGCTCACAGTGCCAAAACCACTGGTAAATGGTTTACTGACCATGGTATTACTGTGCTCAATTGGCCTGCCAACTCTCCTGACCTGAACCCCATAGAGAATCTGTGGGATATTGTGAAGAGGAAGTTGAGAGACGCAAGACCCAACACTCTGGATGAGCTTAAGGCCGCTATCGAAGCATCCTGGGCCTCCATAACACCTCAGCAGTGCCACAGGCTGATTGCCTCCATGCCACGCCGCATTGATGCAGTCATTTCTGCAAACGGATTCCCGACCAAGTATTGAGTGCATAACTGAACATAATTATTTGAAGGTTGACTTTTTTTGTATTTAAAACACTTTTCTTTTATTGGTCGGATGAAATATGCTAATTTTTTGTATTTTTGGTTTTTCTTTACTTTTTTGCCAAAATCATCAATATTAAAACAATAAAAGGCTTGAACTACTTCAGTTGTGTGTAATGAATCTAAAATATATGAAAGTCTAATGTTTATCAGTACATTACAGAAAATAATGAACTTTATCACAATATGCTAATTTTTTGAGAAGGACCTGTATATCGTTTAATTATCAGAGAATCCCAGAAACCATGAGGCTGCAAAGAAAAAGAGGGTGGCACCATCTAGTGGACATCTGAGGTAAGATTAAAAATCAATTTTTGGATTGCATGAAAAAAGTGCAGATTTAGCTAGGAAAATGACAAAAGAGAACAGAATACCTAGATAATATTTTGTTATTGTGTACTTGTAGGCTCTGTTCAACTGATGGTAAAGCTGATGAACACATCTTTTTGTTCTTCTTTAAGCCAGTTTTTTTAATGTAACTGAGTTAAATGTTTTGTCACCTCTATTCGCATTAATCTATTTCTGTTACAATGGACTCCACAGCTAAATGAGCATAAAGCGTCCAGAAAACTAGTAAAAGGCCTCCTTTTTATCATAGGCCACATGGGATGGACATTCAACTTAGAGGAAATCCTGTTATTTATTGAACAAATATTTACCGTAATACCTCTTGAAAGAGGTGCATTTCTACTGAAAACAATTGTATTAGATTACAATGAATAAATTCATATTTATAATTGAAGACATATACCTAGTCCATCTCTTTGTGAATTTCAGAGATATTTATCTTGACTGTTGTGCATTCATATCAAGTTAGAAGTCAGTTCTTTATTCTCATTGGATAATCAGAAACCAGTCAGTGACAGACATTATTTGAGTAATTAAGTCACATATGTCTTCATTGGTTTAGACCTAGAATATGTTCTGTCTAGTCCAGTGGACAAAGGGTCCAAAGACATAATTTCCCTATATGGAAAATGTAAAGTGGGTGAAGGCTTTTCAAACTTTTAGGAAACAGCCGTTACAATCGAAACTGTTAACTCAGCGAGGAAGATTTTCTTGCATAATCCAGAACATTTAAAGATTGCTGCAACACCTTTGGTACTTTACATGATTGAGATTCCCCTGACTGTAACAAAAAATGAAACTGTACTCTAATACTACTTATATGTGATATTACTGTAAACTGTACTATAGTACTTTGTCGCTCGTAAAATGGATTGATACAACAGGGCAAACAATATTTTTGATGATCTGCTGGTTTTGTACATTTGCTTACAAAGAAAGGAATAGTATATCAAATTATAGTAGTTTAATTTAATTCAGCGACATTGAATGAGAGCCAAAATTGCAGAAAAACAAATATTATATAAAAGTTACTGTGGGAGGAGAAACCTTTATTGGTAGGGTAGGATTGGTAGGATGTTTCTTGTAGCTCGTCGACAGATTTGCGTATGTCTCAGGAGGTTTCTTGGCTGCTGTTCATGGTATGTTTTCAGTCATTACTGGTGCATAAACCATCTCCATGGTTCTGGCTGAGGGAAGAAGGTTCTCAATCTTATTCAAGATTATAATGGTGCATTGCTTTGTGTATTGACCCCTCTTCACAGTGAAGTTGCTCTGTACCTTTAAAAGAACCACAGCTCTTCAGCATAGTTTGGTTGGCTGTAAAGGTGGTGTTTTTCAGGTAGCGGGTTGGCAGCATGCTACTTGAGTCAATTTCAAAGAACTTGTCTTCCACACCTCATCAATCGCAGTCATTTTGATATTCTCTAGCAAACTTTTAACACAAGGCCAGATTTCTCAGCTTTTCTAACACTACAGTGGTCTACTAGCAGCTGTGGATCTAGTATTTTCTCAAGGAGTTTATCAGAAGCTAATTTAAAAATCCAGGTGACATAAGCAATATGTGATTGACTGATGTGGAAGAAAGGATGAGGCTTCAGTCCCAATAGGCATTTTCTTGTATTTTATCAAAGGATCAGGCCAGGTGCCCCAAGTTAGGTCAAACTCGAACTCTATAGCGGCTCTCGCATTCCTCCAGCCTAATGGCCAAAAAGTTATTCAATATTATTCCTCTCACCCTGAAGTCCCCCAAGGTTATCAAATCATCTAACACTGCCAAGCAAAAGGGAACTAGGTCAGAGGCCTCCTAATCAAATCTGCTCCTCACAGACTTCTGTTTAAACACTCTGATCTTCCACTTATTCCCCAAATGTGTTTACTAATGTCCTTAATCAATGAATTCACATTACCTTGAAATATTTCCATCATACTAATTTATTTTGGTGTGCAGACTTGTTCCCAGTTACATCCATAGAAAGTCTTGGGGTACAGTATCCTGTGGGCTTCTACAGGGGTCACTGTTTCCCAATTTGTGCTAAGCTTTTGGCTTTCAGCTCAGTCATGGTTGCATCAAACATTTCAGATTTTATTGATTTAATCTAGTTCCATCTGTGTTCAGCGTGTGTCAGTGATCGCAATGATGTTATAAAATGCATGCACATGCACATGCACATCCACATATAGACACTGAGGGCTAGGGGTGGGGGTTGGGGGATGTGTGGCTGCCTTCCCCACATCCCACCCCTCTGTTTTAAATCCAGATTATTACAACACGCAACAACACCATACTCGAGTGGGAGGATAGAGGCTAGGGGTCTTCCTACACCCCTGTTCGCTACCGGCCATCAGGGGTTGGGGTCCGGGGCAGGAACAGGTGGTGTGGTCGGGGTCCTGGGCTGTCGGGCTGCCTCGCCACTGTGGGGCCCTTGGCGGTCTGCTTGTCTCCGTCCTAGAAGGTAGGGGTTCCATCTCCCGGGTCCGGGGGCTGGTGGCTCTACTGGGGCATCGGTACCTAGACCTGGGAGCTTGAAGTGTGTATGGGGTGTGTGAGTGAGGGTACAGCGTCATTTCTTGGGTGTCTTGGTGAGTTAGTGAGGTTCTCGGCCGGTCCCTTGTCGGGTCTCTGCTGGGGGGTGGGCCCTGGCTCTCCTGGTCCATGGACCGGCCCGTCTTGGCACGGCTGGTTGCCGACGGGTCCCATGGGCTCATCACTGCTACCCCCGGGCCCCTGCATAGTAGCCGCTGGACGTTCCCCTGGGGTTCTCCTTTGCTCCTCTCTTGGGGGATGCGGTCGGCCCCGCCCGGGTCCACCTGGGGCTCTGGGGGTCCTTTGGCCGTCTTGGCTCCAATCTCCTTCATGTCTGCATCGATTCCTGGGAGACAGATTGATGCCTGCTCACACCAGCTATCGAACACTCTTATGGAGAAACCTTATATGCACCAGCATGCTAACACACACACATAGGTGTGGGGTCTCTGGTGTTTACAGATATATTCTTGGGCTGATGTTATCATTACTAGAGCTTGATTAATCGGTACCATGAGTTTTTCAGTGACATTGTTGTATTTTTATATCCATTCTTGTGTGATGTGGTTGTGTGTTCTTAGTTCACAATGTTAGGTTTGTTTTGTCAATGTTCCTCTTTAGTCTTTTGTTTTGTTTTTTCTCCTCTCTCTGCCGTCCTGTCGGTATGGAGGCAGACTTCAATGTTTCCCTTTTTTTTTCTTTGTTCCCTTTTACTCTCTTGTATTTTCAACTCACCCTCTCTCATGACTTTTTGTTTCCTACCTCTCTTCTTCATCTTCTTTATTTCTTCCCCTTAATTTTCCATCTCCGTGTCCATAACATCAGGAAATAAAAACCCCAGCAATTCATAATAAAGATTTTTCACACATATATCAAGTAGAGTACTATAGCAAAAGCTGTAATGCTCCGCTTGTGAAAGTAATTCTGTTGGGCTTCTACTTGGTACTCAGACACCAATTCTGAGCTCCACACTGCCAAACAGGACACGTAAAAAAAATAATAAAAATGCATGGAAATTCCTAAATGACGGAAGGCGTGACACCTCTTTGAAAAATGCAAATGCGAACAGATGGATGTGTGCCACCAAAAAACTCTCATTCCACCGGGCTTATGCTATGCCTTTGACTGTGATGTTATCAGTACATCTTTCTCCATTGTGCTTTTCCTTTTGGAATGGGATAAATATTCTTCCTGTGGATTGGAAGGTTTTCATGAGCAGGCAGATGGAGAGAATATTGTTTACATTAAACTGTTCCTCTTTAAGGGAATTGTTGTGACAAGGTGGAGCTCCCATCATTCGAAATAGCAGCTGTGTGCTGTTTACAAAGAGGCCCAGAGCAATGTTTGTTTCCATTCAAACACCGGCAACTTTATTCTGTCTGAGTAATGAAGAAGCTTCTGGCATTATATGTTTATTGTCACATCTACTGTCACCCTCATACTATGTTTTTGTAACACAATCTTTTTCTGGCAACAACAGTTGTGTGACAACATATGGGGTTTTTTTCTCATTGCTGTGATATATATATATATATATATATATATATATATATATATATATATATATATATATATGTGTGTGTATATGTATGTATATATGTGTGTGTATATATATATATATATGACTAAGATAACCCGGGTTTATTTGACATTCCTCCTTGTTAAATCATAAATTAGCTGTGAATTAAAAAATAATAATGATAATAATAAAATAAAATGCATGCACATTTCCTCAAAAATACCAATTCTCTAATGTGTCTGTAGTAAACATTGTAATGGGAGTTTCCAAATGATGTAGTGTTTCCTAAACCCATATTTCTTTAAAAGGATGACACATATAGTGAATTCCAGGGAGGTGTAGCTGTATGATGATAAATTTGGGTATTTTCTGGTAGTGTAGCTGAAACAAACCACTATATCGCTGTAAATTACCACAGTCCCCATATCAATTTATGAAGTTTGATTTGAAGTTTTAAAACATAATCCGTTGAGTAATTTATGACAGTGAGATGATTTCCAGTCTCTGTTCACACAGAGTTGACTGGAGTCTTCCCAGAAAGAAATTTGATCAAGAAAAACAAGCAAAGGGACAGATAAGGAGGGCCAATATTCAAATTACAGGGTGGTTTAATAAGGTATTCATCTTTTTATCCAGGCAGACAGAATAAAATCTTAACAGGGCACTAGGAGGAAGTGCTTTCCGACTAACTGGTTAAAAACATAACAATAAAACTGACAGTTATGTAACCCAGTGTTTCCCAACCCTGGTCCTCAAGGCACACTGCCCTGCTTGTTTTAGACGTTTTCCTGAAGGCTGATTAACAGGTTATTACTGGATTGCAATCATTTGAATCAGGTGTGCTAAAGCAGGAAAACATCTAAAACATGCAGGACAGTGTGCCTTGAGGGCCAGGGTTGATGTAACCTATTTTTTTTGAGAGAGTGGTACAGTTTCTTTTTTTACCGTAGATGTGTTTCCTTATCTGTTGAATTTCCCAATGGTCATGTAAAGAAGTCGGGCAACAATAGGGGGAGAAGTCATCGGAGGAAACTCCACCCTTCGTGACTTTGATGAGGAACAGGTTTGTAAACAGACAACCTCATTTACTGCCAAGAAGCAGTCAAAGAGGTGGAAAACTATGCAAAAGGGAAGTAAAGTCTGATACCACCAGATGGGAAAATGACACAAAACCATCAGGTGGGAGAACTTGTAACACATAAACCTTCCTAATGCCTATCCAGTTTACTCAGGTTGCTCCAGATGGACTGCCATCCATCCATCCATCCATCCATCCATCCATCCATCCATCCATCCATCCATCCATCCATCATCTATACCATCTATCCTATGTTGGATTGCAGGGGACTGGAGCCTGTCTCCAGCCATCATCGGACAAGAGGCAGGGTAAATGGTAAATGGCCTGCATTTGTATAGTGCTTTTTTAGTCAGAAGACCGCAAAGCAATTCACACTAATCACAGCTGCCCTGGGGCTGCCCAGGAGCTTGTCCTGTCGGACACAAGCGCCACCGGACGACCACCAGCAGGCAAGAGGTTGAAGTGTCTTGCCCAAGGACACAACAACCGAGACAGGTCGCCAATCCATCGCAGGACCTGAGTTCAGTTTCAGAGTAATCCAAGGATAAATAAAGTAATTTGACTATGAAAGTTTGCAATTTTCAGTGTTTCTAAACATTAGATAAATATGTTTAAGTTGAGGTTTTAGGTCCCAGTAACAAACTGAAAAGCCCAATGGCAAATGTTAAAAGATCAGAGGTTATGAATTCTTTCTGCATATTGAATATGTGCTGCCATGCATAAAGAATCAGTCAGATTATCTAAACTCAGGTTGTTGAACTAGAAACTTTACTCGTAAAAAAAAATGCACAAAGCTTCTACACACTTATAAACAACTAAAACTTTAACCATTGCAATCTTTCCAGTGAGTTTTGACATCCGGGCATGTTCTTCATTGACTCTCCAAACGCATATAGCTCCTGCAGCCGCACTTTTTAACTGATGCTTTTATAATTTCGTATGAAAATGCAACAAACTATATATTTTTGTTGCTGCCATATCTTAACCAAAGTAACTTCTAGGAAGTCACTGTCTTCGGTTGGTATTTCACTTCTCCATTTACAGTGTTGGGTGTAACGCGTTACAAAGTAACTAGTTACTGTAATGACATTACTATTTTTGTAACGTAGTAGTGTAACGCGTTACTGCGGCAAACACTGTAATGACATTACAATTACTTTCGAAAATATGATGTCGTTACTCGTTACATAACCTGTTCCACCCCACAGCCCCGCCGCTGGTTCACTGTGGGGGAAGGGCGGGGAAATGTCCGAATTTAGTTGACCTGTGGTCACTGATTGCTAAATATGTCCTATCATTATAAACCTCAGAATCTCAGCTAAAGACTCATATAAATCTTTTCTGTGACCTCCAAAACCAGGAAAAATAAAAAGCAATTAAAGGAACATTTGTGCTATTTTGCGGTTTTTACATGAACACATTCAACCGAATCTGTCGGTCACCCTGCCGATCAGAACCGAGCAAACTTTGCCTTCTCTGAAAGCCAGCATCTCACAGATTCTAAAGCTGCAAATTTCATCATGCTACGTGCAAATTTCAGCAAATGAGCAGCAAAATAAGCCCAAAAATACGTACAGCATTTGAAAAACTAGAGCATAAATTATTTCTTACCTTTGTTTTTTCCTTCCTGAAAAAAATAATCCACCGTGATATGACTGTATTTCCAGAATAACTAAAATATCCAGTGTGCATTTAGAAAAGAAAAAGTAAAAATAACGTAATCCTTTGCCATTATTTTTTACATTTGATTTGAGGAGGCTCGACCTTGTCTGACATGCGCACTGTGAACTTTCCCCATGTAAACATTTTCTTTGTCCAATCTGCTTCAAAGTTCTGATGTCAGTGTGATTCTATAGGATCTTACGATTCTAACCATATGTCAATCATCCAAATCGGCCAATAGAAACTGGAATTACAGGTCTGCGTAATTCTAAAAACAGATATTTTGTTTACCTCGGGGGCGAGCGCTGTGACGCAGGTACGCGCAGGTGATCAGGTGAGCAGATGAGCAGGGGCCCGTTTCACAAAGCGGGTTTAGTGAAAACTCTGAGTTAGTTAACCCTGAGATGAGGGAAATTCTGAGTTTTCGGTTTCACAAAGCCAGTTCAGCGTAACTCTGAGTCAGTTACCCGGGCAACACACTACGTGAACCTAACCTGCTCGCTAGCAGGTTTGCTTCAAATAACTGAGTTTCTCCTGCTCTGAAGTTGAAGCTGCAGTCTGAAATTAGTGACAGACATGGCGTGTCCGTTTCTTGATGAGCCTGTTGATGTAGAAGCGCAGATACTCCGCAGAAATCTGCGTCGGGAGAGGATAATCAGACCCCGAGTGGATATTTTATCACTCCATGATGAGTACCTCTTTGAACATTTCCGTTTTTCTAGACCATCAATAGTTTATTTAAACAATATCCTTGGCCCACACATTTCTCACATGACTCATCGTGGAAGAGCCCTCTGCTTCGAACAAATTCTTTGTATTGCGCTACGTTTTTTTGCGAACGGCAGTTTTTTGTACAATATCGGTGATGCGGAGCATGTATCCAAGGCAACTGTCTGTCGGGCTGTGAGAAATGTGACCCTTGCACTTAAACAGTTACTGTATACGTTTGTAGTGCTTCCAGGTCACAAAACCACCAGACATCTCAAGGAAGCCTTCCACAGAATTGCAGGTATCAGTGTAAGCAATGAATAATGTCAAGCAATTAAAAATGTTGAGACTGGAAGAACTCAATTTGATATATTTAAGGGTTTCCAGGTGTGATTGGCTGCATTGATGGGACTCACATTCGTATCATATCTCCTTCAATAAATGAAGGAGATTATGTGAACAGGAAATCTGTCCACAGCATTAATGTACAGGTAAGCCTAAATAATAGCTTTCAGCATTCCAAATGAAATCTACACGTCACAATACAGCAACTGCCACTAATTATTGTTCTCCACTGTGAAGATCATAAGTGATGCAGAATACATCATCAGTAATGTGGAAGCAAAGTGGCCTGGGTCTGTACATGACTCTCGAATTTTCCGTGAGTCCACACTGAGTGACAGATTTGCCTGTGGTGAGTTTATATACAGTATAGTTATATAGCCTACTGTGATCAATATGGTATATCCTTCTATTGCAACTGAAACATTACATTTTATCATCATAGGGGAGTTTGATGGATACCTTCTGGGTGACAGGGGGTACCCCTGCCAGCGCCATCTGCTGACCCCTTACCCTGATCCTGAGCCTGGGCCACAGCAACACTACAACATAGCTCACTGCAGGACGCGAGCCAGGGTGGAAATGACCATTGGGATGCTCAAGGCCCGATTCCAGTGCCTGCGTATGCTCAGGGTCTCCCCAGAAAGGGCATGTGACATCACTGTGGCATGTGTAATTCTGCACAATATTGCCATGATCAGAGGGGAACAATGTCCCACCCTTACCCCTGATGATGGAGATGATTATCCCAACCCCGCCGCGGATGCACAAGATGGGAGAGCTGTTTGAGACATTGTCTGCCAGAATCATTTCCAACTGTAACCCCCCCCCAGTCAGAGAAGGACAACAGGCCTCTAATTTTATGAGGTCTTCTTTATTTCCTGCAAGTACACATGTTTACAGTTATTTTGTTGATTGAAAAATAAAAAATCATCCACCTGTGGGCACATCACCCACCTTTAACTTATGTTCCAGCAGTTGTATTTCCATTTGTGTCTTCTTCACTTGTAGCTTTATGTGTTCCATTTCCACATTTGTTTTTTCAATTTGCTTTTGGAGATAGACCTTATATAGTTGCTTCACAGGGAGCTATAGGAACACAAATGAAGTTGAATGTCATAGTGCCATGTCTATTTAGTGTCATAGTAAGTTGTGGGTCAATACTGAATATTCCTACTGAGGTAAGCTGTGCTGTGGAAGTTGATGGAACCTCTTCCTCATTGATGGACCCTCTGTTGTTTCCAGCATTGCTCTGTTGGAGAAAAAGAAGCTGCAAGTTGTATTGCAGAACAACACTAACATTGACTGAAACCAAGGTTATTTTACACAAAGGTTTTGACCTCAACAGGCCTCCCTGCATCTTCCCTCCCTGTGGTGGCTGACAAGGTGTCTTCATCATCCTCCTGTAACAATTATTGTGTTATATTCTACCTATCATCAAAACTCTGGAATAAAATAAATTAAAAAAACATAAATCAAAACTCTGGTAGCTACTTACAACAGCATGGAAGTCTGTTATAGTAGAGGGCTCCACAAGACAGATCACACCATCAACAACTGGTGGAAGAAGTTTATTCAGTTGATTATTACCCAGAAGAGTGCCCTACCTAATTTCTTTTCTATCTTCGTTTTGGAAATACAGTGCAGGTCCCATCACAATTCTTATGACTCTTAGCCACCTTAGATTAGATTGATATCTGAGCAGCCAATTACAGATAACTGTAGCAGATGAATGGATGGCCATTACATCTAACATATGCCATTTATTTGAATGATATACCTCTAATGTAGGCCTTTGTGTCCTGAGGCATGGCTGGGTCCGACGAACTCCCCCCAGAGATGCCCTCAGCAGTTGGCCGCCCACGGTTCTGACTGAGGGCCATCTCTTCAGCCTCTGTGAGTTGTGGTGGTGCTGTACCACCGCCTGTTTTTCTGGCCTCAGCCTTCTTTCTGTTGGCTACGATGGAGGTCAAGTTTGAACATATGCAGCGAACTCAAATTTTGAGACACATATAACAGGAATTAAGGTGTGGCTTTCATATAGACAATATTGAATACTGGCAGTGATGGTATGACTGAAGATGTGGCTTTTTCATTGTTTAGGGATTTTCTCTAATTACTTAAATATAGCTATCACATGTAGAATGTAATCACTGAATGCAGTTTAATGAAGGCAGGCTAAACATCACCACAATGGGAAATAATTAAATTATACCTTACCTGTTTGAACTGTATTTTTGTATTTCATCTTTAGTTGCTGCCATGTCCTTTTTCGGCCTGCTGGGTTGCACCTATGTGCTCAAAAAAACATGTAAGATATCAATGTTGAATGAGTGGAACATTTAAGACCAAACATGTCTTTTTTCCCCTCCAATTAATACTCACGCATTGACTTGATCAGCAATTTTCTGCCACACAAGCTCTCTCTCTTTTGCCGCTGCCACAGTATTGCTTTTTTTTTTAAGGATATGCTCATTTTCAGCATATGCTGTCATTAATAGTTCCATCTCCACTGGGGAGAAGTAGGAGGATCTGCCCTTTTTTTCACTGGTTGCCATGGTGAATCATGTTATCTGTGTCCCATTGATGAGGGCTTTTTATATCCTCATGCACGAGTGTAACTCAGAGTTACTTTAACTCAGAGTTGATTGATCTGATTGTTAACACCTATTCTGAAACCGAAAACTCTGAGTTTTTCAACTCAGAGTTAGCCAAATCAGAGTCGAGGTTTTAACTCAGAGTTTGTTCAACCTGCTTTGTGAAACAGGCCCCAGGTGACGATTCAGTTTCGATTGTTTTGTTTGCGTTCGAAAAATGGCGCGTCAAGAGAAGAGAATCATCACTGACAAAGCCCTGGCGATTATTTAGAATGATAGTTCATCGGAGGTTTGGGTTGAGGACTCGTCATCAGAAGAGGAAAACCGAATTTTATCGGAGGAAGAGAGGTATGTTCATTTACAGTCTATGGATATGTTCCAACTAGCTAATGCTAATAGGTCTGTCAGCCATTTTATATAGATGTTTTCTTTCTTATTTGTGTTCTTAGATGTTTGGGTAGGCTATATACATTTTTTAAAACTTTGTGTATGTATATATATATATATATATATATATATATATAAGGTTATTTGTGTCTAAAATATATTTGTGGATGTATTTGTAGTTTTTGTAGAAAAAGAGTTAGAATATATATATATATATATTCTAACTCTTTTTCTGTCATAATATTCTTTTACTCACCTCGGCATTCATTTCAGGTATGATGTTTTAGAACGATGCAAGAGTAGTGTAACTAGTAATGTAACTAAGTTACTTTCCAAAAAAGTAACTAAGTAATGTAAGGGATTACTTTTATGAGAAGTAATTAGTAATTTGTAATGGATTACTTTTTTTGAGTAACTTACTGAAACACTCACTGAAAAACAAACTTAGGTTCACCATTTTAATAAGACAATTAATGAATTAGTTTTAGCCACAAACCTTAGTGTATTTTATTGGGACTTTATGTGATAGACCAAGACAAAGTAATGCACAAAGACAGTCTTCGGGAATTCGTCTTTCTGAGCCTGCTCAGGACCCCCCCCAGACGGAACCTAAAAGAGAGAGATGTTAGAAGACGAGGTACAGGAGTGCGAAATGGGGAAGCTGGGCCTGATGATGGATGCTGCAAAGAAGGGCAGGACCCAAGAGGTACGGAGTGACCTAATGGGATAAGGTTTAGAAGGGAAAGGGTCAGCAGGACCCAAAGGGGGAAAGGGGTCAGCTGGACCCAAACCTGGTAGCTGGGGTACCAGATTCTGTGATTAAAAAGCGGGTCGAATAGTGAGGCATTAGCAGATAACCGGGACTGAACATAGCTAGTGATAGGTTCGTAGGGGCTGAGGCTGGAACTAAGGCAAAATAGGTGGATTCAGAACGATGTGCCAAGCTGGTCTGTTTTACTTCTACGTAGGGTATAGATAAGGGTGTCCTGACTAAGAATAGAGATGTCTGAGAGACAAGGATGAAAGGAAGGGTCGTGTCTGGATGAAGAAGGGGCAAACTCGGAAAAGCACAGGAAACTGAAGTAGGCGAGCAGGTACATGAAGTAAATAGTTAGGTCAACGAAGGGGGATAGATAGCCGGAGTGAAGCGTGAGAATGCAGCAGGTGAGGAGGTCGGAGGTGAGTGGTAAGTGATGTGTAGCTGTGGGTGGTTCTAGCTTTTTTAGACCTTTCAGTAACATGGATATGTGGCTATGGTTGAGGGCTGGAAAGAGTATACCTGTTGCCAGCTTGACGAAGATGCTGATCCCTGAAAAAAAGGGTTTTATGTTAGCTGTGCACATTTTTTGAATTGAATGGGAGTGAGAGATGAACTGGCAGATTGACAGAGGAATAAGTGAGGGAAAAGAAAGACCATACGTTACATGAAAAGCCTTGAAGACCGTCCAGGCTGACAGGTAAACTGAAAGGGTACCGGGGAAGAGACTGTCGAGGATGGAGTTCTGAAATACTCTGGTGAGGTCATGGAGCTGAGGAGTTAATCAAAGATCGTGGCTGAAAACGTAGGGACCGGAGTTGGGTTGAGGTCTGCAGCGGGAGCCATAGATCTGAATTTCTTTGTTTAAAAATTTCTATAACAGCTGCATTGTCTGAGTGGATGAGGATTGAGTTTTGCGACCATTCGTGTCCCCAAAGAAGGGCAGCGATTACGATGGGGTAAAGGTCGTAGAGAGCAGAGGAAGGGGGGGCAGACCGGGGCCGAAGAGAGTCGAACTCCGGGGGGTTAGCCTGATGCGAAACACCTCCCTTGGTAGTAGCCCCTGATACCAATGGAAGGAGCAGCGTCAGTACAGAGCTGAATGTCATTGGGAAGGGAAAGAAAATCATTGTAAAAGAAAGAAATACCATTCCAGGAAGCCAGGAAATCTTACCAGAGCCGCATCTCCATCGATGAGGCTCGGGGTTGGCGAGCTGAACATGGAGGCATGGCACACTGGCAGCGGTGGACAGAAGGTGGGACACAAAGGACAGACCTTGGGGAATGATGCAAACAGCGTAGTTATGATGACCCAAGAGGGATAGGAGCTGCTGCTTAGAGTACGTATGAGGAGGAAGTTGGAGAGGATCAGAGAGATCCGGTGGACATTCGAGCGGCAGGCCTGGAAGGAGGAAGAGTCGAGGGTGATACCCAGGAACTCCAAAATAGTAAGGGGGCCCACCATCTTCTCGCTGGAAAGAGGGATACCAATGTCTGAGAAGGCCTCAGTGAGTGCGCAAATCCCGGACGTGGCGGAGAAGAAGCAGGGATGATAACCAAGAAGTCGTCCAGGAGGTGAAGGACGTATGGCAGATGGTAAGTATTAAGCAGTACCCTGCACAGGGTCTCGTGATGTCTCCCTTGGCAAGCCAGGTACCAAGGCCCACCAGGCAGAAAGGGCTTATGGCATAGCCAATGGTGGTGTACTGCATCGAGAAATCAGGGAAGGGGATAAGGCTATTAATGCTGTGCTCGGACGAACCTTGAGGTGGCGACGCCCAAGGGGCTGACCCAGAAGACCAGGAAAGGAGGGTGGCTGAAAGGGCCGATCATGAACCCCTCCTTGACCTCGTTATGGAGGAGAGAATCGACTACATCGGGCTCTGAGAGCTCGAACCGGAGGTTGTTGCAACAGGCCGAGTGATCGGGGAGGACCTCCAGGGTGATACCCGTGGGTGAACCCTTGGACCAAGAAGTCCATGAACTCCCTATCGAGGAGGCGAGGGCCCTCACCTTGATGGGCTTGGCGCGGTGCCGGACTAGTCAGTCGGGCTGCAGAGTCGGTTTGTGGGGGCAGGAGCCCTTAGAGTGAGTCCTGCCACAGAAGGAACAGGATTGCAAGAACCTACAGCTGGAGGAGGAGCAGCCCAGCCAATTAAAGTTATTGCTGACCAACAAACATCCCCTGGTTGAACTGAGCAAGCCGGCCTGGGACCCCTTGCCCCCGAACCGGAGAGCCAATTCCAGCATGATGGACAAGTAATTGTCCAGTTAGGGCCACCGGTCGGGGAACAAGGAGCAGACCATGTCTCGGTAGAGGGAAAAGGCTAGGGCGAACTCGACGGGAGTGAGGTCCCTGGAGCAGAGGGGGAGCGGGGAACCGAGCTGCATCAGGCCAAGGCTGGTCTGCAGTTCCCGAGACTGACCTGGGAGACCCAAAAAGGGGTGAAGGAGCAGAGCCAAGTCAATATGATTACCGAGGAGGATCTCCTGACATAGCGCTGGAGAGACCGGGGAAGGGCGGTGGATGGAGGAAGAAGGCTTAAGGGGGGATGGCTGTAGACAAAGAATAAGGATTACACCCGGAAGCAAAAGGGGGGAGGAGGGGGAAGGTTGAAAGGGGGTTCAGGCCAGTTGGGGGCTGAGAGAAAGATGGTGGGATCGCTTGAGTAGCTGTCGAAGCGGCGGGCGCATCGAAGGAAGTAGACGGGATCGCAGAGCGGGGAGGGGGGGGCACACTGGGTACTAGAAGGAAGAAAAGGAGAAGGAATGGAGGGATAGGATGGACGGGCGCCAGCAGAAGGCGCCGCCTGTGAAGACAGGGCTGGCCAAAAAACTGGCCAAAAGGTAAGCACAATCAATAAAAGAGGGAGCAGGGGCAGGGTGATGTGGCGGCTCGCCCCCGGCAGGGAGTGCCGCGGGCACCAGGCCCTAGACGATAGAAAAGGGAACTGTGTCACCGGAAGACCTGCTGGAAGAGGAAGCGGGTACAACGGCGGAATCAGGAAGCTCCGGACAGGAGGAGGAAGCATGGGGGTGAGGTGAAGGAGACGGGAAAGGGAGTTTGAATGGTGAAGGGAGGGCCCGGGCCGGCCGGAGCAGCGGCATGAGAGCGCCGAGGCGACGGCTCACGCCGAAGAGAGAAATCCCGGGGCGGGGAGAGGGGAATAGGAAAGAGAGGGAGCCGGCCCAAGCGGCCGCTTGGACAGCCGCTTAGAGTTTAAGTTAAACTGATAACTCTTAGCAGCTGCCAACCTGCCTGCCATTGTCCAACCGTTTCGGTGCCTTGGACCTGGACTTTCCTCCTTTGACGGCCACTGGCACCCGTAGTTCCGCAGACTTACAGCCCAACTCCTCCCAGCTGCTGGTTCAGCAGTCTGACTCCCGCAAACCTCCACGTCGCACCAAACCCCGGACCGCAGCCCGAACTTGCCGAGGTGTGCTGCATTTCACTCCAAACCCACGGGTCGAGCCCACAGTGCCGAACATACATCGCTGCAGTCCTGGGGATATTCAAGCTCCCATAAACTCAGCCCTGATTTTAACAGTTATTCACATACTGGACTTGGACCTTGCCATACCTCATTCATACTTGTTATCAGCAGAGAGTGGACTAAAAACCATAAACCCAACAAATGCAATTCCAATAGTCTCAACAGTTACCCAAAGTCCCACTTTCAGTAAATCAAACAGTCTCCAATCACTATTAATATGGCACTTTTAAATGTTCGCTTTCTGCTGAATAAAACTTTTGTTATCAACAATCTGATTTTAGACCACAATCTTCAGTGTTTATTTTCAATGGAAATGTGGCTGAGTCCAGATGCCCCTGTTGTTCTTACTGAGGCCTTCCCACCAAATTTTAACTTCACTTATTCCAGGAGGAGTAGCAAAAGGGGAGGCGGTACTGCTTTTGTAAGTTAATCAACGCTTTCTGCCAAACCTGTTTTATTTGATAATTAGGCTACAGCACTTTTGAATATAATGCAACTGTTTTTAGCACTCCTCAGATTTTATGTGTTACAGTTTATAGGCCTCCTAAAAAAGTGCACCTTTTATTCAAGAATTGTCAGTTTTTATCAAGTCGGCACAACTCCTTTGAAATGATCATTTTAACTGGTGATTTTAATCTACATGTGGATAACCTTTTAGATCCTTTATTAGCAGATTTTTTAAATGTTCTGAATTATATAGATTTTAGCCAACATGTCACACAGCCGACTCACAACAGAGGACACACCCCGGACTTGGTCATCATGCATGGCCTGTCCACCGGTTTGTCCTCTGTTGTTGACTTGGCTGTCTCTGACCATTACTGGGTATTTTTTAACATCACCAGTTTTAGCCAGTGGGAGACCTCTGCAAGAACTCCCAGAAAACGTCATCTAACCCATGAAGTGGGTGCAGGTTTTCTTGGTTTTCGTCTTTGCTAAGATATCTCCTATTGCTTTACCTGCCCCCTGTGCTTTTATTATCAATGATTTTAACAGTAGGCTTCAGTCCGCTCTCGACCTGCTTGCTCCACTTAGAGTTAAAAGTTCACACTCAAAACTTGTATCGCTGTGGAAAAATGAAAACCTCCAAAACAAAAGAGAATTTGCAAGGTGGCAGAGAGAAAATTGAGAAAAAATAAAACCACGATAAACCATCATATATACACAGAACTTCTCAAATCATACAATGATGCAGCAAGAAATTCAAGAAATGCATACTTTTCCAAAATGATCTCAGATCATAAAAATAATCCCAAAATTCTATTTTCCACGATTGAAAAAAAATTGTAACCATGCTACTAATGCATTCCAGAAAAAAACCACTTCAGAGGGAAGGTAGACACCATCAGATGTAATATTTCATCTTCTCAAAGAAACATGGTTTTAGAAAAATCTGAGCATCTTTCTTTAACAGAGGAAATGCTGGACAGTTTTGTTCTGGTAGAAGCTGAGATTCTTGATAAAGGTTTCTCCTCAGTGAGGCCCACCACATGTGTTTTAGACCCAATTCCCACTTCATTTTTTAAGCCATTTTATGGATTTTTTAGAGACGAGATTTTAACCTTGATGAATTGTTCCCTTGATACGAGGGTCTTTCCTGCCGCCTTTAAAGGGGTGGTGATGAGGCCCCTGTTGAAGAAGAGCAATTCAGATTTGAATGATTTCAACAATTTTAGACCGGTATCTAACTTAGTGTTTTTAAGCAAAATTTTAGAAAAGCTTGTTTTAATTCAGCTTAATGATTTTATTAATATACACAATTTCAGTCTGGTTTTAGGGTGAACCACTGCACCGAGACGGCCGTTTTGAAGATTGTAAATGATTTTAGATTAAACTGTGATGCACAGAAGGTGACAGTGTTGGTTCTACTGGATCTAAGCGCTGCCTTTGATACAGTAGACCACACTATTCTTTTAACCCTTTTAGAACAGATTGGCCTCTCTGGTGCTGTTCACAAATGGTTCACATCCTATCTCACAGACAGGACTTTTATGGTAAGTTTATTGCCCCTCTAAGGTCCAGAAGATTACATGTGGTGCGCCCCAGGGTTCAATTTTAGGCCCAGTGCTTTTTAATCTTTATATGCTCCCTCTTGGCACTATCATCCGAAGACATGGAGTGAACTTTCACAGTTATGCTCTCGGACCAACACAGAAACACTAATGCATGATTTTATCACCAGTAGAATTGATTACTGTAATGCCCTGCTTTCTGGTCTTCCCCAAAAGAATATCTCAGGTTTACAACTTCCACAAAATTCAGCAGCATGCATCCTGACGAAGACCAGGAGGCGGGAGCACATTATACCTGTCTTAAATTCACTGCATTGGCTCCCCGTATGTTTTAGGATTGATTTTAAGGTTTTTGTAATGGTTTTTAAGTGTCTTAACTGTATTGGGCCTTCTTATCTTTCAGAACAGCTTTTTCCATATAATCCTTTGCGGTCTCAGCGCTCCTCTGGCAGGCGTCTCCTTGTCATCCCTAAAGACAGGACACACACTTATGGTGCGGCGTCTTTCCAATATTATGGCCCTCACCTCTGGAACAAGCAGCCGTAGGACCTCAGGGCCACATAGAACATTCATGTTGCTCACGACTCACCTTTTTAGCCTAGCTTTTAACTGATTATTGCTTATATTTTCAGTGTGTTACCGCATAGTCTTATGATATATATCCGGTTATTTTTATACTTTAATCTGTTATTTTATTCTTCCTGGCAGTGTTTTCTCTGTGGGAGCCCTCTGCCTTGAGAGCGGTGGTCGGCTGTGGCTGCCTGGGTGCTCTTCAGGTAGCGCTTGGGTGTAAGTGGGGGTCTCGGCCTTGCCTCCTCTGGGCGCTCTGTGTGCCTCGGCTGCTGCGGTTGATCTGTTGCCGCTGGCGCAGATGGCTCCCTTGATGGTGTTTCCTTATCTGACTCATCTGCACTTGGCCCAATGTCCTTTTTATTGTTGTTTTTAAGTGTTTGTGTGCATGGCAGTTGGGGAGGGGGGTTTAACTGTGATCATGCTTTTAAAGGGACGGTAATATGGTTTATGTGGGGTCATTTTAATCTGTAAAGCACTTTGACTTCCAACTCCTGTATGAAAAGCACTTTATAAAGTTTTTTGATTGGTTGATTGATTGAAACAACTGTGGAAGAAAGCCAATGTAATGGCCTACATGCAAAACAGTATATGTACTGGAAAAACAACAATGCACATTTCCCTGAACATATCAGAATGGTGAAACATGGTGGTGGCAGTATTATGGTGTAGGGATACCTTTCTTTAGCAGGGACAGGAAAGTTGGTCAGAGTTGATGGGTAGATGGATGTAGCTGAATACTGGTCAATCCTGGAAGAAAACTTGTTGGTCTGCTTTAGTGGAGGTTCACTTTCCAGCAGGACAAAGACACACAACTGTGAGCTATTTTGAAAACAGGCATTGATTTCGGTTTCTAGATGTGCAAAGTGAGCAATAATATAGCCCAGACTTGCAGTTGTAATAGGAAGTTCTAGAAAGTATTGACTCTGGTAGCTGAATGCAATTGCAGAACACAGTTTTCATGGTTGAGTTGGTCAATCACATAAAATCCCAATTAAATATTGAACTTTGTGTTTGTAATGTGACAAAATGTGGAAAAGTTGAAGATGAATACTTTTTAAAAGCACAGTAAACCAGGGGGAAAAAGCTTCTTGACCAATATCCTGACTCATAATTTGCTAAAGAAAGAAGAACATACATTAAACATTACTGTAACCAGCCGTGTCACTTGCCAGGAATGTTGAGACACTTCCTCATCTGCAGCTGACATTAGAAAAGCTGTTGCTGCTTCGCTTGCAGTCCAGGAACTGACCTGAATCAGGACCTTTCTTTTTCTCATTCACTTCTCAGCAAGAACTGAAACCTGCAGAAAGTCTCAAAGACTGCTTGAGTTATCAAATTTATTAAAAGTGAAAGGATTTGAGACCAATATGTCGGGTCTTTTCAGCTATTGCACAAACAGACTAAGGGTGGAGATCAAATTTGACTGAGCAGCATTTCGAGAAATGATAACATGAAGTGTCTTTAAATAAACCACTTTGGGAAATGTGATCTCTTTAATCAAGCAGGCAACAATAACATAAATAAAAATACAACATTTATATTTATTGCACATATATCTTTAAAATAAGTTTATTTGGTAGCATATTTGGGCTTTAAAAAAACATACATACTATTATTCCTTTAAAAAAGTAACAATGGCTGAACGTGTTTGTTGTTCATAATCATTATGTCCTCAGTACTTTGGAGATTTTATTTGAAGCTTCAGTGTCCCTCCGGTTTTTAGACTTTGTTTAAGCATAGGACAGCCATCTAGACAGGATGTGACCAAAACTCTACAAGATCCTCTCTCACATAGAAACCTCCTCAAAGTCTCATCAAAAAAGTGGTTCCCCTCTTTATATTCATCTAATAGCAGCAGAGTCCTGTTGGACTGGGACAGAACAGTCCTCAGCTCCTCTGCTGATATCTTTTCACTGAGACAGAGCTGTGTTGTTGCTTCCTGGAACAAGTCACCCTTAACACTGCTGCAGTTGACATACATGAGAAGATCCAAAAAGCTGGCATCAAGGAACTTAGAAGCAGCATCGGTCCAAGATGAGAGCAGGATATGGGCTACGGTTGTTTTCCCGCTTCTTGGGGGTCCCTCAAGTAACAGGATTTCACCAGCATTTGGGAGTAGATCTTGGAGTCTCACAGGCAGGCCCTCACTGAAAATAGAGACAGCTCTGTAATTCTGAACTGCATAAACAAGAACAACCATAAAAACCTCAGCTAAAGGTGTCATTATAAACCCTTAGTTTCAAAAGACTACTGTAAATACTGCAAGCAATTCCAAAGAACGAGTGGTCCTAACATTGATCCATGTGGGATGCCGCATATTTCTCAAAAGTGCTCAAATTCGTAAGAAGAAAATATGCTTTGCATTTAAACTGTCTGGTCTGAATAAGTAAAAATGTAAAGAAAATCCATTTGTGAGTGAAGCCAAAAGTTTAATTTACTAACAAAAGGAGTTTAAACTGGGTGCAGGTCATTTCTACATTTCACAATTTAGTACCCAGGCAGTTTAAGTAATTTCATACTAATCATGTGCCATCTCCACAAGGGGTGACATTTTACATCTGCTGTGACAATCAACAACTTGAAAAGTTTTTCATTCTATTTACTCATAATCTGATGATCCAACGAACATCTACCAACAGGAGGCTGTGTAGAGCTATTTTTATTTTAACCAGGTTATAATCTGTCAAATTTTATTAGAGTCAAGTGGCTAAAATGGGGATCAGAACAGAAATAAATAGGATGAAATAAAGTTTTTAGAAAATAATATTGAATTGAGTTGAACTATAAGCAAAATCTGAGCATTTTAATAATTATCTCCATGATTCATTAAAATACTTAACTACATTGAAAGAAAACATACACATTGTTTTAAGTAAACGAACATGAAATATTTTGTCTATGGCTAAGAAACTATTGTAGAATTGAGTAGGTACAATGTATGGGTTAAAGATGGCAAAAGAACAATTTAATTTGGTGCCATCAAGTTATTTTGCTTACTGGAAGTGAGATTAAAAATGCAGAGTCTGCAATTCTTTCAACAGGATTGGAAAAATGTCTTTATGACTCACTTGTTTTGCAGCCTGTGAGGCAGCTCCTCTGCAGCGAAAGAATCACAGTGCTGTCTTGTCTTTGCATTGAGGGAGAATTCGGAATATTGGGCTTTCAGGTGCGACCTCAGACTTTCCTCTGTGTGACGTGCAGAGAAAATCAAACTTGTTGAAAGAGAATTGACACAACATGGAAAGAGATAATGTTCTTGTTTTACTTCTTAAACCAATATACTACTGTGTCTAAGATGGTTGAATTTGAGAAAAGCATAATCAGAATTTCAAAATTTTTGTTTTGACTTTTTCAGGTAAATTTAATATTTTACATGACGTTTGTATTCTTTTATTGTAGGCTTTTAAAGCAGTATTGAAATTTTTTTTTTTTTTAAAGGTAATCGTTTTTTCTTCAAATGTTTTTTACTGGAACACAAAGCCAGTATGGGATCATAGAGGATTATATTAGCGCGGACAAAAACAGAATAGTATTGCAGCATAGAGTTACTTACCTTCATTAATAATGATTTCCTCAACTTCACTTCCTTTATTTCCTTGTAGGCCTGAGGGAAAATTAACAAAAATGAATGAAAACTAGAGTAATATTTATTTTGCTGCTTAGCTAATCAGTTAGAGAGTTAATGAGTACCAACTAATTAAATAATTGCTAGTGTGTACATATAAAACATAATTTATCAGCGGTTTGACTTCAATTAACTTTGTTGTAGTAGTTAAACTGTGCTTTAAGTGACAGTACTGTTATTGTTCTGTACACCCAAAGAAAGAATGGAGGTGTTCAGACTTACAGGCAGACATGGACTTCTCCCCATCATCAACCAGACAGTTCCTGGTGCTGGGAGTTCTGCCACCTAAAAAACAAGGGAATCTTTGATTTAGTGTGTTGGTATAAAATGTTAGGAAAATATTTACAGAAGCTTTATTACCAAGAAAAAAAGTATAATACAGCAAATTTATATTGAAATAAGACATATTAGTTTTAAATTGATGTTTTTCAGCGTGCTTTCCATCCATGGTAAGATTTCAAAAAGTCTACAAAGTGTAACTTTCCTTTTTTCATAAATTTTAAAAAGCTTCAGTTACATTAATTTTTGTGGTAATTTTTAAAGGAGTGCCAATAAGTGTGGAACCCGTGGTGTTGTTAAAAAATGATTACTTTTTAATGTCCCCCACTCAGTAGTTGTACTCAGATTAAAGGTTGAATTGTTTTAAATATTTCTGTGTTTCAGATTATTCTATTGCAAAACTTTAACTTATCTCCAGAATTTTCACACTTTTATAGTTATGTCAATAAATCTGGAGGCTAATAAATTATTACAAAGCGTCCTGGTTTCATTTTTCTTTCCTACACTAATTTAGATAGTCAACACATTTTTGTAAACAGTGTAAAACATTTTCCATTAAGTACCGCTAAGGAGGCTGACGTTTCCTGAATACAGTCACCCGGAGATTTCTATAGCCGCTACTGAAATAAGATTTCTTGTCATATTTGCCCATTCATTTATCTGAAAGTGTGCGTAATCAGTGTACAAGTAGGGGTGTTTGTTTGGATGATAGTGCGAACATGTGCTAGACCAAAAAAAA
This sequence comes from Valencia hispanica, assembly GCA_963556495.2. Taxonomy (NCBI): domain Eukaryota; kingdom Metazoa; phylum Chordata; class Actinopteri; order Cyprinodontiformes; family Valenciidae; genus Valencia; species Valencia hispanica. The sequence goes on along the minus strand of OY747717.1, from coordinate 17,586,731 downwards.
AGTAAAAATCACCCACGCATTCACAAATAGCTGTGAATTCCCCCTTTAACACGGACCAAAACCAAGCTGGGTGATTCCAGGCAGATTCACGAAGTCCTCAACTTCAACAAAAAAAAAAGCTAAGTCATGCTCACATGAGTTGAAACAAAGCCGGTCATATGCTGGTGAAATTCCACAACATTCAAAACCCAACAGGTACAGCACTAAAACAAACATCAGAATGTCAAAATATGAGGAAAGCTTCCTCTTTTTATGGTGGAAATGTAATTTAGATTGCATCACCACACATACAAAAACCTACATTCATATTTCTAATTGAAATAGAATTTTGTTATTGTTTTTACCAGACAGCCTTTTTTCACCCTTTTAGCGTCAAAACTAAAGTCAGTTGATATAACTCTGAAACAGGAAGGATTTTAACAACGCTGAAACTGACAGTAATGCCAGGTCGTTTGAGCTGAGACTAAAGACAAAGTCAAACTCTAGAAACATGAGAAAGACTTTCCAGAATATTCTTAAGCAATGCTACACGTTACGAAGCTAAATAGTCTAAATATGAGGAAATAAAGGAGAACTAAAGTGAAAGTAAGACTCTACTGATGCTTCCCTTTACCACTGGCCCGTTATAAGAATGTCTTGTAGCTCTACTTATGTATCACTTTTAGTTTTGTTTCTTTTCACCAGTTATCTGTTTGGAAAGTCAAATTAAAATGCCCACATGTGGAAAATTATCTGCTATTTTTTCAGGTTTGGACCAACTCACACACTTTAAAAGAAATCAATATTTGGAATATTCAGATTTTCTAAAATACTAAATTTAATAACTAAATATTCACCTAACACTTGTAAGTGATTAGAGTTATATAGCAAAGTAATATATGTACAAATGCAATCATTTTCTTGGGGTTTTTTGCAGACCAACCTAATGATATTAACAAAATATCAACAAAAGTTAAATATTCTGCCAATAATGATTTAGACATTTGTGCACATTGCTTGATTTTTGGTGGATCTTTTTCCAGGTGGTAGCCCTGCAAACCAACAAACTAAAAAGCTTTAGTGTTTGCATTTGAAATGCAGACAGGAATTTCCCATTAAGATGTGGTGCAAAAAAAAGTTGATGAAGGATGTTGTGGTCTTGAGAAAAAACCCCACCACATCCAAGACAGACAAGATTAAGTAAACGATGGATGGATGGATGGATGGATGGATGGATGGATGGACGGATGGATGGATGGAAATATCCCAAGCTGTAGACACCAAACAACCACCGTAACAACCTCTTTTTTTACTTGAAGAATGAAACTTTTTTTTTCAAAGTATAAACAACAAATGCAAATATGATCTCATCTGATGAGAGCACAGATGTTTGCTGTATGTCTGTCCTTCTGAGATAAGCTTGTAACAAGACAAATGAACAGCTTTTTAAATCGAAGTTGCTATCTGGGTTTCCTAAAAGACTTGGGCTGGTATCTGGGACAGAGAACCTTAACTGGGACACACCTGGCTTCATATTTCTTTGCAAGATTTTTTGACAGTGTCACTAGCATTAATTTATATGTGTTTGTTTTCTAAATACAGTGAAACTGTTCAGTAAATAATTTCACACTTAAAAATGAAGTTGCAAAAAAAAAAAACTAACAAATTGAATGATTTGGTTCTGGTTCTGTGTTTAATAGAAGAAGCAAGCAATTACCTTTTCGACGTCTGTAGGTGAACACTCCAAGACCAATAACAGTCAGTATTAATCCTACACACAACACAGTGATAAGAGCATCCTTTTTTCCATGAGGGAGGGGTATATCATCTGTAGTAAGAAAATATAGAGCAATCACTTTTAACATTATACATGAAATTCAGCTCAGTCATTGGTTGCAAACATTTTGTTTATGTCCACAGATGTTTTTTAACCACTTTGGAAAGAACCAAATTTACCAGTAACAAAGTGCAGCAGACTTCCCTATAATGGTCAAGACCAAAACTAATTGTGGCTGTAAAGTAGAAATAGTTGAGCCTAATGCAACAATCTTTTTGCTGTGCATCAAAAGAAATTTTCAAATTACTTTTACCGTTTTTGTTGTTGTTTTCATTGTTTCCCTAGACATCTACTGGATCCTCTGTACACTAAGCTGATCAAATTCTGACCCTATAGACTAAATTTAATTTTCAATCTCATAAAATACATAGGAGAAAAAAAAACTCTTCAAGCATTTTTTTTCTAAGCACCCCTACACAATACTGAATTGTTTCAAAAACACCTACAGTTTCAGAGAAAAGGAGGGTAAGTCTTCCATCTCCGGAAAAGCTGTAGGCAGCTGCAAAGATTGCTTTACTTTTCTGTGGATTTGAAAGGCCCTGAGAGCTCATTTCAGTTGTGAATAAAGGTCAAAAACATGAACACAACAGGAAGCTGCAGTAGATGGTGATACACAGAGGAAATAATATATTTCCTGTTACATTTCAGAGTTAGTAAATTTCCTATACTAAGACTTTTTAACCTTAAATAGATTATTTTTGCCATTTAGTACTTTTCTGAAAAAATCAAATGGAAATAAGTTATAAGAACCTCTGCATGTCTCTAAATATACACTTTGAGGACTATTGTCAAATAAATCCCTGACAGATGTTAAACATTTACCTGGAAGGTGAAATGTTGCAGAGTAGCCATCTTTTGTAAAGTTACATGTGTAATTGTTTTTCTCTGAAGAGCTGACTTCTATCTGACTGGTGACTTTAAAAAGATGGTCTGGTGTTGTTGTATTTGCTGTGTTGGGACTGTGCTTCCGCTGGTGCCCATCCTGCCACACAACAGGAGACTGAGGATATCCCTCGGACTGGCAGATTAACACCACTTTATCCCCATCTGATGTCCTCTCAATCTGTTTTGAGACTAAATTATACTGTGCTAGAAGAGAAAAACAAATTAAGATTAGCAACATTTTATAACAATAAATATATTTTGCTCAATTTCAAAATACAGGGTTTATAGAATATTTCCATTTCTAAATTCAGTGCTTTTATTACATTTTTAGGCAGTTTCATATAACTTTATGGACATGTGGGTCCAAACAACACAATGGTGAAGGTGGCTTCTAATTTAGAAGTGTTGTTAAAGGGATTTCCCATGCTTTGTTTGCTTCTGAACAAATTTACCTAAAATAATATGCATTATCTGAGCTGGATTTTCCTGAATTGAATTCTCCTATTCATACCTTTTGACCAGTAACACATTAATTTCGCAAAGCTAGAAAACATTGGAATTCAAGTGCTTTGGGCTCTAAAACAAACCCTGTTTAAGAATCTTAAGTCAGATTTTTTTAAAGAAGTAATGTGATCTAAAGACCAAAAGACCAAAAGTGTGATTTATTCATAAATAACTCAAAATCTAAAACGATAACTGGGGAAAATTAGACTTTTCAAGACTGCAAAGGAACCATGTGCATAAACAAAGAATATTATTACAGAACCACAACGCCTTGCAAATGTATGCATACCCCTTAAACTTTACCAACAGGTAACTTTTGTCACATTACAACCACAATCTTCAATATATTTAATTGGGATTTAACACGAAACCCCAACACAAAGTAGTGAATAATTGTGAAGTAAAAGGAAGAAGCATAATTTTCCCTTTTTACCACATATGAGGTTGTGGTAAGAGGAACGGAGAGATTCATAAGTAAGATTGGACGATCTGTTGACAAGATAATCATTAGTTGTGCATTCCACACGTCTGCTCTTTATGAAAAAGTGCGAAGAGGAAAGCCAGAAAAATCCTATTTGCAACAAGTCAAACACAAACACTTCCACATGGCAGTGGCAGTATCATGCTATGGGCATGCTTCTGTTCAGCAGGGGCACAGGAGCACAGAGTTAATGGGAAGCTGCATGGAGCTAAACATGGTACGATCCCAGAAGAATGCATGTAAGTCTTAAAAGATTTAAGACTTACGCTCCAAAATGACTACAACCTTATGTCTATCCTGAGCTACAATGGATTGTCTTAAAGAATATTCATGTTTTAGAAGGACCCAGTCAAAGGTCAGACTTAAATCCAATTGAGAATCTGTCACGAGGCTTTAAAATTGATGTTCACAAATAATATCCATCCAATCTGACTGAACTTGATCTATTTTGGAAAGAAGAATGGGCAAAATGTTTTGTCTTTCTATGTGCAATGCTGGTAGAGATTTACCCCTAAAGACTTGCAGTAGTAATTACAGCAAATTTCAGTTTAAAAGTTTGGCTCAGAGAGCAATGAATACAAATAGACGTCAAACTTTGCCATTTTTAAAAATGCATGCCTCCTTTTCCTTCTTTATAATTTTGCAATTTTTGTCTTGAAAATCAAATTAAATCCCAATAAAATACAAAATCATTCAAGGGGTATGTATACTTCTGCAAGGACCTGCATCTAAAAAAAAGTATCCAGCCTTTTCCCTATCAAATTGAGTAATAATGGGCTTAGTTTCATTTTCAAAATTAGTTTTACTTTTGACTGCCCAGAAATAACCATGTGCGGAAGCCGTTGAGCAAGACCATTCCCAGAACAAAAGTCCTGCGGTACAGAACAAAAAATGCACACTGTTACAGATTGATTCAAAGAGTGGACTTACCTCCAACTGACAAAGTTATAGTTTTATAATCAGTCCCTTCTGTTGTTTGAACCAAACACTGATAGGTTCCAGAGTCAGTAATCCTGAGGTCTGATATCTGTAAAGTGAGAGGGAATGAGGAAAATCATTATACACCCTTAAGATAAACTACTTTAAACTTTAATCACAGCTGGATTGCTACTTCTCTCTCCAAACATTTACCGCAGTACAATAAAACAATAACACAAAGAGTTGTGTTGTATATTTTGCCCTAACAGGAAGAAGAAGAAAAAAACTCCTATGTCCGTTATTCCTGGCAGCATAGGAATATGTTGGCAAGTTTAATCAGGCAAGCCACATGTTACATTTGGAACTTTCCCACGTCTCATCACTTATCTGACTATTGTTATGTGAACTCTGTCTGACTGTATTGATTCAGTGCCAGCAAATACCTTTAACTTTGCCCAGCCATTTTTCAGCTCATCAGTGAGAAGCTTCACTCGACCCTGGTACTTTGGAGATGTGGAGTCCTCCAAGTTGTCTTCTAGTCGTATCACTTCCTGATACGGGTTGGCGTCCATCCAGTGCCAGATAACTTTCAGGTCATGTTGAGGATTTGCTGGTTTGGAAGAAAACCTGCAGCCCATCACAACATCTCCTCCATACTCCGATAAATACGTAGTTCGCTCTGCCTCCACTGTAAACAAGGCTGCAGGGGGAAAAAAAAGTATTAGAAATTTGAGTAAACATGTACTAAACCTCAGCTTTCATTCATTTTGATAAGTTTCCGTTGCAGATTTAAGTTAGCTTGCGTGTCAAATTCAAATAGAAAGCTTTCCTAATGTTTCACAAGTAGATATTTACGACTCACCTGCAAGAGATGGCTGCAGGAAAACTTGCAAAACTACAAGTACTTCAACAATGGTCCAATCCATTGAAATCTAAAGGAAGAAGGAAAAAAGTGCAAACAAAATGTTGAAATCTTCTGGCCACAGATTATCACTAGTCATTTTTGCAGATGCTGGTCAGCTGAGAATTCTGGTGAACTGCATGACACTGAGATGGTCAAGAACACATGATGCTGAGTTATACATTTTTACCACTGATCAAAGCATGACTAAGCTAGCAACTAGCAGACAATAGGTCTGCTAGTTTATATTAGATAACATCTGGAGACCAAAATAAAACAAAACAAAAAAACTGTATTCAACTCTCGAGTTTTGTCAAGACACCATCCTTCTCCGAAGGAATGATTCATATCTAAAAACCTCTATGGCAGCTGCACAACATTTATCCAAACGGTGAGCTGTCATATCTGGTTTTGGTATAAATCTGATTTTTTTTTTTAAGTACTTCTGTGTACAAAATATTACCACAGAAACAGTTTGAAGAGTTTTAAGGCATTGTTATCTATGTGTTCCAGAAATTATGAAACAACATATGCTGGAATTGGCTTTGGGTCACTGCTGACTCTCTGACTTGTAAGTAAGGACTATAGCATCAGACACTAAAAGCTCTCCTTTTCCACATACTCATCCAAACCTGACTTTGAGTTCAAGCAAACCCTGTACTTCTTCAGACTTATCAAGTTTGCATAGAAACCCAGATACATAAGAATTGAGTAATCTACAAACACATGATATGCTCTCAGTTTCCATAAAAGGGGATTTAAAAAAAATGTGTTTACGGTACAAAGTTCAGTCCAATAACTAAACTTTGAAAATACCTTTGTTTTTAAACATGTGAGGCAAAACATATTAATTGCAAATCAATATTTGGATTTAAACATTAAAACAGATAAAAGATGTATCAAATCTATTATAAAGCTATTACTAAAATATAGCAAAATATGTGAAAGCAGCACACAGATTACCACTTATATGTTGATATAGTGCTGTCCTACCTGCAGATAGTTTAAACAAGTGCTGCCTGTTTCCTTCTGCCTTCCCGTCTAAATGATCTCTCCTACAAGTTCTTTAATCGCTTTTTTACATGTGGGAGGTCCTTCCTCCCAAACACAACAGAACCCACCCCTGCTCGTGTACAACCAACATGGTTTATCTAACGTGATTCGCAAGAACTAAACAAAATCAAAACAACAAATAAAATAAAAACTGTTCCTGCTTGTTGCTGAATAGCGATGCCCCAGAAATACTATGTTTTCACGCTAATATAAACGGCGGAACTGTAACCAGATGCTGTAAACAAATGTTTATACTTTTTTTCCCCTAAACATCTAACACAGATAAAGTACACGAGTATGTAGGCTACGACCAAAACGACTATTTTGCGACGGAGAACCTACCTCGAGTGAAGAGTGGGGTCGCAGTTAGAGGTGTCCAAATATGGGAGCGCACAGATGTTGAGGTACGGTCGACGTCCGCAGTTAACGTGTTAATGTTCGTGACGGTAGCAACAGCAACGTAAAGAAAACGCTCGGGGACCGTAAAAGCTTGAGCAATAAACCCGAACCCGGATGACAGTCGACGGGTTTTATATTCGAAAACAATAGCCATGGTCTGTTTTTTCCCACACTCTCTGTTGGGTTTATCTCGGGATTGTCCTGTGCGCTTTTTTTTCTTCGAGTGACGTCACCTGTTCAGCCAAAAGCCACGAATAAAGCGTATAACATTGTTACCGTAAAAGTGACAAAGCAATCGTGTTTTTTTTTTGTTTTTTTTACAAGACCTTATAAGTAACATTTCCTACCAACAGGAACAACCAGAACGCTTTGAAGTTCTTTAATAAACTGTGAATCAAATTAGGTCACTCGTAAAAATGACATAAAAATCTCCCTTGCAGTAAATAACATTGAAGAATAAACTAAAGCAGAAACTACCACAAACATTACTTTGAATACGTATACATTATGACAGTATAATATAACTATCCAGTTTCAAGTGTTATTCAAAGTATTTTCCAATCACTATATTAAACATACAGGTAGGCTAACCAAAATATATGTTAGCATTATAATATTTGCATTAGACTGTAGCCTACACAAAAATAAAGTTGAAGATAAATAGACTTTTAAATGTAGGCATACTCTCTCAATTCAAACTCCAAAGTACTTTATTGATCCCAGGGGGAAATTAAGTGTTGTAACTCATTATCCAACGTTCTTCAAAGAGTTGTTGTAGAGGGTGATGGCTGTGGGCAGGAAGGATCTCCTGTAGCGGTCTGTATTACAGCACCTTTGAAGAACCCCGAAGACACTCTGTTAACAGTCTTATGAAGAGGACAGTCAGGGTTATCCATACGAGGTAGTAATAAAGGAAAAACTAAACTTTCTAAATCTGAAACATATGAGTCGTAAAAGTAGAGACAACAGCTTAAAACACAAACGTATACCTTTGATACATACAGCGACTTCTTCAAGCCCTTCTTTCTGCACCATCAAAGGAATAGAAAAAAACTGAATAAACAGAATAATTAGATACCTATCAACAGTCAAATAGCCCCTCAATTCAAGGTAGAAAATAAACACTAGCTGATTTTTACATGCCTTACTTATTGAGCAAAAGGGCTTTTTGCCATTTTTCTCTTTATAGAGTAACACTGGGGGCATAACAAACTGACTTTGGGTGGTTAATTAGTCAAACTACCTGCTCTGGTAGCCAGCCATCCGCAACATCATGCTTAAGAGATGTGCTGTTTGCAGTGTGCCCATTGTAGTATACCATAGCGTTACCATAATAGGAGTGATGGCAGGGTGTTGGAGTGATGTTGCTCCTTTAGTTTTCACACCACGATGCTCTGTGTTTTTTGCCATCCAAATTATTTATAAATGCCATTTGCCAGAATGTGCCTCATGACTAACAATATAAAAAAACAGTAGTTTTTCTAGCACTGTAGCACTGCAAAAGCATTTCCAAAAGTACAGTCCAAAACATAAACAATATCCCCGACACGAGACAGAGATACAATCAAAATATGTCATCTTAACTTTTTTTTTTTAAGCGGAATTCTGAATACACCCTGAGTTTCCAGTCCGGCCTTGGTACCAGCCAAGCGGAATTCCCATCTGTCTGCAAGTAAAACCTATAATAATTAACTGTTTATCTCTGGCACATATCACCATAATATATTTACAACGTGACTGGGGAAGGCCCTGTAAGTTTGCCTGGGATGTTCTTTTATTTCCCTGTGCCATGCTGGGATACAGCAGTTCTGCCAGTTCTGATGTTATTACAGAATTTAAAATGCTTTTCTTGTTGTGGTTCATTTATAAATGCGTCTCCTGGAAAGCCCTGGTTGTGACCGTAACATTCCATGTGACTCGAGGCAAAATCTTACCTGTCACAACAGGAAGGGTTTCTTGGATGGATCTTGTGTGAAAACTGTTTTCCTTTGCAAAATCCAGATGTTAGTGTTGTATAGAGCTTCTATCTGGCCTAAGCTGTGTAAGCAAGGCTAAGAAAATGACGCTGTGACTTGTACATGCAGAGTTCCTGTATTTAGGCTTATTATTAGGTCTATCACTTCTTTGATTGATTTCTGTTAAAACAGTGTCCCAAATAAACTGGACAACCATTGAATTCTCTTTCCAGGAAGTTGTGCTAGAGTTTCCGGTTACGTTCAGCTGTGAATGAGGAAAAAAGATGAGTCTTTGCAAACTGCAGGAATCACAATGACTAACTTGATGACTAATCTAAGTCAATATATATAGGCCTACATTTTCTGGAACAAGTCCAGGCAAAAATTCATTTGGTTTTATTTGTTTAACGATCACTTTAGAAAGTAAGTAAATCTTTCAACTTCACAGTCATCTATCTCAAAATTTAATAAAGATCTGGTAGCCTATTCACTAGGTTCTAAAGAAAATATTTAAATATAATCTTAAAATTCTGGGGAACATAAAAGCACACATGTTTTACTGTACCTGTATGCACTAGGCGAACATGAAGCCAAATAATTGATCAAAATATATGTGTATGCCCATTTTTAACATGAACTGCAGCGTTTTATCTGTAAGACTTGGAAGGAATTCTACAGATATTCAGCTTTTTCCCTAGCATTTCTGAAATATATATATATATATATATATATATATATATATATATATATATATATATATATATATATATATATATATATATATATATATATGTGTGTGTGTGTGTGTGTGTGTGTGTGTCTGTGTGTGTGTGTGTGTGTCTGTGTGTGTGTGTGTGTGTGTGTGTGTGTAAACAATAATAATTAATGATAAAAAAGTCAATAATAATTCATACTTGGGTTTTTTTCTAAATTAAAAACCTTGTCTTTCAGCAGAGGGAGCCATTTCGCTGTCGTCTCTCTGCAGCGGTGTAGTTTCCATGGGACAAAAATATATTAACCGCGGCGGGCTAGCCGGTTTAATGTACCCCTAGCTCTAATGTGTGTCGCAACAAAGTATTTTTGTTCATTTCAACGAAAACTCTAAATAAATCACTGATTAACAAAAACGTGTAAACATGTAACTTATTTTGAAGGTCTGCCCGGAAAGTAAGACACTAAAGAACTTCCGTTACTAGCACTGCAGCTCACGTTGCTTTTGTTTTGATAGACACCCTTGAATGTTTCTCCTTTCGTAATCAATTTCCTCTTAACTTTCACTTCTCAAAGTATTTTAGGTATGTAAAAGTTTATTTTACAGGTAGCCAAAATTAACAAGTAATAGGTTCAAGCTAAATCTTTTCAGGAGGAGCCGAGGAAGCTATTTAATTAGGTTAGCCATATTAGCCCCTCTCACTTCCAATTGAACTTAAACAGCATGTGTGAAAGTATTTTAAGTTCTTTAAACGGCAAATTGCAAGATAATCAGTCTGATAACTTAAATAATAAACAAAGAGATGTACTAACCGAAGCTTTATTCAACTACATGCTAAACAGACTAATTTTCCCTGCAGCATTTGCAAGGTCACTATAACATAAACATTTACAGCTATTAGTCATGTGCGTAAGATGCCATATTATTTCAATTGCAGAATGACTGTTTGTCTTCATTTATGTTTTGCTTCTCAGTTTCCAACATGGGCTTTCTCATGTCCAAATCTATGGATGCAAACTTACAAAAGCAGCAGGAGTTCATGCTTCACAATTCACGGCTGCAGGTAAGTCAAGGTGACAACAACACACTATTAGAAGCTGGCACTGCGCTTAAAAGGACTTTCCTTGTTACATTTTTTTAAAACGGATGTATCCTTTCATGCATTCATTAAAAACATGGTGCACTGCCACATGTAGGTGGTGATGAGTTTTATTTTTTCACTAAAACAGTGTTTTTCATTGATAAAATAACGAGAAACAAAAAAAGTCGATCTTTTTTATAAGTGTTTTATAAGTAATGGCCATGAGAGATTACGCATCTGTGCAGTGTTTGACTAAAAGCACAGTTAGCCACCGAAAGCCTGAAAGTGCATGTAAGCATCTTAAGTTTGCTCAAATGGCAGAATTGTCTCCTAGTTTTAAACTGTGCTATTCTAATGAGCAGGTTCTTGTTCTCTTAAGTAGTGCCACATGCTTCAAGTCTCCACAGGAGGATGAACAAGGTTTTTTAAAGTAAGCTCATAGTTTTTATAGGTTACAATTTATCTGTGTAAGAATCATAAAATGATCAGATTTTTTTCTATTATGTTTTCAAATGATATACTAAACCAAACCCTAACCCAGCTACTCTAGAAGAGAGATTAACAACATTTAAAAAACAACTTAAAAATATATAAAGGAGGGGCAGTGAAAAAACAAAAAACCTATATGTATTTAACCTGTACAGTTTTCAAGTTAATACCTTGGAAAGTTAAGATATGTTTTACAGTTTTTCTGCTGCCAGTTGTGGCTGAGAAGAATGTGTCATAATGAACCTGTGCTGAAGGAAGACAGGTAGCCAAACCTGTGAAAAAAAATTGATTAAATCATGATGCAGCAGATGCATCACTGAGTCAAGCAGTTGAAAAATATGTCAGTAGAGGACCCCTGAACTTATGATCCGTCGCTCCTATTCTGTATGCATCTGTTCCAAGGCTGAGACGAGACATGATATCTGAAAGTCATTGAAAAAGAATGGCAACAGCAGCATGACGTTATTTTAAACCTCCGATTCATATTTTGCCAAACCCAAACGTTGAGCTCGTTTTCTGGTTCCAAGAGGCTCAGTGACAATTTGGGATACAGGAAGCTAGAAACATTCTTTAAGCCTAAAATAAAAGGTTTCTAGACTGTCAAATGAAGATCTTTAATACCAAAATAACCACTGATGAGATAAAAGGCCACTTTTGTTGGAATTCAGTTGGTCTCTGTCCTGTCAGGTACACTTTCCATTTCGAGGTATTGAATTGAACAGCGGTTAATGGACTGAATTTATAAAACACTCTATTCATACAGACCACTCAAAGAGCTTTACAGTAGAGTGATGCACCAGTCACACCCCCCAACACACGCGCATTCACACCGATCCGCTGCTCAGTAGGCTTTGAGTCAGGTACCTTGCACAGGGGCACATTGACATGTGACAGGAGGAATCTGGAATCAAACCCACAACTTTTGGATTGCAAGACACAGAGGTAGCTGTGTGAGGTGTTTCAGAGGTGAAAATTCTATAACTTAATCCATTTGTAGATGCCTGGACAGCTTTATTCATGACCTGTCTGTTCTTTGGTCTAAATTATTATGTTTGTCCACTAATGTTTTTAAAGTAACCTGTAAGGTCTTCACATAAATGCTATGTTTACACCATGATTAAGTTACACACAGGTGTCCTTAAATTAATTAGGTAACTTCTGAAGATAATTACTGGCACTAGATTTTATTTAGGGATAGCAGAGTAAAGGGGGATGAAAACAAATGCATTCCAGGTAAAGGATGGATAAAGATTCATGATGTTTTATGAATTCCTTTAGTATTTTACTTAAAATATCACAGCATGGATACTTTGGTAGATGTTACTTTTATACATCTGAGTTTGGCTTATAATGAAACACTGACCCGAAATGTCTGTCGGCCATTTCTTTGTTGTTCGTGTGAGTCACAAGCCCACAACTTCAGAGTTTCCTTTGTATCTCTGCTTTTCCTTGTGGAGAAAACAAGCTTTTATTGCTCTCATTATTATTTTTTGTTTCTCCATGTTTTTTAATTCTAGCAAAATATTGTTGTTTTACGCCCTTTATTCTCCGTTAGAGATGATTTCCTTTGATTTATTCATGCCTGCGAGCCGCCGAGCAGCAGGTGGGATTCGAGAGTGTCATAATGTCAATTAAATTATAACATTTAGACCCAAAAGGGTTGCTCTGCGGTCCTGCACCTGAAATTTTCTCAGCTTTTCCAGCATTAAATGTGGAAGATGACTAATACAACACAATGCAATGATGCCAAAGGTTTGGCAATTGAATTTCATAGCGCCCTCATCTGAGTCCTGAAGATGATTCATTGAGGGACATTAGATGCGTATTTATGTATCACTGAAGTGGATCTTCATTGTTTCATAGTTTTTTAGCTTTCCATTTTTCTCTTTTTTTTCTTTTGTTTTTCAATTTTTACAGTTCACACACAGAGTTACCTCTTATACAGTGTAATTGTATGCTTTAAATACCATATGTATAAAATAAATAAAAAATGGTGATAGATGAAACATTCAAAGTCAAATTTCCTGGGTCATTGAGGGTGAGAGTGCTTACTGGTCAATTATATGTATGATTTAACAGCTTTATTTTTTTTGCATTTGAAACTTAATATGACATCGCCTAATTGAATAAGTCAAAAGACCCTGGCCGTTTTAAAATGTCTACACAAAGCTACATTGTTACCTCCCCCTGCATTAAGATGTCAAAAATGTCTTCCTGTCTGTTTTTTAGGTTCCATCAGTCAAGGCTAATTGATCCCTGTCGTGCTGTCGCCCTTAAGTCAAAGCCACTCAGTCATTGTGTTTGAATAATGGCCTCCAGAGATCCACCAAAACATTTACTGGGTATTGGTCTGATTTTTTATGACACATGCCTTTAAAGCTAATATAAGCAATGAAATGACGTAAGCACTGTCTTTTGTACTTCTTTTTCTTTGCAAAAATTTGGCTGCTAGTTGTAGAGCTGTGAGAGCTTTTACTCTGCAATATTTTGTCTTAATCAGAGTATGGAGGTGATCCAAAGTTTTGCCTTATACACTACACTTTCTAGCTATTTTAAAAATGGAAAACAAAGCTTTAAAGCGGTTTAAAGGCAAGTCAAGGCAAGACAATTTTATTTGTATATTTGTAAGGTAATTCAAAGTGCTTTACATGATTACGGGGGTAAAATAAAAATAGCAGTAAAACACAGACAAAGCATTTAAAGTAAAAACAGCAATAAAGCACACACAAAACATATGATACATCAAAGCATTACTCAAAGGCAGCTCTAAACAGATGAGTTTTTAGTTGTGATTTAAAAGAACTCAGTGTTTCAGGAGCTTTGCAGTTGTCTTAAAGTTTGTTCCAGATTAAAGGAGCATAGAAACTGAAAGCTGCTTCTCCATGTTTGGTTCTAATTCTAGGGATGAATAGTAGACTAGAGTTAGAAGACCTGAGTGGTCTGGGGGGTTGGTATAGTAACAGTAGATCTTCAACATGCTTTGGTGCTAAGCCATTCAATGATTTATAAACTAGTAAAAGTATTTTGACATCTATTCTCTGAGCTACAGGGAGCCAGTGTAAGAACTTTAGAACTGGGATGATGTGCTTTACTTTCCTGGTTCTAGTGAGGACAAGAGCAAAAGCGTTCTGGATCAGCTGCAGCTGTCTGATTGACTTTTTAGGCAGACCTGTAAGGACAACGTTGCAGTAATCAATTTAAACTAAAGATAAACGCATTGATGAGTTTTTCGAGGTCCTGTTGCGACATCAGTCCTTTAATCCTAGAAATGTTCTTCAGTTGATAGAAGTTTGACCTTGTTATTGCCTTTATGTGACCCTGGAGGTTCAGGTTCAATTACTACAGCTAAATTTTGGGCCTGATCAATATTTTCTCGCTGTATTAACTGAAGCTGTGTTCCTGTTTAGGTCCAAAAGTAATTACTTCTGTTTTGTTTCTGTTCAGCTGGAGAAAATTATGGCACATCCATCCATTGATTTTCTCAATGCATTTACTTAGGGTTTGGATGGGTTCAAAGTCAACTGGTGAGTCCGACCCAGCTCTCCAGTCGTCCCAATAAAATATCATGATCAACAGTGTCAAATGCTGCACTGAGGACCAAAAGTAGCAGCACTGTGGTTCTACCACAGTCTGTATTTATGCAAATGTCATTGAAAACTTTGACGAGGGCAGTCTGTCTGATTTTTTTTTTTTTAAAGGGTGTGTATATTATGTTCAGTGATGACTTTCCTGATAAAGACCTAATGTTTAATAAAGCTAATTTAAGTGGTTTGATGATGGTTAGCTGAACCTTGTGACAGGTGATCAATTTGAGATTTGGTTTAATATTAGAGCGTTTGGCTTTAGCTTTTTGTTTTCTCTTGCTTATAATGACTTGAATGATTCTTTCCGGTGGCCGGACAACTTCTGGGAGACGTTGGGAGTGTAAAGAACATAGAATATGTGATCACAGCTTGAAACTTTTAAAAACTTTCAACAGGATTTCCATGCATCCATTTTCTATACCCACTTAATTTCGAGGCTGCGAGGCTGGTTTTATTTTTCTTAAAATTTTTGTCAAAGTGGAAGAACACCCGCTGGTTGTGATAGTATGTAAATTTCAAGGTTAGGACAGTGGGGAAGTTGCACAAGAAGTATATAGAAACTGAGTTGCCCAATTGCCAAGAGTAAACTTCTGCTTATACTTCTTCCTTAGACACCTTCCTGTAATCCATCGAGGGATTTCATTGAATTATTTCTGTGTTCTTTGAATACATAATTCATTTTTTACAATGGGGCATCATGATGGTGGAATGGCCATGCGTAAAAGGTTGTTGGTTGGAATCTCCTTATGGGTCGATTCTCTGTGCAGTTGGCACAAACTGTGATTTTGTGAATTTTCTTTGTGTTTGTCGCCCAGAATCCAAAATGTTTTTGTGTGTGATTTTTCATGTCGGGGTATTTGATGGTTATGCCTACTTGTGCAATGCTTGTAAAGTATCTTTGCAGTTGACAGGTTTGGTTGGATCAAGTTCAGTTCTGGCACAGTTGCTCGATTAGCACAGCTTGCTTGATTAACTTTAAATGTACTGAGTCTTTTCTACCAAACAAGTGATCTGGATCTCTTTAAAGAAGCTCTGAATGTGATCCCTGGTCTATTTTGAGTTGAAGATGTATTAATGCATTGCCATTTCATACCCATAAACAAACCGTTTTGTACCTATATACTAGAGCTGCACAATATATCGAACTGCACTCATCGTCGGAATATTAGCTTGTGCAATATTGCAATCACATTTGACTGCTTAGATGCAGTATTTACTGGGATGTAATATTTCAAGTGTCTGTGTTCACACTCTGCATATCTATATTGGACCAGTTAAATTGACTTGACCTGAATGCCAACAGCTGGTGTATTTTAAGATGTGAGAGCTTATGGAGAGTGTTTGAAATATTATGGGATAGTGAAGAAAGAAAAGTATCTAGAAAATTTTGGGTTAATTATCTATATGGTTGTCGCAATTTGCAACAATAGTATTGTAAATATTTATTACTGTAAATTCAGCTTACCTAACCATTGTGTATGATTTTCTATCTCTTGGCAATTTAGTATTTTTGCCCACTGTGGTGAGCGTGGAAACCAGACTGAAAAACATCAAAGCAGTTGGTCATTGTTAGGAAGCTATATTACTGCTGAAACAGCTTTTTCAATAATTTTACTGATGAATGGAAGATTAGAGATTGGCCTGTAGTTCTGCATTAGCATGTCATCCAGATTCTTCTTCTTTAGCAGTGGTTTAATAACTGCTGTTTTTAATACCTGGTGGAAGACACCTGACAGGAGGAATGAGTTCACTATTTTAATCAGATCAGACCCTATGACAGGGAAAACTTTCATAAGGAAAGCTGTGGGTAGGATATCAAGACAGCAAGAGGAGGAGCTTAATTGGTTAATGATTTCTTCAAGTTTTTGTTGGTTTAATTCATGGAATTCGGACATTTTTTCTACATTGGTGTTAGTTGGGTATAACATTGGTAGTCGGTTCGGTGCTGCGGTAGAATCTTTTTAGTGGAAAAAGCTGGCAAATTCATTGCAGGCCCTGGTCTAATTTATTTCAGGGGCTTTGAGTCCATGCAGTATTAATGTTTCAGAGAAGAAAATTTCCATAGCATGTTTTAAATGTGTGCATTTCAAGTTTTTGATTTTACTTTAACCCTGAGTAAATTTGTCCCTTCACCTGCGTATTTTCCTGTTTCGTATATATGCAAAGTGATGTCATCCCTTCCTACGTCCGTTTCATACCTGTAAAAAAACATGCACTTTTAGTTACATTGTAATCAAGTAATTTCATAAATTTGGAAGATAAAATTCCTTATAATGATTCAATCTCTTTATATGATCAAATTAAGTTCTGTATTACTTTCTATACCATATTTCTAAACCATTTAGGATATTATGATTCTGGTTGGACTATTAGCCCTTGATCAAACCAAAATAACTACATGACCGAAAGCATGTTGATTTTTTTTTGTAATCAAATACCTGAATTTCCTTACCACAGACTATGATTAGAAAACCGAAAACTTCCTTACGTTGTGGGGTAGAAAGATGTCCCACTGGTCGATATAGTTTGACGCATCAAATGGGCCCCGGCAAAGTTGGTTACGAAATAATCAAAACAGCTACGTTAAAAACAGTAAAATAACCAGAACCAGTTTATTTCTGTTGATAGTTGGCTGTTTTGATAAATAATGCAGTCCACTAATCACAAAAAAATGCTCAGATATAATTTCTGTTAACATATACTTCCTCAGATGCACAGTTTAGCCCTTAGTTATTCATATCACTTGCAGAATGAGGTTTAAAGAAATATTTTAATTAGATCAACATGTTTCTTCTAAATGGAAACAATAATCAAGTTTTAAAGTGTTCCAGCCAGAGTGCCGACAAGAATCTGTTGAGGAAGCTAAAGATTAGGGTGATGGCAAGGAGGTCTTGGAAACAGCCTTCCTTGCGACCATGACACATTGCTCTAAAGGTAATTACAAATTTTTCCATTGATTATTGAGAAGGGAAAGTTAAACTTCAGACCTGTCGTTTTTAAATAAAATATAAATAAAAACAAAATAGGTACTCATATTACATAGTTTTATTATCTGTTATCCCTTTTTGGGTCATTCGACTCCTGTTAAACTTCAGAGATGATCAAATTTAGTCAAACCAAAATAACTATGTGCAACTTCTTGGTGTTTATACAAATTATTGTCAAATAACCACATGTTCTTTCTGTAGATAATGAATAGATGATAGAATATGGCCTTAATCACTAGAAAATGATCTTAGATCTGTGAAATATACTGATCAAACTGTGTGCACTGAAATTTTATTTGTAATTTCAGGTTTCCTTATATCTGAGTTCATCTGTGTGGCAAAGAAGTCACAGTTGATCTTATGTTGAGTAGGTGCTACTTGTTTCGAGTATGTGCTTCTCTCTGTTGTTGTCTGACTCATCTACTTCTGCTTTCTCTCTCTACAGCTTGTATAGTAGAGTGTGAATATCCAGGTGGATTTGTGATGATTTCTGCACATTTCTTTTTCAAGCCTTTGCCTGAATTTGATTAAACTTGAAGCGTTTATAAATGTCAGTGAGTTTCCTGCTTGTATTTGACTTCATTTTCTTCTCACCTTGTCACTTTCTGGTTGGTTTCGTGTCTCATTTTTCTCTTTTCACTTTTTCTTAACTACTGTTTCCAGTCACTGTCTCAGCTTGTCCGGTCCTTCTCAAAACCTCTGTGTCATTCTCCTGTTTCCAAGAAAACATATCGATTAAATTAACGTTCTAGTTTTCAGAATAAGTGAGTCGTCATCAAGTTTAAACGGGCAGTAACCGTCAGCTCTCTCATTTCAGTAACAGTTCCACATTTACTGGCACCTTACTTTTTTCATCATCTTACATTGAAATATTTAGAAAAGGCCAACATTTTAAATGGAGAAAATCCATTCAGTGTTATAAAGTGATGGTTTGGTGGTAACTTTATTGTCACTCCTGCTGTGAACAAGCCTCTTTGGCCAGTAGATCATAGTATCCTATAACATAGTATCATAATATGGTAACATAGTCAACTCGTTTAAGATATCACACGACTGGATCTCTTTGCACAATCTGTCTGGATCAGTGTTTCCCAAACAGACCCTGAGTAGTATTTGTAGGTTCTGATTTTTATACATTTGTAGCATAAATATAATTTTTATTTTGATCATTATTATATATTTGTTGTTATTTAGTTTGACTTTGGAGGCAGATCTTGATTTCCCCATACTTTCTGGTTTGTAACCCTAACTTTGGTAATCACTGCTCTAGATCTTCTGGAATTGTGGATTTCTTAATAGCTCCCACATTATGTGATTTAGTCACATTTCATTTTGACATTATATTTTTTTAGATGGTGTTCTCTCAGTTTATTGTGAAAAGATTCAAGAGATGTTGATTAACCTTCAGGTTCAACATCTGTCCATAACTGATCTTTGCAGTTTTTGCTTTGCTAATAAAATGTGTTGGATTATTCTTGAAAATATACATTAATAGTTTTGGAACTTTATTTTGAGCTTATGTTTTTTTTAAAGTTACTTTGGGCAATAGTGCAAAGTGCACTACTGTGGAAATTAGAGAAATGTGTAAAGAAATGCTGTTAAATGCCTTCAAAAAGGTGTATCAATGCCAGCTTTCACCTAATACCGATGTTGATATTGCTGGTTGTACATAAAAAAACTGTATACAGGTACTTTATGGGCTAATACAGAACAATGCTATAACTACTATTATGTAACATTTCATAACATTATTCAACATGCTAAAGGCCCACCCTGCAAGCCAAGTTGCAATGCTGTTAATGCTCAACTTAAACTTTGCTAGAGCCGCCCCTGCACAGTTACCAGCTGTCAGCTACATAAAACGATCCTGGTGTTATTTGTCTCTCAGAAACAGTTTATAACTTCCCTTCACTTTTAGGTGACATGAATGAGACGTGACATGAATGAGACATGACATGAACTCCAGCTTTGTGTCTTTTTTTTCATTCTAGCTGAAATACGGGACAAATCGCGTTCCTTCTCACCTTAATAAGGAACGCGTAATATTTTCTCTGAATACGGGACGATTCCGTTTTTTTCACGGGCCGGTTGGCAACCCTACCCCCACCACCCCTAAAATTACGCTCTGAAATGTTACTTTTTGTCGTCCCCCCCAAAAAAATAAAGAAATGGGATTTCTGCCTCCACATAGTATCCCTAATATTAGAAAGTTTGTGAGGTCAGTTTAACGCCTGTAAAAAAACGATGCAAGAGCTGCCAGGAAGCTGTTCAACAAGTTTTTTTTCAAAATTTTGTTGATCAAAAGGATATTGAATTGACCCCATCAATTAGTCTTTATAGTTTGTTTGAAATAAACAAAGCTCCTGTTGTTTGTAGTTATGTTTCTGATTCAACGAATAAGTAAAGAGTTTTACATGACTTTTCTCACTACACTTAAGCGTAATGTGCATGGGTCATTTCATTGTTTCGGTTTTCATTAATGGCTTCATCTAAACCGTCATTACTTTCTAGAATCATCAGCATCAATTAGTTTCTCCCTCAGCGGTTTCTGTTTTGAGACATTACTCAGCCAAAACCTTCTCTCAGAGGCTTTTTGGCTCTAAAACTGCTGTAAGTTCTAACTTCCTGGAATGAGTCACCGGTATGGTCACCACATGTCGCTGATGGTTTCAGTAGATTCCAGGGGTTATTTTCATATTTAATACAGGTGTAAAACTTTCTGTTGAAACCCCTCAAACAAACAAACAAACGGTTAATACCTCCAGTCGTTTCCAGGTTACAGTCCTGTTAGTGACAGTATCAATGGCTGTTTTAATCTGAATGGCCATGTTTTCCTCTAGGGATCTTCTGCAGTGAAGGCAGTAAAAGTAATTTTGACTCATGCTTTTTTTCAGTGCAAGTTATTTACTTCATTTAATGTTTGAAACATTATTAAAGTACAGTTTTATAGCTCTAGTCTGGAAAAGTATTGAAAGTCAAAATGTGAGTTTGTGAAACATTTTTTTTTCCATACTTTATTTCCTTTTCCAGATTAATATAGTAATTTCCTTGATTCTGTCCTCTGTGTCTTTCCTCTCAACCTTGTATATTTCTTTGTTGCCCTTTCGTTGTCCCTTCTCTTCTTCGTTTCTTCCTTCCTCACTTTCTTCCTCAATTCCTTTCCATCCTTCTGCTCCTTCCTTTTGTTGTTCCTTCTTTCCTCTTTTGGGTCATTCCTCTCTTACAGTGGGGCGAAAAAGTATTTGGCATCCTTTAAATGTGCAAGGTATCCCACTTAAAAAGATGAGAGTACTGTAATTTTCATCATAGGAAAACGGAATGTAAAAAAAAAAAAAAATCCAGGAAATCCCATTGCATGATTTTTAAAGTTGTTTTGTATAAATTGGTGCAGAACATTAGTACTTGGTCAATGATAAAAGATCACCTCAATAATTACCTCTGCCAAGGAGGATATGTTTTTGCAAGGGTTTGTTGGTTAGTTTGTCTGTTAGCAACATAACTCAAGACTTTATATAGGGTACTGAACTGCCTTGGCAAAGCCTAGTTCTGTACTCTGAGTACTTTTCTAGTTTGTAATGTACCCTTGGTTGGCAGTGACATAGGTCAAACATTTCCTGTAGGTCTTCACCAGGTTTGCAGCTGGTATTTTGGCACATTCTTCCATGCAGCTGTGATGTTTTGGGGCTGTTACTGGGCAGCACAGACTTTTAACTCCTTCCACAGATTCTCTATTGGATTGAGGTCTGAGACTGGCTAGGCCACTCCAGGAGCTTGAAATGCTTTTTTCATAGCCACTACTTTGTTGCCTGGGAGGTGTGTTTGGGATCATTGTTATTCTGGAAGATCCAGCCACGTTTCATTTTCAATGCTCTCAGTGATGGATGGAGGTTTTTGCCCAAAATCTCACGATACGTGTCCCCATTCATCCTTTCCTTAATACGGATCAGTCGTCCTGTCCCCTTTGCAGAAAAGCATCCCCAATGGATAATGTTTCCACCCCATGCTTCACACTTGGATGCAACTCACCATTCTTCCTCGTGCCTGGACATGTGCTGGCTTAAGATCTTCTACATGATAAGGAGGTAGTTGGACCATTTGAATCAGCTGTGTTGGAGCAGAGACTCAACTAAAACTGGCAGGACACTGTCCCTTGAGCACTGGAGCTGGACACACATGAGCTAAGTGTTTTAAGTCACGTATTGTGAATCTATTAAACAAAAACTGAGATAGATTGATTAAAGCTGTTTTTGCTATTTCTAATTTTCCTCATTTCCCTTTAAGAACTCCAATTAAAAGGCTGCAACAATGCATCTATCCATCCATTTTCTATGCTTGTTAATGCTGGCAGGACTGTAGGGAAGCTGCTGGCTAGGCGCAGAGTATTTCCTGGAGTGGACACCTGTCCATCACTGGGAAACGTAGAGACACAGCTATGCAGAAACACTCACCTAAGGGTAATTAAGAGTGTCCGATTAACGAAAGAATTATATTTTTGTTCTGTAAGAGGAAAGTTGTTGGCAGCTGTAGACAGTGGGATGGCTGATATAAAATTAAGTTGAGTCCTCTTTAAATACCTTAAAAAGTACATTTATCTCAACCTCTCTGTCCTTGATTGGAAATATTGATTATTAGACAGGGACAGTTATAAAATGACTTTACACTGAAAAGGACTAAGTCTCTCCCCTGCCTGTTCTTTAGATATATTATTTTATTTATGTAAATGCATATTATCTGTATACAGTTAGCAGGTTAAAAAACTTTTCACCTGTTTGTCAAATATTTGGAAGTGATCCAAGACAATCCATTTCTGATTTTTACAGAAATAGAAAACAAAAGCATAAAATAATCATCAGCTACCATTCACCTCACAACCACCTGTTTTCTCTTGGATCCCTTTAGATAATTTTAGACTCCCTCCATGACGTTTCTGTTGCTCTGCAACAGTGAGAGCGTTTTCATGTATCAAAGGCCTCCTTGAAAGAAAGAGTGCTGCTAACAATTTTTTTCTTTCTTTCTGCAGAGAGTAATGGAAAGAGTAAAACACTCAGATTCATTCCTGGTGATGCTTCTATATGTTCATTACCTTTGGCGACTCTCAAGATTTCCTCAAACTTCTGCATGGGACTTTTGTTTGGTCGCATTTGAGCTTCATTAGTTAAAGCAATATAAAACTCACAGCTGCTGATCGTACTCTAAGCATTCAGTCCAACCGTGTATTTAAGCAAAAATAAATAAATTCAATTTATGAGTTGATTGCGCTTTGTCAGTGCAAGTGGCTTGGACTGCAATTTTACCCCCAAGTGACACGTTGGTCTAATGATTACAGGTTTGCTGAGTTGCTTTTTTGTCCAATCCTAACTAGCACTGGTTTAAAAGTACTTGAGTCTGTAATTAACCCACCTTGTCTACTTTTTATTTTCACAACAGGAAACACGTCATCCCTCTACCAACATCCCTGTTGATAGAGGGAAGGACGCTTGGTCCTTGAGTGTTTGGACATTATGTCTGTTTACTGATATGTTAATAGTGAAATTCAGGTAGAGCTGAAAACACACAAAGAGAGCTACATCACCTGATAGAATCTGAATAATGCTGGAAAAGAGTCTACAGTGGGGCAAAAAAGTATTTGGCAGCCACAATTTGTGCGATTGTCCCAATTAAAAAGATGAGAGGTTTGTAATTTTCATTATACACTTCACCGGAGACGGACAGAATGTAAGAGAAAAATTCAGAAAATAACATTGCATGATTTTTTTTTAAAGAACCTATTTTTAGAATTGGGCAGAAAATAAGTATTTAGCACCTACAACCATGCAAGAAATCTGGCCCTCACAGACCTGTTACTTCTTTAAGAAGCTCTTCTATCCTCCACTCGTTTCCCGTATTAATGGCATCTGTTTAAACTTATCTGTATAAAAGACACCTGTCCACAACTTCAAATAGTCAGACTCCAGCCTCCACCATGGCCAACACCAGAGAGCTGTCCAAGGACACCAGAGACAATATTGTACACCTGCATAAGACTGAGATGAGCCAATCTACAATAGGCAAGCAGCTTGGTGAGAAGAGATCGACTGTTGGAGCAATTATATGAAAATTGAATTAATACAAGATCACTGACAGTCCTCATGGAGTACACAAGATCTTGAGAAGGGTGAGGAAACAGCCCAGAACTACACAGGGGGAGTTGGTCAATGACCTGAAGACAGCTGGAACCAAGGTAACAAAGGTTGCTATTAGTAACAAACTACGTCATCATGAATTAAAATCCTGCTGCCCCCATGCTTAAGCCAGCACATGTCCAAGCCCCTCTAAAGTTAGCCAGAGACCATCTGGATGATCCAGAGGAGGATTGGGATAATTGTATGTGGTCAGATGAGACCAAAATAGAACCCTCTGGTATAAATGCCACTCACCACGTTTGGAGGGGGAAGAATGCTGAGTTGCATCCCAAGAACACCATAGCCACTGTGAAGCATGGGGGTGGAAACATTATGTTTTGAGGCTCTTTCCTGCTAAGGGACCAGGACAACTGATCTGTATTAAGGGAAGGATGAATGGAGCCATGTATCGTGAGATTTTGGGCTAAAACCTCCTTCCATCAGTGAGACCATTGAAGATGAAATGTGGCTGGATCTTCCAGCATAACAATGATCCCAGACACACCGCCCAGGCAGTGAAGGTGAGGGGGCTACTTAAAACATTTCAAGCTTCCTTAGTGGCCTTGCCAGTCTCCAGACCTCAATCCAATAGAGAATCTGTGGATAGAGTTGAACATCCGTGTTGCCCAGCAACAGCCCCAACACATTACAGCTCTAGAGAAGATCTGTATGGAAGAATGGGCCAAAATAGCATCTACAGTGTGTGTAAACCTGGTGAAGACCTACAGGAAACGTTTGACCTCTGTCATTGCCAATTAAGGTTACTTTACAAACAATTGAAGTAAACTTTTGTCATTGACCAAATACTTATTTTCTGCAATATTATGCAAATAAATCCTCAAAAAAATCATCTGATTTCCTGTATTTCTTTTACAGTCCGTCTTTCACAGTTGAAGTGTACCTATGATAAAAATTACAGACCTAGTTGATATTTTTAAGTGGGACAACTTGCACAATCAGTGGCTGCCTAATACTTTTTTTGCCCCACTGTATACTTGTAAACCAATAGAAATAAGGACACATCATCAAAGCATCTGTATTTTTTGTTTGATACCCCTTGAACATTTGAGAACCACAAACTTTCATGTATTTGATCGACGAACACAAAGTGCTCCATTGTAGAAAATGCACAGTTTTCATGTCTATCTATCCATCCATCCATCCATCCATCCATCCATCCGGACGCACGCAGGGGGGCTGTTGCCTATCTCCAGCCATCATCGGGCAAAAAATTCCCAGAAAAAAGCATTCCCACAGCATGCTACTACCATGTTTCATTGAGGGGGAAGTGTTTTCTGGATGATGTGCACTGTTAGTTTACAACCGCTCATATGTCCCCTACATGGCATGTGGAAAACTGCACACCCCCTACTACCTGAATTTATTAACAGTTGTATACATTTTTTTTAGCTTTTTTGTCAAACAGATTCTAATTTAGGTATAGATCAATTTAAATGTGACACAAAATATATATATTTAAGACTTTCGAAAGTAAATTGTCTAAGCTAGGCATACTTAATCAGAACTTCGAACCACTAAATGGTGACAAAGTGCTTTCAATAAGATCTGTGGTATGTATTGAAAATGCATCAATAGGCATTGTACATGAACTACCTTGCCTTAGAGGTGGTTTGAGACAAATGTCCAACAATAATCTGCTAGAGGGCCTTCCCTCTCTTTCATAAAGGCCAGATTTGTGGTTAGTTGCGGTGAGGCTCTCCGCTCCTGGTCTGTCAGTTTAAGTGGGCCACAGTGTCTTGGTAGGTCACGGTTTTGTTATACTATGCATGGCATGTCCCTTGGTCCTTATGATGCTTTTTGTTCACTGATGTTCTCTACCAGACCTCTGAGGGCTCAAGAGAACAACTATATGAATGAGTATCAATGATTAAATTACAAACAAGTTGTCTCTTTTTACTACTTCTAAATACACGTGTTTGCTGTAGATTTAGTTTTTAGGGTATTAAAGTTAAGGGGGTGAAATATTAATGAATGCTACAAATGAAGAAGTTCAAAGGGTATGAAGGTTTTTGTGAGGCGCTGTATGTGTTCGACTTGCTGAGGACCATTGTTCCACCCAAATGACCAATGGGGCTGATGACGGGTTGCCAAGCTATTTATCATGCCTATTGTCATCCAGAGGAAGGCATTGAGTGGCCATGCTTCGCATTTGACAAGTTAAAGACATTTCATGCTGGGAGTTGGTCAGTATGTAGCCAACTCCCTTATAAAGCCTTATTAAATTGCCTCTGACTCATTCAGACGGACGATCCTGTTTCATTCAGTTTCCTAAGAATTCAATTTATTTAATTAGTCACCAAAAATTATATGTTATGTCTTGTGACTTGAAAATGTTTTTGTGACACAAAAGCACCTGTCAGTGTAAATTTGCCGAATCAACACAGCTCCTGGAAAGTGGTGTAATTTACATCTTTCACCCACATCATCAGCAACGAATGCTGGCTTTGTATCATCACCAGGTCAGAGTCACTTCCCTGTTGGGTGGAAACAAAAGCTCATCTTTGACACTTTCACTTTTGGGGAATAAAAGCCTTTTTAACTGAGAATGTCAATCAGGCCCTGCAGGATGCATGTATTTGTCTAAATAGATGCAGGTTGGTGTGTGCGTTTCGGACAGGAAATGAAAGACAAAACGTTTGCCTTCAATTTGACCCATGCTTCGTCTGACAGGGTGGCCTCTCTGCTTTCTGTAGTTTCAAGTTTAGAAAGTGAGAAATATGTAAGAAAAGAGAGAAACTAAACCTGTATACATTTTACATTATACTTATTTTTTGGAGAAAAAAAAATACATTAGAGGCTTCGTGTTATGAACTTTAGCGCATTTACACTTTTGAATTTGAAGTTGGGGGAAAAAATCCTGTTTAATTTTTCTTTATAAAAATACTATTCTGTATTTACATGTCTAATAATGTCATCCTTCCTTGTGTGTTTCTGTGTATCTTTTTGTGTTTCTGCATAGATGGAGCGTCAGATCCTGATGCAGAACCAGATGAGAGAGAGACAGATGGCCATGCAGATCGCCTGGTCCAGAGAGTTTCTCAAGTACTTCGGCTCCTTCTTTGCAGTGGCCACTGTGGGACTAACAGCAGGGTGAGAGGTGGAACAACCACGCTGTTTACACTCCTTTCGTGGCAAATCACTGAGAGAGACATTGCGTGTGACTGATGTAAAGTGAGAGTCTTCACAGTTTATGTGATCATCCACTGGCATTTACCAGAGACCATTGGGAATGTTACACAAATTAACCCAGTGACTTGTAACTGATAGGTGGCGCCAGAAGACCCTAACATGCACACCCCACAGCATTTTTTTATTATTTTTTTTTTCTTAAATAATGTATAATTTAGGGCCAAATTTGTAAACATGTTTCTTCTTATTGTTTGTGGTCATCCTCAGAGCCATTAAAAGAAAGAAACCTGGCATGTTGGCTCCGATTGTTCCCCTCGGCTTCATATTTGCCTATCAGATGGACAGCGCCTATGGAACGCTCATCTATCGGATGAGAGGTGAGGCTGTTGAGACCATGACCTCACTTTGTTTGTTTGTAGCCAACAAGTTTCTGACAACTCTGGATAAATAACTAATAACTAAATTTTATGGCATTATTTTAGGCTTAGTCCACAATTTGGATTATACTTGAGGTCATGGTTTTCCAGAAAGCTTAATGCTGACCTGCTCTATCCATCCCATAAAAAGTTTTGTTGTATGTTTGGAATTATCTGACCACAAAGAAATTAAGAAATCCAGGGTTCCTACTTGGTCTGGAAAAGTCTGGAAACGGAAAATAGGAATGTTGGACAATATTTGAAATTCCAGACTTTATCCTCAATCCTAATTTCTAGCTATTGTCTTCCATTCTGTCCTTCTCTCCTTCCTTAGTATTGTTCTTCCTTCCTTTTTATTTGTGTGTCCTACCTCCCTCACCTCTGTTCTTGTTCTTCCCTTGTATTGTTTTCTTTCACTTCCTCTTTGTGTCCATTCTTCCTTTGTTGTGTACCTTGTGTCTTTCTTCCCTCCTGTGTGTACGAACCCTGGAAACTAGTTAGGATGTTCAGGAACAACCTAAAAACATTTGAGTCTCAAGCCTGTCGTGAACCAGTTTCAGGCAAAAAGAATCACTAGAAGCATCATTAAAAGCCTCAAACTGACGATCTATGCTGATGAGTATATTTGTACTATAATTATTGGACTGGCACTCAAACATGCTGACTTTCAGAGGCAGAACCACTGATTCTGGCTTACAGAAGAAAAGTGACTGTCGTATGTTTGGGAAGATGCTGCATTACATTTACGTTTGGTTTTGTCACACCTTTAGGCGAGGCTGAGAATATCATGGAGTCTGAGCACGACCGTTTGGACCTGCCTCTGGGGACGCCAACCTTTGAGAGCATAGAGAAGGCCCGGCGTGCCAAAAGCGGCCTCATCTCCCTTTTGGAGAAGTGATGCATCAGATGTGACATGAGTCAAGATCCGAACCATCCGACGAGTGCGTTCACCTGTGCTATTTTTGTTTTATCATAGAGAACAGCTGTCAGGTCCGATCTGGGTTCTTTAAACGTGTCGAAGTCCGCGGTTTGCACTAAGTCTACATCATGGACCTTTAAATAAATCTGTAGCTGTTTTGATTTGTATAGTGGTCGCATCGTTGAAAGCTGATTGGCTGATGACAAATACTTATTCAGATGAGTCAAATTGGTGTGTATACATATACTGTGCTGTAATAGTATAAAGTATAATTGATAGTAATAAGCAGACACCTTCAGTAGCCGATTACATTCTCATGATAAAGTTTGTAGGTAATCATTTCCTACCACTAGGGGGCAGAAAGACTGTCATCAAAGTGTTTAATAACAGATTTTAAATTCAGTTTCTGCTTCACTACCCAATAGTTTGGTTTACTTTTATTAAATACAGTGGATCATCATACCAAACCTTCAATTTTTTGTTTTTATTTGTACGTTTCTATTTATTTAAATAATTAGCATTTTACATTGAAAGTATTTGTAAAGCCAATAAAAAAATCTTGCAATTACACCATCTTGGATATTATTTTGTGATAATGTTTCTGGAAAAAAGCTAAATATTTCATATCTTTGTTTCATTATCTGTATTTTTTTATCTTCCTGCATAGATGGTGTGCGCAATGATATCCCTACAACAAAGAAATAATTCCAAGTACGTCAGTGCCATCAATCTAAGTGACGTGCGTGTGTGTTTCATGCAGGGAGAGAGGGCGGGTAGCAGAAACGCACAAGTCCATGATTGAACTACTGAGTCCAGTATATAAGGTTGTGCCTACTGGCACAGAGAGAATCAGAGGGGCAAGACGCAGACAAACTGGAGCATTCGTTGCCATTTCAATGGGCTTTAATTGAACTCTGCAGGTGAAAAAGTCAGTAGCAGGATCCTCAACTCTGATAAAAACATATTAGCTCTCTGGTTAAGGTTATAGTTTCAGCCTTTAGTGAAGATGCTGTGGAAGGTGACCGTTGCACTGGCCGTGATGTGCGTCGGAGACACGTGCAACGGCATGGGACCCGATGTGATGAGCAGGCTGATCGTGCCCAGGGACTATGGGGTGAAACTGTGCGGGAGAGAGTTTATCAGAGCTGTCATTTTCACCTGTGGCGGCTCCCGGTGGAAGCGATCCACAGAGGGGGAATCGGGTGAGTCAAACCAGCTACTCCGTTAAGGTTTTCATGTTGTGCAAAATTTGTATTTTTCAGTTAAATCAACCAAGATTGAAATAAAATAATAGTGAAAAATGCAGAAAAACTTGGGATAAAGGCTTTTATGATCAACTTAGTTTTGAAAGTATTTTTTTTCCTAAAAATCATTTCAGCAATAAGCAAAACAGTATTCACAGATTGGTGTTTCTTGTAAAAGAACATGTAACAAGTTTGGGGACATTTTCTCTTCCTCCAGACCCGTTCCACTGGACTTCCCTCGGTGATTTTTCATCTGAAGACGACCGGCAGACTTGGCAGCATGGCACAGATCTCAGGGATGATAACTCTCTCCTCCCCGTTCCTGCCTCCTCCTCCCTAGCCGACCTCTTGACCCTCTACAGAGCCACAGGCGACAGACAGCTGTCCTCTTCAAGCTTCCCAGACCTGCTGAGGAAGTCCACAGGTCTAGGAAGTCAGGATGGGAACAGAGATGTTGCTGACCAGCTCGTAACGAGCAAGAAGAAGAGGAACTTTTCTCTGGGCGTGGCGGGGATGTGCTGTAACCAAGGCTGCACCAAAAACGATATCGGACAGTTGTGCTGAGGCAGGAAGGAAGGAGGGAGAAAAGGCTGGTGTGTTACTAAGAATTAGGCTCTGTACAATAATTTGGTTGGAGGAAAAAGAATGGAAAGGGTTGGTTTATATTTGTTTAATAGCAGGAATTAATGTATTTCTTCTTATTTTAACAAAGTTCATGTTCTGTATGTCGACTGTCACCTTCCCTGAAACATGGAATAAATTTTAAATACTGTGTTAATAGGAATTTTCTTGCAGTGTCATTATGTTTAAATGATAGTGACTTTTTTTTGTCCGGATTAAACTACAAGGACACAATATTTCTGTGTCACTAAAGCTCCAATAAATTTATCGGCCTTTTCTTATGACTGCTTGATAATCTTCAGTCATCACTCCAAGGACAAAACAGTAAAGATCTGAATATTATTTGCCAACAAAAACAAACATCTGACCTTTAGAATAAAATATCACCTAATTTTATGATCCAAGTGAAGAAATCTTTTTCTCTTAGGTAGATAAAAACATTATTTCTGCACCAAACATTTATAACTATTTACATGTATCAGTCAAAACTCAATGCAGACCTGCTTAAAATAAATATAGAAAAAGAACACAGCAGTTCCAATGTCTTTTTGTCTTTTTTGTTTTTATAAAAATCTTTGGTCATGACAAACACACACTTTACAAATTACAATCTGATATTAACATAAATTCATCATTAGTAAAAGTTGTAAAAGTGAAACAAAGGTGCCCTTTTTCACAGTTTTAAAGAAAATAACCATATTTAAACTAAAGTCATTCATTTTTTTAAGCTCCACCTTTTTGCTCTGTATTATGAATTTTTGAGTTTTTGTGTATAAGATTTTTTTCACAAATGAAAAGGCACTAAATGTAATAAAACTACATAGATAAGGGTTTGGTATTTGTGGCAGAAAATGTCAAACATCTATGAAAAACTATTTCATAAAACACCTCTTTCTTTAAAGCCTTCAGACATCAGTATCCAGCACATTTAGTCCCAATCATTCTCAAAATGGTGACATGAAATAATAAAAAAAATAACATTACATCCCTTATTTATGGTTAGTAATGTAATGAAAATATACACATCCAAGGACAGCATCTATAAATGACCAAAAATCACTTTAATATTTAAATAAACTGATAGCTTGCAATGAGACACAAAATAAAGGCATCCACTTATTTTAAAGCTTTCTATAAGGCAGATAATGAAGCCTTGTAACATTCAGAATTTTGGATGCATTAATAAAATACATGCAAATTAAAATTTAAATCTTCAGAAATGTTACAGTGTAACTTCGTGATGGCACACACAATACCGGCTGAGAAAGCATTAAGTCATTGAACATTCATGATTGTTGAGATAAATTCTGCATAAAATATGTTAACTTATAAAATGGAAATATTAAAAATCCACATCTTTAATATTAAAGGTTTGTAGAAAAGAAAATACGTTTTTTTTTTTTCATCCTTTTTGTCACCAGCTAATAGAATCATTCAAAGTGTGAGACATGGTGTCATGAAAAATTATTTCTACCCTTAAAGTCTTTTTACATTTTGTTACTTTACTGCAACTTCCATGTATTTCATTGGGATTTTATGTGATAGACTAACAGGAAATGGAAGGAAAAGGATGCTGGACTTCTTTGTCTATTGTCTTTATTATTTTTCTATAAATGCAAATCTGAAAAGTGTGGCGTGCATTTGCAAATGTACAAGCGTCAAATTAGTCATATCCCTGGCAGATTTAGATGTTAAACTATTTTCTTTCAACTAAGATGTTTCTGGTAGGAAATGAAACAGCAATCTCTCAAAAGATAATAGAAAAGTGTAAAGTATCAATTTTGATAACTATTTATACCCTTCTCAGCAATCAGTTGAAACCTTTTTATTGGCATTACAGCAATCCAAACCTTTTTATTACAGAGCAGATTTTTGCATCTTTCCACTGGTGTTTGATACTTTCTCTCTGGTGATGAGCTCCAAAACTTTGAGGTTGGAAGGCCTCCGTACCATCAGATTAATCTTTAGCTGCCTCCCCAGATTCTCTATCAGAGTTGAAGTTTACTTGAAACTCAATTTTCAAGTGCTTTGATATTGGGCTTAACTGTAGCTCCATTTACTTTGATACTCCTAAATGAAATCTAATGCGATAAATTGTTTTCAGAAGTCACTTTACTAGTAATCCAGTCGACCTCTATTTTAAACTGTATACATGCAGCTGTGGAATCCTTCTGTTTGTTAAATTTCACAGGGTGTAACAACATTTGCAAGGTGCTTTATGCACAACCGAATTCCACTGTAACAGAAACAAAATCCCTGGGTCTCCTTAGGGCTTTTTTCACCAAACTGGTCCTAGTGCTAGAGCTAACTTAGTACAAGATCCTGGCGCCAAAATCCGTGTTAACCCAGGACCAGTTCACTGCTAAACTAGATGAAAGAATTGCCAGCCAATCAAAACATTGTAAACACCCTGTTTAAAACTCCAGTTTAGTTTTTGATTGAAAACTGCAAAAACTGGGCTAAAATGATTGTAAAATGTCAGATTAGCATTAGAATAACAGAGGGTGACTGTCTCCTATCTTCTCAGTTTATTTTGAAATCATCCGTCACACAGTAAAGTGGGCCAGTTTACAGCTGAGCTCAGACCTGATTATTCTCCCCTCAATCCATAAAAGGTTTCGGTCTTTTAATAACTAGATCAGAGATCATCTTATGAGGATTGTGAGCATTCATAAGCACTGCTAGTTTAGAACAATTTTAACTAGAAAAGCACTCAGAGAGCAGTGCTCCTTTTGGTACTTTTCCAATAAATTGTCTGTTAATGAAACGCATGGCTGGGTTTGCGCTGTTGCTGTGCTCTTCCAGCAGAGAGGGGAGATTCACGTGTGCGTGATTAATTTGCTGTGCTCCAACCGTAGCGGGGCTGCTGCACGAGGGGAGCCATCTTTGACCTCTCTGACACGGGAGAGGAGTGGAGGTTAGCAAAGCTGGTCGGTGGGTGGATAGGCGCTTCATGTCGGATCAACCCCAAAATTTTATCAGTTGTTCCTGGTCCCATTGCAGACATTTTCTGAAAATTACATCGAAAGCCGTCCATAACTTTTTGAATTATGTTGCTAACACACAGACAGATGCGCACAAAAACATTACCTCCTGGCAGAGGTAATAAACTAATTTGGTTGTATTGGTGCATCTGGTTGCTGGAATAAATTATATTTTTTGTTTGGTTGAATTGTCCCCATGCTCTATGATCCTGATCAGAATAAAAGTGGGGAGGATCAAACATTAGACGTTTGTAACAATGTAATGACGATAGTGGAAAAGCAAACCGGTTCTTTTAGAGAACCACTTCAGGACTGGCTCTAGCACCAGCCCTGGTTAAGAACAGGAACCTTTGTGTTGGAAAAGCCCTAAATGTAACAGAAAAACAGAATACTTTCCCCTGATGGTCTCACATTAAAGCAGAGCGTTGAGGTGGACTTCAGGCATATGGCTGTAATGTTTCCTCATGATTTCAAGTGCATTCAGATGGCTGAAAGTCTGTTAGGAATGCAGTTTAGATTGTAAAAAAAAAAAAAAAAAAAAAGGCAAAAAACCTGGACTGTACTCGAAAACAGAACAAAATCTTTGAATTTGCTGTAGTGTACTCCTTCTTTCAGTCTTTTTTGTTGTTCATTATGAAGCAGTTTAACTGCTGCGAGTGTGAATATTATAACCACCACATGAACTCCACTGGTAACTCTCATCATTGTGTGACGACTGACTGTGCGTACTTCAACACCAGCAGGTCAACAGTTCAGGAGTTCACTGCGTCCATTTCATCCGTCCTTGCCGTCTCGCACAGTCTCCACCCGCTGGATAAGGGCCTTGAATGTAGGCCGCAGTTTCGGGTCACTGCCCCAGCACTCCATCATGATCGTGTGAATCTGAAGGAGCAAAGAGAAGATGTAAAAAGCCACATGAGTGTGAAAATAAAAACTTAAGACTTTCAGCTGTTACTGTGTTGCAGACCTCCTTCAGGCAGTTTTCGGGAGCAGGCAGTCTATATCCCTGTTTCAGCAGATCGATCAAATGGTAGACGATCATCTGGCCCTGCTTTTCATTTCCCATCTTCTCCATGAAAACCTACAGAAGAGGAGTCTGGTCTGAATAATCGCTCCAATAAAAAAAGTCCTAATCAATAACATAAATGTGAGGCAGTAGCACTAATTGCTATGAGGAAACATAAATTAGTTGTGAGACTGAAAGGTAAACTAAGAACAAAGAGGCGCAGTACCGCTGGCGGGCTGCAGTTCTTGTCACTGTAGGTAAAGAGCTCATAGAGGACGACGCCAAAGCTCCAAACATCTGATGCTACTGAGAACTTGCTCTCTGTCAGCGACTCGGGAGCATACCTGGAAGACACAACAGGGACATTATACATGAAGCTCTTTGGATATGAATCAAGCATACACACTCGGTGCTTTGCAAAAGTTTTCATACCTAACAAACTTTTCCACAAGCTGTCATGCTACAACCACAAACCCCCATATTGTACTGGGATTTTAAGGACGGACCAACACAAAGTAGTGCAGATCGGTGAAATGGGGTGGGGAGGATACAGGTTGTGGTTTTTTTTACAAATAAAAATCACTCTTGCCAAATACTCCCAGTTGGATTTAGGTATAGCTTTGACTGGGCCATTCAAACACATTAATATGCTTTGATCTGAATCATAGCTCTGGCTCTATTCTTCAGGTCGTTCTGCTGGAAAACGAGACTCCGCCCTGTTCTCAAGTCTTTTGCAGCTACAAACAGGTTTTCTTGGAGAATTGACCTGTCTTTAGCTGCCATCAACTCATAACAAATCCCGTGACGGAAAAAAAACAACCCCAGATCATGATGCTGTTGTCATCAGGGTAATTTTAAGTGTTAGTTTCCCGCCTCATCTTATCAGACGTACTTCTGTCAGTCTGCCCCAGGGCAGCTGTGGCTGGGGTTAGGGTTAGGACTTCTTATCATTTTCTTTCAACAACGATTTTCTTCTTGCCCCTCTTCCATAAAGGCAGGATTTTTAGTGAATGAGATTCTCCTATCTGAGCTGTGAATCTCTGCAGCTCCCCCAGAGTAACCATGAGTGTTTTGCCTTCTTGTGTGATCAATGCTCCCCTTGGCCAGCTAGCTAAGATAGAGGCCAAAGTCTTGGTAGGTTTTCAGTTGTCCTTCCAC
This sequence comes from Valencia hispanica, assembly GCA_963556495.2. Classification (NCBI taxonomy): domain Eukaryota; kingdom Metazoa; phylum Chordata; class Actinopteri; order Cyprinodontiformes; family Valenciidae; genus Valencia; species Valencia hispanica. The sequence continues at coordinate 17,551,307 of OY747717.1, read as the reverse complement.
ATCACAATTTTGCTCTACCTTGTGTTGGGCTTTCACATAAAACCCCATTTAAATAATTAAGGTTTGTGGTTGTAACATAAACGACAAAGAGTTTTCATTATTAACAGTAATTTCCAGTCAGGATCATTCAAGATTAAATCTTTGAGCTAGTGTGGTGAGTCCTCACCAGAAGATGGGGCTCTCCCCAGGCTCCCTGACAGTATAGTATTCTTTGTCCTGAGGCAGCACCTTGGTCAGCCCAAAATCACCGATCTTCACCCTCATCTCGCTCTCCACCAGAATGTTCCTGGTGGCCAGGTCTCTGTGAATGTAACGCTTACCACCAAGGTAGTCCATGCCCTGGAAGAATATCATGTTGGTGCGTTACAATCAGCACCAGGTTCACATAACCACTTCATCAGCATGTTCCGTAGTTTGCAAGCCTTTTAATTGTGTCACCTTGCATATTTGTGACGCATAGTGCAGCAGTTTCTTGCAATCAATATGGTCCTTGTGTTTGATGAGATAATCTCTCAAGCTGCCAAAGGGGATATACTCCATGATGAGACGGAGGTTTCTTCTACCTACAGGATAAAGGGGGTTAAATACGGATGAATGAAGGGATTTCTTGGTTTCCATGGTAGCAAATGTGTCTAAACCGCAATGATTTGTAAAGAAATAAGACTGAACATGCCATTGGTTGAAACTGGCTGTGACAAAGAAAAAAAAATAGTAACACTGTAGAGGGAAAGCAGTAAATACTGACTGAAAAAATTTCAGCATTTTCAGATAGTTCTCTAGGTAGGTACCTAGTAAGTTTTCCATACCTGCACTGTAGCACACTCCTTTGTATTTAACAATGTTCTCATGGTGAAGTGATTTGAGGATTTCAATTTCCCGCTCAAAGTCCCGAAGGTGCTCAGCCGAGCTGTGCTGCAGTTTCTTCACGGCCACCACCTCCCCTGTGCTGTCCTGCAGTGGGTCATACCTACACATCTCCACGCTGCCAAAGTTTCCCTGCGGTGTGCAGTCAGAGGGAGAACAGATTGAAAGACTGCTGAGAAAAAACCCATAAATTCACTTAAACAGCTAAATAAAATGACGAATGTTGACCCCGCCTCATTTCTTTAAATCTTTCTCCAACCAAATCAGATTTTTCTGATTTATAGATCTGTGTTAGTGGCTTAAATTAAAACCTCATTCCTCTGAAAACACTCAGGTGAAAATAACAGGGCTCAACATGCTAATAAAAACTTTGCTGAAGGGTATTTTATGCAAACAGTAAAAGGCTGGGTAGTTAGGAAGTGGGCTATAAGGAAATGATATCTGCTTCTGTGTATTCACAGAGAGTGTGGCATACTTTGCCCAGCTGCTTGAGGAAGATCAAGTGTCTCTCTTCAAACTGGGCAGGCTCCTGGGTCCCTGAGGCCCACGGGAAGCCAAAGCCTCGGGTCCTGTTTGGCACCATGTCGCTCTCCACTAGCAGCTCATAATCTGCAAAATCATGTTTGCAAAAAAGTTATATTCACTCTCAACAGCAAGACGTAATGCATAAAATCTCTGCATAATCTAAATGTGCAGCTATACTCTATAAACAAACATGTTGGATATTGTATTGCTGTTACTGCTCATGGGTAGCTCACACAATCTCATTTTAAAATGAGATTATGAACTCATAAATTCCCTCTCATTATAGACCAACATGTTTCTGCTTCTAATTGGTTACCTACCTGGAGTGAAAAGACTGTTGAGGTCTCTGATGATTGTTCTGAAGGATGGTCGGTGTAAAGGCTCGTAGTCCATGCAGCTGTTTATCAGGTTGGCTAACTCGGTCCACTTTGGTGCCGGCAGCTGGTGTCTGTCCTCATAAAACAGGTTCTTCTGTGGATGCAAACAGCACAGTTGAAAAGTTTTATATGGAAGATGATCAAATGTTGGAAGGCAGGCATGCAGTTTTCAGAAATCCTGAGAAGTGTGTTTCAGGGTGATTTCTTATGTGTTTTGGGAAATAAGTATGTACATTTTTGTTAAAAATTCAGGAGAAATTAATAAAAAATCTAAATCTTTACTGTAGTTATTAGTAGGCATGGCATATCATATTTAATATGTCAGATAAAAACAAAAGTCAAGCAAGAAAAATTAATTTTAAGACCAAATCTAACCAGTGAATTCATTCTGAACAGTAAAAAAATAAATACAAATCAGTAGATTTTATGCATATATCTTTGTAATGTGTGACCTTTGAGGAGTCCAGTGTGCTGAGTGGTTTTTCTCCCCCGCTGCAGATCTCCCAAAGCGTCGTCCCAAAGCCCCACTTGTCTGTTGCTAAACTCAGATTCTGGGGGTTTTCGATGCACTCAGGGGGCACCCACGGGATACGCTCTACCAGAACTAGGAAGTAGATGTGTAATAAATAAAAAAAATTTAAAGAAAGAAAATAGGAGTTACATGAACAGAAAGTAGAGCTGATCGTTGCCTGTACAGGTAGCAGACGATCACACCAAGGATGAACAGGTCTGTTGCTTTTTATTCTCACATGGCCTCACACAGCAGTGACGTACGAGTCCTCAGGACATTATGTGAGGCCGAGTTTCTCACCCTCTCTGGGCAGCACAGTGATGCTGATACCAGGATCACTGAGCTTGATGAAAGGCAGACTGTCCGTCTTCCGGTCCTCCTCTCTTATCAGGAGAACATTTTTGGCACAAACATTCCCATGAACGACATTTTTATCCTCCTGTAGAAAAAAATGTGAAAACAGACTTCACCCACGTGCACTAGAACTGCTGAAGATGTCAAAAATGTAAACTTCAGAGCAGATATCACCAGAATAACCAAATCAGCGCAAAGCAGACGGGATGTTTTGCAAAGTCTCACCAGGTAGTGCATAGCCCAGGCTAACTGTTTGGCCACTTCTAGCTTCCAGGTGATGTTAACACAGTTTTTCTTCTTCTTGAGATAGATATCCAGAGAGCCAAATTTTCCATATTCCTGCACCATCATGTCTGAAATAAAGACAAAGAGAGAGGGAGAAAATATTAATCCGGTTACTGCAGTTCAAGAAAAAACTTGTTGCATTAATAAACAAATTAATTTAATCATCTTGGGGTCATTCATTTTTTCCAGCAATTTAGGCTCAATTCTTCAAAAATTGAAAATATCACATGTTTTCTCTGGTAATGAAAAACATACATTTTCAACAAATAATTCTTGCTCTCTGATGCAGGCAGCTTCCAAGCCTGCTTATATGTTTCAAACCTCTCTTTGAAGTCTTTTCTAATAAAATGTTATTGCATACTTTTGTTTTTACACTCAGCATTATTACCTATATGTGTACAGTACAGCTGAATATAGAGTAAAGGCAGTCAATAGGCAGGTAATCACACACCTATTTATATGAACTCTGACAGATGATGGTGGGTGTACAAGATAAAAAAGAAAAGAGCAGTGAGGCTGGAAATATTTTTTCTAGACCTGTAAAAACTAGATTGTGTCAAAACTCTCCACAGGTAAAAAAAAAGAACTGCAGAATTCAAAAGGGTCAAGTCTCTATAACAGCTGTAGGCAAAGAACAGTGCAGTCATGGTGAATATAAAGTGCTGTACAACTTTAAGTTTTAGGTTTTATGCATCAAAAAATAATGGAAAAAAGGTTTTCTGCAGTTTGGTGGTGTGGAACATTCAGGTGTGCGCTAACACAATGCCAAGATAGAAGGACGTCAACAAGGACCTGAGAGAAACAAATGTTACCTGTCGATCTGGGAAGGGTGATCAGCCCATTTCCAAACACTTTTAAATCTGTCAATATGTGCTAAGGAAGATTATTCATGAGTAGAAAACATGAAACAGGGGAATTTACCCCGGGGAGCCTCCACTACCATCCATAAAACTCCATCTCACACTCTCCAGGGCTCAGTAAAGATATTAAATAGTAATGTTCATGACATTTGTTTGGAACGGTTACCAAAAGGCTTCTTTTCTATAAAAAGAATACATAACAGCGCCGTGAATAAAGAACAAGACTTCTGAACAACTGTCATTTGGACATATAAGACCAAAGAGAAGCGTGTTCATAAACCACGGCTCTATGTGTTGTGTCAACCACACACAGCTCAAACACTTGATTCCAGGTGTTTGGCACGGTGGTGGAGGGGTAGTGATGTGGTCTTATTTTGCACCCACGAGACCTGGGTCCCTTTCAGTCATTTAATCAACAATGAACCATCTGTTTGTCAGCTGCATCTTGGCCCAAACTCAGTCATTAAACAGGACAAAGATTCCAAACACAGCAGCCAGTCTAGAGCAGAACTGTTGAATAAGGAAATGTTCCGATGCCAGGCTGATGGGAAAGCTGTGGTTGGACCATAAAAGAGCAGTGCAGAAACCACCAACATCAATGAATTTGAAGAGATGCTGAGAAGTGTGAGTCAAGAATTCTTCCAAAATGATGAGGAAGGTTAGAAAATGACTACCGAGATTTACAGAACAGAATAGAAAACAGACTTACAAAAGCTACTCATTGTAATTGCATGCTTTTAACAGCATGCTTCTTTTTGGGTGTGTGTTACTTACTTTCATCACCACAAACACACACACCATAAATCAGGAGTAAGTGCTTGTGGGACAACTGGCTCATCATGCTGGCTGCCTCAAAGAAGGACTGAGGAAAAAGACAAGAAGATCATTATTTGAATCTATAAACCCTTGAAATTATCATTACTTAACTTAGACATTGAACTTGACAAACCTCTGAAAAACTACGATGAGCCTTGTCCAGAATCTTGACCGCCACATTCATCTGGTGAACCTCTCCGTAATCACCAAGCTCCTTCCTCACACCGCGAAACAGCTTCGTAAACGTTCCCTGGCCCAGGCTCTCATTCTGAAACAGTTTAATTGCTGTAAACCACTCAAAAATTATGACATTACTTATTTTAATCAAACAAAACCCACCAAAAACCGTGCAACTGTCTCCAAATGAAGAAGCCTCAAACAAGCTCCTAATTAAAGCATATTACACAGGCCTAAGAGGTTGGGGGGAAAAAAACCCAAAGACCTTAAAAACTATTTAAAAATGTTTTTCGATCCGTTTGAGAAAGGTTTACAATACAAACATGGAAATTTTGTCCTGTTTTAGATCTTTGTCGGAATACTTAGTTTTGGCTAAAATAAAAGAGGTGTTTAAATAACACACGGTGAGCTAAGTATTACAAGACAATACACTCATACATGCCCTGCAAGACTACAGCTGATGCTGAATTACAGCAGATCCTCTCTTTTTTTGAAGTGTTTTCTAATAAAAGTTATTGCACACTTTTGCTTTTACACTCAGCATTATTACCTATATGTATACAGTTCATATACAGATTTACACTGAGATATTAGAATGGCATCCTAGAATATAAAAAGATGAAGCTTCAACAAAGAGGTAAGCCCAGAATGCAGAGTACCTTCCACAATTATTTGAACTTCTGTTAAATTTGGGTCCTCATCCAGCATTTTTTAAACTTTTCATTATTACTCTGTTTATATGGGAAAATTTTGGAGAATAGTTATTTTCTTCAAGCCATTTCCTATAAGGTTTGTTGTTCCATTTAGAGATGTTATACTCTTCCAGAATACATTTTCTAGATTTTTATCTCAATTTATGAGAGAATCGACACATGTGCAAAATATTCCCCTTGTTGGGATTTTTAAATCCTTTTTTATTAAAAAATCACAACAGTGCTAAAGCTACTCAGGTACATTTCATTTGTTTAGTGCTTAGAAACTCTGGACTCTAATCGCTGTACGTCTAGATGTTTTAAATCACACTTTATGATCAGTAATATATTTCATTTTACAAAATGATCAAAATATAGGTCAATTAATGCTTTGTTTTGCATTTACAATAGATTTTAAAGCAGAGAAAAGGATTTTGATAAAAAGTTGTGAAGTTCACTTTTTTGAATAAGTGATCAAATCACATTCCAGACTTTTCAAGACTGTGTAGAAAGTAGAAACCCTGATCTAATGTATGACAATCAACTTATTTCTGCCTTAAATGATGCCTTAACTGGCATTTTTTCTTGTCATTCCAATTTTAAAAAGGGGTTAAAATAGACTTCTGGAAATCATTGATTACCAAATAAAAGTTTCTAAACACTAATTTATGTTTTCATAGGAATTGTTAAGGCTGCCAAACATTGTGGCAGCAGGGATTTAGCTAAATAAAAATAGTTAGCAGTCAATTTATAGTCTGTTTATTAAATTGTTTAAGATTATGCTGCAGCGATTAAATGTTAGATTACTTTAAAGTTTAACCAGGAGTGTCAATAATTGGGAAACAAAAAGCAAAGAACAACATCAATTCTGCCACACTAGAACAGGGGTGAAGATACAGTATGGCATTTGTAATAAAGGGATTATTAAACATCCTCTTACAAAGACAAGGTCCTCTTTGCGGATTTTGTGGAAAACCATCTGGCTGATGTGTTTGTGGAGTGATGGAGACAGAGGGACATCTGTGACTTGGTTATTTCTGCACACCAGCAGGTTGGATTTGTCTGTGGAGACATAAAGATGGATAGAACTTGGAACAAAAAAACCTTGAAGAAATACATTTTACATAGAAACATGTTTCATACTAAAACAAGGACTGACAGATGGAAATTATGCGAAGAAATTATTGCAAAGACTGGATGTGTGGATTTTAAGTGACTATGACACAATATTTTGTGCAATATGGAAGCAACTAAAAGAAGAAAATCTGACTCTCAAGAAGTTCATTTTACGGTTATACTTAATAAATTAAAATATGCGTTCCAGTGAGACTAGTTTGTCAGATTAAAAGTACGATTTGAAACCAACCTTTAAGCAGGTAATAAACATACTCGCCAATAAACCCATTAAACAGTTTTTTATTGGTCTGATGTAATAGTCTAATGTTAAATCTTTTAAGTGTTTTCATTAGCTGTAAATGAAAAAAAAAAGAAAAGCCTTGAAAACATCAGTCTGTGTGTATTTAATCTAATAAAATGTGTTTCACTTGGGGAATTGAGTTACAAAAATAAATTGACTTTTCAATAATATTCTACATTATTGAATATGACTGCACTTTGATGCTGACTGACTGGGGCTGCACTGTTTTCAGCATTTCGCATTTAATCTTCATCTATGTATGGGCAGGCTGCAAATCTATTTCCAAACAGGCAGGCTAAAAGCACAACTAAGAAAACTGTTAAAGACTAAAATACAGAGATTATGGCGCATGTAAAAAAATAAAAAAAAACTAGCAATACCTAAAACTTCCATCTTGAACATTGTCATAATATTATGTAAACTTGAACTCTGACCTTTCTGGCAGGGTGGACAGCACCGGATGAGCTGGAACGTGTACCCATCAGTGCGGAGCGCCTCCTTTTGGTAGCAATGCATGAGTTCCTTCAGAGAGCCAAAGCTTCTTTTGGCACCACTCAGAATGAACTCTCCCGACTCCGTCTTAACAATCTGACAGTGCTTATAGTCCACCATGGTTTCATACTGAAAAATAAAAACAACTTTTCCTATATGTGTAATAATTATTTTTAACTAAATTCCTTTTACAATAACTAAAAGCAGTGTTACTATAGGTACAAATAACAATAAGAGAGTAAAATATGAGCAGTACAAAAACAGCCCAATTGCTCTCTCTAGTGGTTGAACATATATATAAAAGCCTGCTTTTTTTTTTTTTTTACAATCCGTGAATAAATATAGTTCACTCTCCACCACAGTTAAATGTGTATTAAGTGAATTATACACACTTTTCCAGACGTTTCAGTTACTTTACAATTTTATTTTATTTTAATACAAAGATCTCCTTTGGCAAACCTTTCTACACTAGACTGGCTTTATACAGAACCTGCAATACCAAAACCAGACAGCAAGAAAGGGGGTAAGGTAGAGAGGAAGGATGGAAGACATAAATGAAGGAAGGACACAAGGAAAAAGTGTGAAAATAAGAAGACGGAAAGAAAACGTGCAACAGAAAGAAAATAAAGAAGGAAAGAAGAAAGAATACTAAGAAGGAAGGAGAAGCAGCTGAAAAAATGAAGGAAAGAAAAAACACAAGAAAGGAAGGAAATAACGAAAGGACAGAAGAAGGGGACAAATAACACAGGGGAAAAATGAAAAGGGAAGGTCTCAAGGAAAGAAGGGCACAGAGAAGGGAGGGAGAACACATGGAAGGACAGAAAAAACAAGCTAGGAACAAAGAAAGTAAGCAAAGACAAGAACCCAAGTGTGGAGGGAAGGACACTTGCAAGAAATAAATAAAGAACATTGGATCTGGAAGATTCTCCAACTAAATTTCATACATTTCCAAACACTGTAGTAACCCTGTACACAGTTCCATTTCTTTAATGTAACATTTGGTGCAACTATAAGCAGCAACCACTTACCCCAACAACAAAAGACATGAAGAATTTGTCATAGTCTCTGGGGCTGCAGCGAAGGATGTAGAGACCTTGGCAGTTACCCAAACGACGCAGCTTGCTAATTGTGAACTCCATCCTGTGATCAAAGAGGCAAAGTGCACCTTTGTATGAGAAACTATGTGGTTGTGAGTGCATGACGACACGCTCCTTGTGCTGGTTTAGTAGAAAACAGTGAAACTCACGATACAGGGCCATGGCAGTAATTCAGAATGCACTCGAGAAGTCTTGGTGGAGCTACTTCTTTACACAGGTAATGATGTGCATCGGCGACCAGTCGGTAATATCCATCGACCAAAGAGACAAACGACAGGGCCTCGGAGAGCGACTGGAACTCCAGCTCCTTCGTGATGCAAAATAAATCATTGAATGGAACTGTTACTCAGCAATAGGTGTATTGTAATAGAATGTAATGCTATAAGTATAAATATCAAACTAAAGCTTTATTACTAAAACTCATTCCACAAATTGCTTTTTTGTGTCCTTCACAGATTAATTTAAAGAGTTCAACTCCATCATTCTTAGTCATTAGAAATACTTACACCACTCGAATGTGTTATTTACAAAAGCTATATAAATGCAGTAAAAGTCTTTATTAAATTGATTTATATGCTGAAATTATGGCATTAGTGTTTAAAGCAAACATTTAATCTAACTTGTTGATCTGAATTGGATTTTGTAACAGTCATTGTGAGAGTGTTTATTTTAAATCTGCAGGGTATTGGTCACTTCTTTGTAATTCGGCTTCTGCATCTTGTTCACCATAGCTTCCTCTTACTTTCAGGTTGGATGGTTAGATGACCCTATTTGACTGCTAACTACAGTGTGTTGCACAAAGATTTACACAAGTAGAGCATAACTGTGCAGGGAAATGGTATTTAAATGATTTTACAAATTTTTAATCAAAAGAAATCTTAGAAGTCAGGCCCTGAGTCAAGATGTTTTTAGAACCCTCTTTTCCTCGAATTGCAGCTCTCTTTCGACTTTCGACATCTAGAGACTGTAATTCCTGTCCATTCCACTTTGCATAATAACTCAAGCTCAGTGAGATTGGATGGAGAGCATCTGTAAACATCATGACACATGATTATACTTTGATCTAAACAATACTGTTGTAGCTCTGGCTGTATGTTTCAGGTCTTAGTCCTGCTGAGAGGTGAACCTCCAACCAGTCTCTAGTCTTTGCAGCCTCTAACAGGTTTTCTTCCAGGATTGTCCTTCATCCATCTTCCCATCAACCCCAACCTGCTCTCTGTCTGAGTTTAGGAGGGAAAAAAATCCCAGCCCTGATGCTGCAACCACAGATGGTATGCTCACTGTGACCTGTGCTGTTGGTTTTCATGTAGGCAAAACAAAACAAAATATCAATTTTATTATTGCAAGTTTTCTTTCTTCTTTCACCATTTTCTTACCATGCTTACATAAAGCTCTAATTTGTTGAGTGCACAACTAATGGCTTAATGAGCTGTGCATCTCTGCAGCTCCTCCAGAGTTACTGTTTGCCCCCTGTTTGGTTCCTGTATTAAGGCTCTCTTTGCCCAGTCTGTCTGTTTTGGTTGACAGCCATGTCTGATAGCTTTACAGCTATGTTGTACTCTTTCCATGTTTGGATGGATTGACATGCCCAAAGTTTTTCAATTTTCTTCTATAACCCAAACTTGCTTTAAACACCTAGACAACATTTTCCCTGGCCTGTCTGCTGTGATGCTTTCTGTTAACTAATATTCTTTCAGCAGAGGTTATATTTATACTGAGAATTACACACAGGTGGATCATTTACTAATTAGATTACTTTTACAGGCAATTGGTTGCACTGAATTTAACTTATGAGTAAACTTTCAGCTAAAAGCATGCCACTTTATAATCATGCACTACTTGGTGTTGGTCTGTCACATTAAATCCCCCCAAAAACATATAAGTTTGTTTGCAACCAGACAAAATGTGGAAGAATTCATTCATATTCATATGAATATTTCTGCTTGGCCCTGCATGAGCTGCAAAGAATAGAACATTTTGAAGCTATTATTTAATTTCCTCTTATGCTACCCAGACTACATCTGTCAATAATTTTGCAGATCTCTGGTTTAGCGCACAGCTTTTCCTCTTTAAAGCCTTAGTATCGTTGCTCTTGTGGAAGGAAGAAGGAAGACTTATATTCAAAAAAACGTTATACGTAACAAAAAGGTTTTCTGGATGTCATGTATGTGAGGTAAATTAGCTCATCGATGCTTGCACCGGAACAATATTACAGTTAATAGTGATAGCTGTATGGAAAGGGGAAAGCACTGTACCAAGATCTGATTGTCCTGTCTGGTGAGGGAAACGATGCGACTTTCTGCTGAGCCTTCCTTGCTTCCCTGTTTGATGCTGATGTCAATCACCTCTGGGAAATCACAATATATCTCCAGCTCCTAATCACATAAAAAGGAAAACACAGGATTTTTTTTGTTTTTGCATTTTAGCCCTAATAGGAAAGCACTTCAAGATCCCCCTTGTGATGAATAAACAGGCAGCTTCTCATTAAAGCAGAGACCTTACCTCCTCTGCTCCCTCCTCGCCTTTTCCTTTAGACCAGAGGATGCCCTTGTTGCCCATCACCACGATGGTACCCTCTCGCGAGGAGAGGTCAGTAACTCGGAAGCGCTCAGAGTACATAGAGGGCAGCAGCATCTCAAGGTTCATCAGGTATTTGAGCTTCAGGTTGCAAACAGTGGCTTTGCATTCACTGAACTGCTGGATGAACCGTCGGAAGCGGTAGCGGATCCTCTTTCGGGTCAACAGGTTGTACTCTTGGATGCGGTTCCGCATGCACTTGGGGAGGAAGGACTTGTAGCTGAAAGCAGGGAGGGGGTCAGATGGGTGTGAGATGGAGATAAAGGTGGGGAAAAAAATAAAAGGAACTCATTCAGTGAACGCTAAGCATTCAAATCACTTCATGAGAAAAGAATGTGAATGATTTAATGTAATATAACTTTATGCATGTTTTAAATTTCAACAACAAAATGTGCTTATCCTATTACCCATTAAAAATCAATTATATCTATCAAATTTGTCATCGCTGCAGCTCTACGTTTTATCAAAGTTTCTCATAGTAAATGTGGGAGTTTATGACACCTGGTATCATTGTAGATGTCCACCGGCGACTGACCGCTCTCTTTAGCGAGCCTCATCATATCGAGAACAGCCATCCCCAGACACTCCTCCTGAGCTTCATGGCTGACCGGAATATGAACCCAGCCGTTCAAAAAGTCACTGCGCCACTAAAACGGGTGAAGGGTTACAAAAGTATACATGTCAAAAATAACTATAAAGGGGGAGGAGCAAATCAAACATGTTAAATTAGTCAAAGCAACTCCCTTCGACTCTTCATGACAGATTTTAAAAAACTATATACTTATATATATACGTAATCGAATAAGAGTCTCAAATTCTGAAATTCTGTGAAATTTGTGGGAGATTTCATTGTTGAAAAAAATTTAAAAGATGTGTATAGTTTGGTGATGCTCATGTCCCTTTAAGATGCCATACTGCGCTACAGACTGGATGGGGTGGATTCACATGACTATGTGCAGTCACGTGAATCCACCCCATCTAGCAGTGTTGCCAACTTAGCGACTTTGTCTCTATATTTAATGAGGAATCAGAAAAATAGAATTTCAAAAAATGACTCCCCTCTCCGACAGCGTCCATTACAATTACATGACATTATGCAAATTAGGTGATGGCATTACTTAGCAACTTCTAAAGACTTTCGGGATAGCTACTTTCCATGCTGAGGAGTTGGCAACACTGGAAGGTTAGCAAAAGGAGGAGGATTCACATACTGAAGCGGCGAAAGTAAAGCTGGTCAAGGAGGAAGATGAAAAGCCACAGCCCAATCTAGAAAAAAAAACGTTTGTTTATTGGTGGTGGGGTAGTTATCGTCCATTTGTCGTTTTCGTGGTGAACTGCTCAATATATCGTGATATTGATTTGAGGCCATATCGCCCAGCCCTAGAACAGTGCTTAAACCTTTAAAAAACTACTATGCATAAATAATTTGTGACTCCGTTTTCTGACAGACAGCTCATGGTGTCAATGTGTCCACAGAGATAAAAAGTCAAGCAAAAGTGGCAGTGTGTGTGTTTGTGCGCGTGCGTGCGTGCGTGATGTTTGCACAAATGTGAGGTAAAAAAAAAAAGCAGAAACTATTTTGAAACCCAGCCATATTGACAAACCACAGGCTTGTATGCAGAGACTCATGCAAACACAAGGAATCCTAAAACAAGTCTTGTTCCTCATTTGCGCTTCTTGAAAACTCTTACTACTTCACTTCCTGTTTCTCAGCTAAACAAAACAAAAAGCTGACACGGAGGACATGCAGACTGGCAGAAATTATCTCCACCCAGAAGCAAAGTGTAAATGAGGACATGGAGAGAACTGTTGGTGCTTTCATAGAGAGCATTAGCCTCTAAACTGACTTTTTTTTAGCTCTAATGATCCATGAGACAAGGAGACAAACCTGAGCAAACAGGTAGGCCATGACACAATCATCCATTACTGGGCTTTCCATCTCTTTGGACAAACCATAACGATGGGCGTAGAATGAGCTACTGCTGTTATACCAACCTGGAAAATAGTATCTGGACAAAAAGCATGTATAAAAAAAGAAAGAAAAATTAGCAACACAAATAAATATTTAACAACATGAAACAAGTAAAAACAAAAGTGGGGAGGGGGAGGGCTGTTTTCTACCTGACTCTGAAATGCAAGTATTCACTGGCTGAGTTGTGTAGTTTAAAGATGTGATTAGGAGGAAAACATATTCGGTCATTTTCCCTCATCAGGCAAAACAAGCTGCAGTACACTGGACTAATACCTGAAAAGAGAGAGCAAATATCTTTAGAACATGAAAATTCCTTTTAATTATAACAATCTATTACAGTTTCTATTTGTTTAACTGCAACATAAATACTATAACGACAGTTAAAACATTAAGAGTTATATTAAAGGATGACATTAATGCACCTTTTATGACACTTTGATTGCATACAGTACTACAAATCAATAAATATACAACAAAATATGACACCTTTTCCAGTTGACCATATTATGACATTCACCCAAATAAAAAGGTAATTATCATTACTGTAATACTCAAATGGAATAGCTCAGGTGATGAACAGGAAAAACATGTTGCTAAATCTTCTCGTTTTGATATTTTTCAGTCGCATATGTGGTTTGCTGCAATCAGACTTTTTCATCTTAGAGCTACAGAAACACCACCGAATGCTGTGAGACTTCCCCAGAGAACCACCAACCACCTTGCAGCTGTAACCTCAGCGTCTCTCCAGTAAAAAACACAAAAACCTAATGTGTAGTGAGCGGTTCCATATTCACCCATCAAGTTTGAGTATGTTTTAATAAGCTTTGCATTGTCAGACAAAAAAAATAAACTGTTTTCCATCAGTTGCACAAAATCTCTAATTTTGCAAAAAAGGGTGCAAGCTATAATAATGGCAAAAATCAGAGTGAGCTGGTGAACTAACAAATATTAAGCCCCACGGTCTTTGCGTTATTGTGCTTTACGCTTCCACTGGTTTTCAGTCTGCACCAGAACAAATAAAGCATTTTTACCAATCATACCGACTGGGACTGGCAGACACAAAATGTCATTGTACAACAGGAAGCACTCGAGTGTGAGACAAGTACAAGAGAAGAAGAGTCCTGCAGAAAAGGAAGTACGCTTAACCACAACTGGGGAAGTCAAAGTTTGAACAAGCCAAGTCCCACCTTCATTGAAATATAAAATGTCTAAAAGAAACAACCTGGGTTTGTTTACTATAAAAAGAAGGAAAATTATAAATAGTTTGCAAAGATTTTCACAAATATCTAAAAGATTTGGTGTATATCTATATTCAACGCCCTTCACTCTGATGCACCAACAAAAAGAAACACTGCACCTAACCCTAAACACAACATTCCCACAGTAAAACATGGTGGTGATAGAGTTCTGCTGTGGGGGTTAGTAGTGGGCAATATAAAGGTACAAGGTAGAAATTATATAAATTTAGCCAACGGTATAGATTTTGACTACATCGGCCAAACACGATTGCGCTTGTTTATTGTGTCATCAAGCTGCGCCTATGTTGTACCAGGTACGCAATGAGGATAAATACTGATATTCAGTATTTGTATTTACACTCGATATTGTGATTTTGAAATTTTTGTTTTCTATTTAACTGAAATCTGTTGAACTTGAAGTGGTTGTGTTATGTGCAGCTTTATTTTTGTGCAATTTTAAAAGAAACCAGAAAGAAATATTACTTGCGTTTTATTACATTTTGCACTTCAGTTTAAACAATTTTTAAATGTATGTTTTTTCATAACATTTTGCTTGTATTTTATTTCCATTTTTATTTTTCGATATCTTGATTTATGTTATGAGAACTTTTCTGTTGCATCGTTTGGGGTGGGGGGTGGGGCAATTGTTACACCTTGAAAATTACTTGAAAGACACCTTAACAATTACACCTTAGAAATTACTTTTAGGGTTGTTTTTTAGGGATGTCCCGAACAGCATTTTGGGCCTCCGATCCCGATCCGATCTTTTAACATCAAATCCGATCCGACTTTGAGTCCCGATCCGATATTTGGCCTTTAGTATTGAAATTTATAAAAGTGAAATATATTTTAAAAAGTAATTCTACTTAACTTTTTAATTAGACTAATTTCATTAATAAGCTTTACCATTATTGTAAATCTCATGAAATCAAAATCTTACAGAGAATTAAAGCTCAACTTCAGACAAAAGTAACACTTACTTGGTACAGTATTATATATAAAAAAATAAAAAATAAGTTTTTCCGGCAGGCAGCTGCTCCTGAACTCAGCATAGATTTCCTACTCTATTTGAATGCAGCACAGAAGCTGCTCAGCGTCTGGGTATTTTTCCTCTTCATCGCTGCGGGAGCCGAGAGTTTTTTGCGTGTAAATGCCAGAAGATGAGTTTCTATGCCTTTATTATATAGGTTAAAGTACGGTTAAGCACATTTGTTGTAGTTTACCCATATTATAACTGTGTTTAATCTGCTATGCTGATTTGTGGTAATTAGGAGCCCTTGTTTGCACCGCTACGGAGGTTTGAATTATTGCACAATCACCGTAAAACGAAACTCACTTTCGTGAAAATGGGCACGACTCGTTAGCTAATATAGCCGATCTCCGATCACTAAAAAATTTGAAAATATCGCCCCAATCCGATCTTGAGATCGGGATCAGGACATCCCTATAGTATTTTTTTTATATATACATTTAGCACACCTGAAAGAAATGGCTAAATAGTCTCCTTAGCACGTTTAGCATCCTTTGAGTTAGGTGTGATGAAGCAGAGTACCCTCAAGGACTTGCGTATGAGACCAATGTTTAGATCAAAGCATATACTTTTTTTTATGACCCAGTCAAAGTAAAGACCTTAATCCAATTAAGAATATGTAAAAGAAAATGTGAAAATGTATGTTTGTAGACATTCTCCATCCAATCGGAAAGCTGTTGTGCAAAGAAAAATGGGCAAAAATATTAGGCTAGTCCCTGAATGTGTAAATCTGGTCGAGACAGAAAGTTTCCAGGACTGTAAACCAGATTGATTTCATTCTAAGGGACACACAATTTCCTGCCCAAGCCACTTATGAGAGCAAATCTGAGATGTTTGCCTGTAATCGTGCATCCTTGTGCCAAAACACATAAAACAATGCCACACATGTGATACAAATGTGAAAGAGGCAAAAGAAGTGAGAGACACCAGGAAAGACAGATGTGAGGATGAAAAGCAGACTGAGCCAGAGAGAAATTAAATTAACCAAAAAAAGTGAGAGGTAAAACCCCCCGAAGAACAGAGAATAATAAACATGAGGACGAGGGTGGGAAATGAGTTGCTTATTGGCTCAAATGAAGTGGTGCAACAGACTGCGGCAGAGAGCATTAAAGGCGACAAGCGGGTCAAAAATGTAAAACTTTCTTATGCGAGTTATCTAAAAAAAACAAGATGAGAAAGCAGACTGAGTACTATCATCTACAAAAGGTTTAGAGAGTGTGCTGGTTGTTTCCTGACTGAATGACGCAACATTGTATGGATAATAATGGGTGGGATGGGTTGCCTTTGAGACATCAGGGGTGTTAATGTGTTGGAGCTTTTACAGGTTAACATCTTCACTGCCACACAGTATGTATTCTGCTTTACTTCCCTCGTATAGCGTCAATAATGCTGCTTGATTAAGCTGCATCCAAGGTATTAGAAACCAAAATATCTCCAGAGAAATGTTACACAAACATCAGCACATCCTGTGTGTTGCTCGCGTGGGAGTCCACTCTAGGATGTGGCATTGTGTTTATTTCTATTTAAAGCAACTAACAGAAATCTGATCACTCAGGATTTCAATGCCAAGTGTGGAAAGTTGTACTTGGCCAGATCTCCTTTTAATTGAATCAGTGTGTGTTAATATACCGGGTTTGAGAGTTCCAGTGTATTTCTTTACAGATGTGTCTCTAACGGACCACAGAAGGGCCACTACACTGACTCCCAGAAATTATCATGTAAAACCTCCCCTGATTTTAGTTGCCTGTAGATGCTTACATGGAAAAGTAGCAAAAAATTGTATTTCTTATAAACCGTTACACAAGGTTGTAAAAAAAGAAAATATAAAAGAGTAGTCACCCTGTCACCATTTCTTTTTTAGAACCCAGAATACCCTATAAAATCTGACAAAAAATATGTTTAGGGGTTTTTTTTAATGCAATTTTACTCCAGAAAATTCACCTAAGCATTTTAAGAAGTTTATTTGTTTTTTCTCCATTTTGTGGAGGTTCAGAAAACCGACCTAGAAATCTGCCTAAACTAGTTGAATCTACACACAATAGACACATGAACCAGTATAAATTGTATATTTTACATCCACATAAAATGACATGACTTGCTCTCATTTCCTCACAGTTGTGACAGTGAACAACTCTAAAGAAATTGATAGTGAAGGTTTTTAATTTTCCCCCCAATACTAGCAGTTAATAATATTTTTTCCTAGTGTTTTAAATCTCTACAGTCCCATAATATTGTATTACTTTTATTTTATATGACAAGAATGTTTTGTCTGACAAATCCAAGATCATAAGTTAGCCTTTTTTTAGTAAGCATCTCTGTACCATCAGGCTAAATTAAGCAGCTTCTTTCTCTTTATGTGACCGTATAGAAGGCATATTTCTAGACATTTTCAGGTGACGAATGCACCATGTTTGCAGATCTGCGTCACCTCACACAGAGCCTTAAAAAGAGTGATTCACTGGTGAATATTACGACATAGGAGTTCCTTGTTCCTTGTTTTTTTTCTGAACCGTACCAGAGTTTGCCAGAAAACAGACACCCATGTGTTCAGGTGAAACAGAGTTTGCTTGTTTGATGTGCCCCAGATGTTGGATGTATCATAGTTCCCTAAACAGAGCGGACCATCCAATGAAACAAACTCTTGATCATTTAAAGAGCACCGCACACCTCCGAAGGGAAAAAATACCCAAAGGATCCAACTTAAAATTGGTTTATCCCCAAGTTGTCCATTATGTGTGGAAACAACACTGAATCATAGTTCAGACTTTGGTGGCTTAACCACAGAAAAAAATTAATGGAAAACTATTGGGTGTTAGACACAAAATAAGTCTAAGAACAGCCGAGGTTCAAAGGAAAACTTTGAAAGACCCTCCAAAACCGTAAAGGAATGATACTTAGGATCACTTCATTGGATTGCAAAACATACTGGTTCATTCAACGCAAAATAAGAAACAACACTTATGCACAGTACAGTTTATGTTTACAACAAACACATTAATATTGCACGGTGTCTAATGTGTTGTCAATATGAGTTTTGCTTAGATTAAAACCATGTTTTTAAAGAAAAGTACAGACTAAACTCATAGAACCAACTTCTTCTTACACCTTAACACATTTAGACCTGGGCCTGGTGTCAGACTCTCAAGGTATGCCAACTTTAAATAAAGCTACCGGGGTATTTACACAAAATCCTAAGAAAATAAATCATAGTATGATCTACCTATAGGTTGGGGTGGGGCTGCACTGTGCTACTATGCACCATACAGCTGAAAAAAAACTCCTTTCACTTCAGCCCTTTCCCTAGCTCTCTCTCTGCTACTAAAATCTCAAAACACCAATCAGAGCACCAAAAGATGTACAGCTTATTTCCAGAATACTGAATAGTTAATGACTTGATAATAACAAATGAAAGAAACAGCTTTGTTTTCTGTTGTGCAGCATTCAAACCAGGTGAGGTTTTTCAGCAAAGAACATACATCTTAAGGAGAACCAAACAATGTTACAGGGGCAACAAGATGCGGTGTTAAAAATGAAAACACAACATAAACACTTCAAAAAGTTATTTATACGGAATGACAAACACTTAAACTGAGCACAGTAAACAACTGCCTATACACTCAAGATGATTGTTCTAGGGGGAAACAGATTATAAATTTTTATAAAAAAAATTTAAGTACTAAATCAGCTAAACCAGTGGTCCCTAACCTTTTTCTTGCCATGGAGCCGTTTAATATCAGACAATATTTTCACTAATTTTTAAGGTGTGGCGGATAAATGATAACGAACGGTAAAAAAAATGGGGCATTTTTTAAATTATAACAATAGACGTAAATCCAATGTGTATTCACAGCTTTATAAACAGCGTCCTGCTAACATCGAGCAGATAACATTTAACACGAGTAACACTCAGCACCCTAACGCTCTCTGGTCGCCATGGTAACATTTAAACATACCTTTAATAATTCAAGATTTACCACAAAAACAAATACAAAGTGCATGAAAAATCTAACTCACCACAACACTGAATCAGTGAGAGCCTTGGGCCTTTTCCCCTTTCCAAAGAAACGATCAAGAGACATTTGTTTTTTATCCATCTTGCTAGCTTGTGGGATTAATTTTAGCGGTAACTATCACGTGACCAATACAAGCCTCTTGACGTGTCAAGACTGAGCTATGTAACGGGGATATCCGGTCATTTTTCAAAATAAAACAGCGGTCACACTCAGATAATAAATAAAACGGAAATACTGGAAGTTATTTATTCTTTCTGCATGACCCACGGCCCGGTACCGGTCGGTGGCCCGGGTGTTGGGGACCCCTGAGCTAAACAACAAATCATTAACCAAAATGAAAGTTGGACTGGTCAAATCTGAGAACTGAAATCCTAATGGGACTCACCACAAGTTTTGGCAGCAGTGATGCACAGCTCTTCTGCTACATACTCTCCCGGAGGAAATGTGAGTGTGTCTTCTGAACGGCTGCCCCCTCCTTGGACCTTTCCCAGGTGGTAAAGGTAGATAGTTAAAGCAACGGGCTCCGTTTCCTGCTTGGGGTCGTGGTCAGCAGATAAGTCTGGTTCTGAGTGGGGGCCGTCGTCAAGTGTTGTTTGGTTGGCAGAAAGAGGGTCCATGTCTGTCAGCAGAATAAAGGCCATGTGCTCTTTGCAGGACAAACTGCAAAAAAAGGAGAAATAGGACGGAAATAAACATGAGTGAGCACCAGCAGTTTAAAAAAAAAACACTTGTTCCTGAAGATGCATCTATTTATGCAGTCGAGTCAGCTTTTGGCTAACTGCTGCTTTTTAAGAGAGTATTGTACACCAACTTTAGGGCAAAGGAAGGAACCGGTTAACAAGTAACTTGGTGACACCCGTGCTGGATTTCCACCACATATGACAAATATACTTTTTTGTTATCACCAAGGTTGTTCTAGTGTAAACCACTAGTTAGTCTAAACCGGGGCCAGTTCTTAAAAACTTCTGTAAAAACATAGAAAAGATCAGTTTTAAATTTCCATTACTACTTAGCCAGCTATATAGGTGCAATGTCATTATATCACTTTGATACGTCTTTTGTTAAAGGATTCGTCCTCCTGCTATTGCACATTCTGAATGTCTGCAGATGGTTGCAGATAGAACATTTGGTATCGAGAATTTAGCTAAAACATCGCAACTATTTCTTTACAGCAAAATCCCGATCTAGATTTTATCCTGATTTGCCAACATAAAAACATGGGTCCTAATTAAAAACACAGAGCAGAGCATATAGTTGAAAGAAAATAGTTAAAACGATCGCTATCACAAGTTGTGAGAAGCACAACCCACGTTTACTAAGCATGTATTTAGGACCGGGAACACCTACACACCCGGCATTCACAGCTTTATGGTGTCAAGGATACCCGAATATGTTTTGATTTATTTGAGAAAATATGCTATTTGAAGTTCAGGAACTACAACACGGTCTGTATGCTTAAGGCATTTTTATTATTGTGAAGGTCTGAAGGAAGTTAGCACAGTTCTTTCACCAACATGATGCAATAAAATAGACAGTTGTTATATAACGTTATATAAACAGGTTTTTTCGGTTTTCCCCAAAAATATATTCCTAAAGTCTCATCTCGCCTCCTTCTCGTGAATCCAATATTGTGTATCGTCTCTCATCAGATATATTGTCACACCCATAACAACTGTCTATTTCCTCTGTTGGATGGAGTTCTGGTTCACTAGAAGATCATCACATCTCAAACAGCTGATTGCTCCCGAGATGCTAAAGGCCATAGTGTTTTTTTAATTAACACTCAACATTTCAAGATCCCAACAGCCTTTAATTAATTTATTTATTTATTTATTTTTATTAAAGATCCAAGTTCAGCCTGGAAGTGTGAGTATTCCAAGTCCAGGTCTTTAATGTTTGTTATGTGTTTCATTAAAGTCATATTGACATTGAGTGTTGGCAGCATTTTAATGACAAATGAGAAAGAGTTAGGAAAACATGAATATATCACATCAACATCACAATATTTGTCACCAATTTCACAATCACATTTTTCATAGTGTGCAGCCCTTTTTCTGAGGGTGCATTAGTCTCTAGCTAATAGAGCTGCTCAGAAATCAGAGTAATGTTTGAACAAAGCAGCATATTATGAACTTAGGTGGACACCCCCAAGACCAGTAGTCCCAAAATCCAAAACAGATGTAGAGTTTCACACTCGCTGCACGCACTGTTTCAAAACCAACCTTGACCCACACCGGCTAAGACATATAACTGTGACTTATGTTATTACAACCACAAGCTCTATGCGGTTTATCGTGAGCTTGATATTTTCCGAGACAGTAAAGTTTGAAGTACTTCATTTATTTTGAAAAAGATCTATTCACATGCTTTTGATGCTTAAACTGTCATCTCATTTTGAGTGGTTATGTTTTAAATGGTATAGGGGCTTGGTATGTTTTGGACGACAATTGGAACCAAAATAAAGGTTTTAAGCAAGCAATAAAAACGTGTAAATTACTTATTGTCATCTGAGATGCACTGGCGACCTGTCCAGTTTGCACCCTGACTATCACCCAATGAACGCTGGAGATAGGCACCAGCGCCCCCGCCACCTTGCACGGATAAGGGGTATTGAAAATGGATGGATAATTTTCATCATTATTCTACAACACCATACATGTTTTTCAACATCAGTGTGCAAAATACTACCCCTTACCCATTCAGATTTCCTCTGAATTCACTGGTTTTTACCTAATTTAATAACTTTTTAATAATGTAGCACACACTGGTTGGAATTTTTGACAAATACATGGCAAATAAATTTGACCCATAAATAAAATGTATGTTTACAAGAACAAATCCTAACGCAACTACACCAAAGAGAGCTTCAACTCTGCTTGAGTGAATTTGGGCAGGAGTACTAGTTTTATAGCAACAGTTCCAGGGAAGAAAGGCTACGAGGTTATTGTTAATGTTAAGAATAACCATAACAAAGAACAAAACATTTTTTTACAATGAGCTTCATGCAAAAGCAGTGCCTTGAAAAAAATGTATTCATGCCTCTTGAGGTTTTCCAGGTTTTCTTACATTACAACCACAAACTTCTATGTATTTTATTAGGAGTTTGTGTACACAGAGTACGGATTAATTATGATTCCAAACGAAAACAATATATAGTTTTCAGAATGTTTTTACTAATAAAAACCTGAAAAGTGTAGTTTACGTTTGCATTCACCCCTCTTTACTCTGATTTACTCTCAGAGAACGTTCATGTTTTAAAGAGCAAGCTCAAAACTCGCCTTTTTAGCCTAGCTTTGAACTGATTATTATTTATTATTGTCCGTTTAATTGCACTGCATGTTTTGATTCATACATTTTATCAGTGTTTGTTACTACTTAATCGTACCATACTTATTCTTTGTTTATTTTAAACTTTAACTTGTTACTTTAATCTTCCTTCCAGTGTTTCCTCTGTAGGAGCCATGGGCCTCGGGGGCGGTGGTCAGCTGTGGCTGCCTGGGTGCTCACCAGGTAGTGCTTGGGGGAGGTGGGGGTCTCTGCCTCGCCTCCTCTAGGCGCTCTGGGTCAGTGTTTTGGCGGCTGCTGTTGATCTACTGCTCCGGTGCAGATGGCTCCTTTGATGGCGCTTCCTTACCTGGCTCATCTGTACTCAGTCCATTGTCCTTTTTACTGTTACTTTTAAGTGTGCGCTTGCATGAGGATTGGGTTGGGGGGAGGGGGGTATAACTATGATCATGCTTTTAAATCTGTGGGGAGGGATGGGAATGTGGTTTATGTGGTTTCATTTTCATTCTGTATAGCACTTTGAACTGCAATTTGTGTATGAAAAGCGCTTTATAAATAAAGTTTGATTTTATTTAATTTGATTTGATTTGATTATCCTAAATAAAATCAAAATGCAACCAATTGCCTTCAGAAGTCACCTAATCAGTGATAACAGTTGGAATAAAGTGCTCTGGTCAAATGAGACCAAAATGTAACCTTATACAGTTTGCTATGTGTGGGAAGAAAAGCAAACACTGCTCATCACTCAGATTATACCATTCCAATGGTCAAAAATGGTACTGACAGTATCATGCTGTGAAAATCCTTTCCTTCAGCAGGGTCAGGGGAGCTGGTCACAGTTGGGAAGATGCATGAAACCAAATACAGTATAATCCTAAAAGAAAACTTTTTTCAGGCCTTAAGACTGGGGTAAAGGTTCACTTCCCAGCAGTACAACAATAGAAGGTTTAAATGAAAACATTTATTTTGTGTTACAATGGCCCAGTCAGAGTCCAGACTTAGACATAAATATGGTGTGAAAAGCAGGTAGAAACATACCTGAAAAGACATGATGCTATAATTGCAGCAACAGGTGGATCTCTACAGTATAAACAGAAGGGGGCTTGATACAATTACATGCTAAACTGTTTTGTATCACTTTCCTTCAATCATGCTCTACCATAAGTTGGTTTATCACATTAAAAATCCCAAAGAAATATGTAAAAGTTAAGGGCTGTAATATTCTTCCATTTCTGGTAGAAACATTGTTTTTGTGGACAACTATTCTCTCTGGTTTTGAATGCTGTGCAGCTGGAAGGATTTTTGCTGATACTTTTTATTTTTGGACATTTGTTATGATGCATAACCATGGCAACAAGGTGGTTTACAACTGGCAGCAGCTGATTAACACCACAAAAGCTCAAATAATACCTCAACTACAGCCACAAAACCCTGATGAGTTGAAAAGAAGACGCCATAGATCCAGAGCATCCTCTACATCAGACTGTCATACAACTACAGAGCGTCTTCAGTCAGAGGCTTCTTCAGATCTGCAGAGCGCTACAAGAGATCATCCCTACCCACAGCCATCAGCATCTACAACAAATCTTTGAAGGAACTTCCATAATGAGTTACAACAACATCTAATTTCCCTTTGGGATTAATAAAGTAATTTTGAATTGTATTTGAATATGAATATGAATATGTTGGCTGTAAATGTTTCAGGTGCATCCAGCCCTGTTTAGTCCACTTTGATCAAACTCTAGTTCGTTTTGGGAGGTGTGAATGTGCAATCAAACTCTGATGCAGACCAAAATAGCAAACTCTGGTCCAACTAAAAACCTAGGTCTCGGTTTGGTTGAAATGAACACTGGTGCGATTTGATTGCGTAAGGGAATGCCAAGCGGACCGGGACCACTCCAAAAGAAGGATATGGACTATAGAGCAGGGCATTCCGGATAAATAAAACCAAAACAACTGCGCACCAACAAGTCTGCCTCGTTCTCTGCTCATGCTGAGCTCATTGCTGTGTTTTTGTCTGGCACATTTGCCAAAGACAACAGAGCAATACAAAAAGCGCTAAAATCTGATGCCCCTCCATGTTTGTTTACATTTCCCAGAACAGGAAATGCCCCCGGTGTTCAGTGCTTCTTGGTGCAGCGCCACCACAGGCGAGGAGGTAAACATGTTGCACAAAAGCTTTAGTTCGTTTGTCAAAGACCAGCTTAAAAAAAAAGCAACTATCTTGCAATTCTGGTCCCCAAACGAACCGGGTCTACTGGACTATCAGGTGTAAATGCACCCCAAAAGTTCAAGGGTTGTAAATACTTTTGCAAGGGACAGTAGTTGTAAATATTTTTATACTGTACTATACTATATATTTATACTTTCATTGTTGAGCTTGCATGGTTGGAAGCTTGTAACAAGTCCCCAGTGAAGAAGAAAAAGACAGTTCTCCCACAATGTTGTTGCTGTTTACACAACCAAAACGTTTATCACCAAACCAACAGGCAGGGAGTCACATGGGTGTTATCAGCCATGCTGTTTGAGTTATGGATATCAGCTCAGCCACATTTTTCGGCTTATCACCGCACGGGTCCACTGCAAGCTATAAGTGCCTCCTATTCAACCGACATGCACTGGACTTTTCAAACAAACGCATGTCGAGCTTCCTTCAAAGCTACAAAACTGTTTTTTGGAGAACTACGTTAACTTTAACCAACTTTCAATCTGTATCCCTTAATTCTGCGGTGTGCTGCAAAGCAAACTAAATGCTTCAGTGCTAGTTTAAGCAACAGCTCGAATTTTTAAAACCAATAAAGAGTCCCAAAACCGAAACATCATCATTTGACTATTTTATGAGGTTTTTATGCAGGCTGACATTGCTTGAAGTGCATATATAACAAATGCTGCTGAACAGGAAAACATTAACAATATTTTCTGAACAAATGACTCTGCAGTGGTTTTAAAATAGGTCAGGTTAAAAACAAAAAGAACACAGTATAGCCACTAGAGGAGGAGCACGTATCCAGCTTTAGAAGCTCTGGGTTAATACATGGTCCCCAAAATGGGTCACGCAGGTAAACATCGTGACATGACTGCTCATTTCAGATGGAACATGGAGGCTATTTTTCAAAAACATGTTGCACAAGTGAAAAATTGGCAAATTCAACCACTATCATGTAAGGCAGAAAAATACGGAGACATTTCTAACTTGTTCTCTGCCTGAAGTTTTATGGTCAAGCAAAATCATCATGTGGTAAAATGTAAGTGCTCTACAATCCTCTGAACTCTGTGTCAAACAGACTGTGAGAGGTATGAACATTTTTGGCTTGGGCTCCTCTAATAAATATGATTTAGTATGCAGAGAAAGACTTATATTTTGTGGATGCACATAAATTCATCTATATGCCCTGGTCTGCATAGTATAGCCTTGCATTCTCTTTAGATTATCAAAGCTTTTTTTACCATCTTCATAAAAGACCATTGACCAAACTACACAAAGACAGGGGGAACCTTCTGGGAAGGCTCCATCAGCCATTGCTTTCCTGTACCAGTTGTTCCCATACGAAAGCTTTTTTTTATGCATTTTTCCATTTCTTATAAGGTCATCTCTTTCAGATACAGTTGACCAGATGGAGATTCTGGGATATGACTCTCTAAAAAATGTTGTTTAGTTATAGGCTGGCTTACTACCTCGTTTTTTTGCTTCAAAGGAAGCAAATATTTTGAAAATGGACAGCTTTAAGGTTTGCTCTACAGTGAATATATAATCGGTATAGATGCTAAAGTATATAATAATCAGTAAAAAAGGCAAAAAAAACCTATGACAACAACCATATTATTGGCTCAACATGTGAAAAAAAATTCCAACCCCTTCCCCATGTAGGTTGGACTTGATTGGGGTACTGAGAATACATCAGCTTTATGATCTAATCACAGTATTACCACAATAACTAGGCCCACTGTTTCACTTCACCACAGTCTAAGTTAATCTTAGTGGTTGATCTAACCCAAACTTTAGGTGTGGTTCTTGTGTACGTCCGACGATCTACGCCTCAGTACAAGAGCAGCAAAGTATATGAAAACCCTTATTGTCATTGCAAAATCAAAGACTGCAGCTTAGACATTTGGATTCAATATTTGATAAGTTATTATATTTAAGTGCCTTGAATTTCTGCTCTGCATGACAGGAAAATAAGTGGCTATTTTATACACCTAACAGAGATTTTAGTTGTCTAGATGGTAAAGCTCAGAAAAGCGTTGTGGACATCATGATAATGGAAAAGATATGCGAAAAGTGAGAAAAATGTGGGGTAAATTGCAGAAAATATTTCAACGTTTAACTACGATAATGCATTTGCGTGTTTTTAATATACTTTGCCTTTGTTCTCTGCTCTTATGAAAGGTTTGCCCAGGACACCAGCATCTTCTCTATCTGGGCATGCTTTTAATGCACCAAAATCAAATCTAAACAAGATTTTTAAAAATCCATGCCCAACTGAATTACTAAAGGGTTGCTTATACAGATGTTTTATGCAGGTAAAATCATTCAATTCTATGATGTAAGCTGCAGAAACTGCACAAAACAGCATTTTAGAGGTTTGTTCAACTCAAAATATCAAAACCTCACAAAAAGGAAGCCCGGGGCTTTCATGAAAGTGCTTTTGTGCTTTTCTGAGAACAACTTGCAATGTTATGGTGTCCAAAAGGAAAAAACTAGCAAAGACAGGTTCGCAATGACTCACAGTCCAAGGGGCCACAATTTCTCAAGTGGCTTAGTCCAAACACATTCCCAACAGCAGTAACCCATGCACACTATGTAAAATACAGATAAAGATTCAATTACCACCAACTTTGTTTTGTTCCATCTTCTCGTTAAACCTCCAACAAGCTAAAAACATAGACAGCTTTGAACTCAACCTGTGTCGCTTCAACGGGGGAAAGCCCCTTCAAAGATCAATATAAAAACAAAAGGCGGAATCAGCACTGGGGGAGTGTGACGGTACGTTATAAATTGTATGCTACAGAGAAGTGCATGGTGTTCAGTTGTACAAAATAGCCTATCACAAGAATCTTCAGTCAGTCTTCACCTTCAAACAGCTGTGCTATCTGCACCTACAAAGCCAGACATCTGATTTGTTATAGAAGAGTAATGAGCACAAAAAGGCAGACGTGAAGTCCTACTACACATAGCCTACCTTAAAACCAAATACACAACCTCTATTAGAATACAACAGATCATCATTTTACAAGAGATCATCATATCTATAAATGAAACGCGGCTTACTACGTGGTGATCTCTGAGTCTCTGAAAATATAGCAAAGCTGCTG
Source organism: Valencia hispanica (assembly GCA_963556495.2). Lineage (NCBI taxonomy): Eukaryota > Metazoa > Chordata > Actinopteri > Cyprinodontiformes > Valenciidae > Valencia > Valencia hispanica. The sequence goes on along the minus strand of OY747717.1, from coordinate 17,523,412 downwards.
GCTCACACAGATAATTCTATAACGGAAAATCATATTGTAAAATTGAATAATAATGTAGCTCTTCACTGTGGGGTAAGTGAGATAAATATGAGACCAATCTTGAGTTCTTACCATTAAAATTCTAAATAAAACCTCGCGTTTCCCCAGTCATGTTATTGCCTATGTCACACATAGACAATAATATTCTGGGAAGTAACTGTGCACATAATATCAACACATCCATCCAAGTGTGGCATCAGTTGAATCTCTGTACTGCATCCATTTTATGCCATCAAACAACAGGACTGATAATTTTACCTAAAGTCAACAACAGAAATAGAATTTGGTCACTTACAGGAATGTTGTCTAAAGTTCATATCGCCTTTACTAATACTGCTCACCTCATTTACTTATGCAACAGTGTATTTGCTTTAGCATGTTTACAAGCTCCCAAGCATTTCTAGAGTGTACCCAGGCTGTACATGTTACATTCTGTAAACAACACTGTTTCCCAACCTGTTCGGTGATCGACAGATGAAATATAGAAAAAACCTGGGTTTTGCTTGCTGATGCATGTAAACTAAAAGCTTCCACTTTTTCGGTATCAACAACCATCTTCCCAGATGCGTTTGTTTTTAGTCGAGTAATAATAAGATAAAGGTAAGCTTTGACGCCTAGATGGGAGTAATATTTTAAGCTTTTTCATTGTCTGTTGGGTTCAAAACATTAAGGAACCTGAAGTACACGCTTGCTTTTTAAAAATGTGTTTACACACATTATAGTTCTAGCTTTGTTTAAAATATGCCCCCCATAAAATGTAAGATCAACTTTAAGATGGAATGAAATATATATTTTGAGAAATAAAACATTTGACCTTGCAGCTGTGACAAAATCCAAGCATTCAATACATTAAAAGTATGACTATAACTCATAAAAAGTACTAAATATCTCTTAAAATTGATTTGCTAGAGATTTAACTATTTTTCAAATCTTCCAGCTCAAACTGAATACAGTAGAAAAGACACCTACCATTTGAGTCATCTTGGGAATAATTTTTGCATAAATGTTTTCAACTGCTTGCTCAGTCAGATCAGGCTGCATTGTATTACAAGCCTTTTTTAATATAAACAGACCTGATATTTGAAAGCCTGCTAATCGGTTAATAATTTAAAAAAAAGCTAATATTAATTATTAACTTTTATTGTTAACTTAACTACTTATCTGGATTGAAGCAGCAAAAATTCAGTGTAAGAGTAAAAGAACTACATAACATTACGTTTCTTTGATTAACAGCTGCTACATATAGTGTTTTGTCCTCGACAACCCAACTAGGCTAGCCTACATTTTACTGCAAATTTGCGACTATAGTCAACTTTCTAAAGAACGCGCAATCGCTTGTCTGCTAAGGGTCGGGACCTACAGTAACATCAACACACTGAAACTATTGTATTCAGAATATAAAATATTTCATAGCACTTTTTAATCTGTGATTGTGTGTTCAAAGTGTTCAAAAGATACCAATCTTTCGCCAGCCGTCTTCTCTGCACCAAATAGGGCACGCTTCCACCGATGATACAGACAGACGTGGTGTGCACGGAGGGGAGGGGCTGTGTGTGTGTGTGTGTGTGTGTGTATGTGTGTGTGTGTGAGAGAGACGCGTGAGTGACAGAGAGACGAAGAGAGAGCAGGGAAAGGAAATGCAGCTGAACGAATACGCTGCGTGTTTTAAATAGCATAGCATAATGAGCATATGATTAATTAGCCTGGGCTAGATCCTGTTTCCATGATAATTAAAACATTTTTTTGTCAATTTTTTTTCTTTAAAAAATTTTGTCAACAAAATGTTTAATTAAAGACAACATTCTCTTTTGCTATCTTTAAATGGTCAAAATATTCTGCAGTACCAAATATTTCATTTTGATTGCATAGATAGACTCCTACAAGTTACTCTAGCCACAAAAACAAACGCCAAACATTAATTAAATATAATTTGTTGAACATTTATAGCAATATCTAAAAGCTTTTTCAAAATTAAGCATTTTTTATGCTTTTTGGGGGGGTGGTCACATTTTACAGGTTTCAGCTTTATTTCAGCTTTGAAAACTGTTGTCTCTGCAGCCAGATATTGAACTCTTGGCAATAAGTTTTTGTTCATATTATTTACCAAGAGACTTCAATAGTGTTATTTTGGAATAGGCATGGGCTGGTTACCGGTTTCAAGGTATACCGCGGTATGAAAAAGTCAAGGTTTCAAACCCACTAAACTTTTCTGTCATACCGTCCCTGCGGTATAAGCGTTTTTTCTTTTTTTATGTGACGTCTCGTCTGGAAGAAAGTAAAGGTCCCTCATGAAGCTGCAGCGTAAAGCACCACTCCTCCCCCCCTCGCACACCTGCGTTTGTTGTGAGTGACAAATGGCCAGCACTGCAGGCTGTGTGATGACTGAACTTTTTCCACCGTCTCTAAGTGGCAGTGTTCCCAAGTGTCTCCGACAGAAAGTAGCTGAAGTTGCCCCAGAAAGTCGCTAGATGTCGCCAGATGACGTTATACGCTAATTTGCATAATTATGATGTCATCACATGATGACGATTGAAACAAAGGAGAAAAAATTTATATTTAGATTAGGATTTGATCATACAAGTTAAATAATACATTATTTAAACATTATTTAAATAATACATTATTTAAACAGGAGAAACATGCTACAGGGAAATGTGACTTCTGTCTTCAAGAAGAGTGGAACATGTATTATTTTGCCTGGAGTAAACTGTTGAGAAACCTGGTACAAAATTGACAAGATATCAAATTGCAACTGGACATCAAAGACCTTTTAAAAAGATTTAAAGTTCTGAAACATACATTTGCTGAGATATCTCAAGAAGATGAAATTAACAGAGAGAATATAAATGTTGTTTGTTTGTTTTTTATTACTTTGTAAAAATAAGTAGGGCATATTTAGCATGCATCAAATGTTTCTTGCCAACCGCCATTAAACAGAAGTTTATTGCTTATATTATTTTCAGTGGGTTTTTGGTCATAAGTTTTAAATGTCCTACGTTTTTGAACTCACCATACATTTCGAACGTTCCTTGAATGCACCACAGGTGTGAGATGCAGCGTATTACAGACATGCTTCTGCCTTAATTCCCGCTGAAAGATCGGTCTTATATAAATGCAGATTTATTTTTTACTTTTGAATTAACATTAAGTACCAAACAACGTTGTTGTGAGTGGGTGAAATGAACCGAAAAAGGTTTATGATTGGTCAATGGACATAGTCTGATCATGCTCCGTACACATGCGCAGATCATTCCCTTTCTGAGCGTCGGGAAGGAGCAAGCTGGATATCAAAAATGCAGGAAATATTGGCGACAAAGTTTCACAGAAAGTAGGTAAGGGTGGGCAGAAATGTCGCTAGATTTGTCGCTAGGCGCTTTTTTGAAAAAAAGTCGTTAAGGGGGTCTGAAAAGTCGTTAGAAATAGCGACAAAGTCGCTAAGTTGGCAACACTGCTAAGTGGATGTTTGGGAATACTTCGGCTACCGTAAAAAGCCAGACGTTCACGGCTTGGAAGAAGAAGAAGTTCACCCGACGTGCAAAACGTGCTTGAGAACAGTGGCAGCCCGAGGAGGCAATACATCGAATATGTATCCATCGTTGTATGCTAAATTCAAGGTAAAGTTAATGCTGTCTTGAAATGAACGAGCGTATTAGCATCTGACATTAGTGAAATGAGCTTGTTACCTTGGCAGATATCTTAAACTGAGGCAGATGTGGTAACTAGCATGCTAATGATGATTTATCTTAGCATGCTAGTTAGTTACCATATATGCCTCACTAAAAAGTGTTTTTTCCTTTAAAAAAAATAATAATACGGACATTGAAAATATACATTTTAGAGCTGTAATCATAATACCGTGAAACCGTGATATTTTTGCCTACGGTTATCATATTGTGAGAATCTCATACCGGCCCGTGCCTATTTTGGAAACCGTTAACCTTCCACCCTGTTGCTGACAATGCATGTGATGTCATCATTTCTGTTGTCGATAAGCTACAGACCCAACACCCCAATGAATTTGTGGCGATATCTGGGGATTTTAATCATGCCTCTGTCTCTACTACACCTCCAGTATTTCAAGAGTCTGTCAGCTGCATGGGATTTGTTTTATGAAAATATAAAGGATTCATACATGTCCAAAGCAAGACCTCCACAGGGACAATCAGATCACAATCTTGTTTTACTCTGCTCAGAATAAAATCACTTGTTCAGAGGTATCCTGTGACAAAGAAAACAGTGAGAAAGTGGGTGCAGGAAGCTGAAGAGGCCATGCAGGATTGTTTTGAGGCTACAAACTGGATGACTCTTTGCCAAGCACATGGAGAGGACATCAATGCAATGACTGAGTGTGTGACTGACTATATAAACTTCTGTGTGGACAACATCATTCCTACCAGAAGAGTGAGATGCTTCCCTAACAACAAACCCTGGATAAACAGTGACATGAAGGAACTGCTAAACAAGAAAAAAAGAGCCTTCAATGAGGAAGACAGGATTATTGAGGAGTGTACATAAGCAATTTAAAGTCAAGATCAAAGACAGCAAGGAGGCAGACAGGAAGAAGCTGGAGAGCAAACTACAGAGTAACACTATCAGAGATGTCTGGTCAGGGATGAAGAAGATTACAGACTTAAAGCACAGGAAGGATTGGATAGATGGAAGCCTGGTCAGAGCCAATGAACTGAACACATTCTTCAACAGGTTCAGTTCAGGAATTAGTTCAGCATACTCATCTCTTTTCCCCAGCCAAACAAACCTCCCACCCTAACCCACAGCTTTCCTGTCACACCTCGGACGTTTTATCTTCCACCTCAGTCAGGGACAGTCACGTGAAGAGGCACCTGGAGAGACTGAACCAGAACAAGGCTGCAGGTCCAGGTGGTGTCAGCCCCAGAGTCCTGGAGGCCAAATCAGAGACCTGTCATCTGCATAAAAATATTCAGATGACTCTGGGTGTTTCAGAGATTAAAATGAAATTGAATACAGAGAGCTGGTGGACCACTTTGAGACATGATGTGGAAACAATCGTTTTACTTTGAATGTGGAAAAAAAGGAGATGATTATAGATTTCAGAAGATACATCCTCAAGTCAAATAATGTTTCCAACATGGGAGAAGAAGTGGAGGTAGCTGAGGAGTATAAATACCTCAGAGTTCACCTGGACAACAGACTGGACTGGAGACTCAATAACGAAGCCGTCTACAAGAAAGGACAGAGCAGACTGTACTTCATGAGGAAGCTTAGGTTCTTCGAGGTTTGTAGCAAGATGCTGCAGATCTTCAACACATCTGCTGTGTAGAGTATAATCTCTTTGGCCATCATCTGTTGGGGTTGCAGCATCACAGCCAGGGACTTAAAAAGGCTCAGGAACCTGATAAAAAGGCTAGTTCAGTACTGGGGATGACTGTGGAACTTCTGGAGATGATGATGCAAAGAAGCATTCTCCATAAAATCAAGAAAATTATGGACAACCTTGAGCATCCTCTGCATGAGACTATCCTACAATAGTATCTTCAGTCAGAGGATCCTTCAGTTTCGCTGCAACACAGACCGCTACAGGAGATACTTCCTGCCCACAGCGTTCAGGATCTACAACAACTCCTTAAATAATTAAATAGTATGAGCAACAACACTTAATTTCCCTCAGAGATTAAAGTATTTTTGAATTGAATTTGAATTGAAAATGTTTTAAAACAGTTTGTTATTGTAGTGGCATACATGATCTTGTTATAATCTTGCTAAAATACCCGCTGGAAGAGGCCATCTCGTTTATGACAGGCTATTACCAGCTATTGCAATAAATGGCAACATAGTTAAAATAAAAATTGATATACATATGGTAAGTAGTGGTAGTCTGAATATATATTCTGAATATAAATTTTATTCTATAGTTATACTGACCACTCAAAGCTGCAAAAACATACACAAATTCATGCACCCACACAGATAGTTAGTCAATTTGGGATTAAGTGCCTTAAAGATAAATTACCATGTGGTAGGGGAGTAAACTGGAATACAATCCTCAGCTTTCCAATTGTGAGACAGCTACTCTTCCCATTGAGCCACAATTGCTCCAACTTATTTTTAGTGTTAGAATGTTATGTAATTGACAGGTTTTGTGTGTGTTTTTGTATCATTATTAGCAAACAGAGCAAACGGCGTAAAATAAGGACTTTTGTATATATATATATATATATACATTTTTTTTGTCAAAATATCGTTATCAGACAATGGTAAAAATATATGATCTTTTGTCTAAATTCAATTTTTTTTTTTACTTGGGATTATGATGGTCCCATTTTCTTTGGGAATGAAACTTCTTGCACTGCAGATCCACAATATTCAAAATCCTGTCAAATCCAGGCTTAGGTCTGCCAACACTAAGTACTGACACTGGTATTTCCTTCTACAGCTACCATGTCTCTTCATAAAGGAGGATGCTGGAAAAAAAAAGCAGCTGTTATGTTGTAGATCTTTCCAATTTTCCTTTTCACATTTGCCATCCTGCTACAATAAATCCAACAGACTTGTTGCTACTCTGACACAGCAGGTTGATCTGCTCCATGTCTGCTCTCTCTAAAAGCCATATTTTTCCTACAGGTATACTATAATCGCATTCATTTGCTTACTTTGTCAACTTGCTGCTGACAGAAAAAACTCATATTGTACATTAATCTTTATCTACAAAGAACTGCTGGCTTGGGCGTTTAAGCAACAATAGAAGCACTAAAATCAATTAGTAATTTGGGGTTTTTCACCAAAAACATACGTAGCTTCCATATTTTGAGGCCTGTGAACTGATTGGCAATGCTGGTAAAAACATGCACATAAGAAAAAGCCAAAAAACAAATTTCTCTTTTATTATGGAACAATAATCTTGTTATTTTGAATCAAGATCACAAGTGCATTATTTATTGACACATCTATTAATACTGTGTACAGCACCGATTTGCCAACAGGAAGGCAGTTGGTTTCTGCCTGGTATATTTCAGAGGCTTGGAACATACAAAGACCATTGCTCTGTGGTCACTGAATTATGCATGGGGTTTCTGAAGGGTTTAGGTCCAGGGACTGTGATCTGGTTGAACCATTCCGGTGTTAAGTTGTCTGTATGTTTCAGATCATTATCCTGTTGAAAGAACCAACAATAACCGATACTAATTTTCCTGAGACAGGCCATCAGATTTTTCATAGTTTTTTTAAGAGTTCATGATCCAATACACTGTAACAAGATTCCCAGGGCTATTGGAAAAGAAACAGAGCTCCTCCATACTTACCAGTGGGGATGAAGAGGTATTCTACATATCGTTACCCTCTTAAAATAATGGCCTACGTCATTTTTTCAGGTTTTTAACAAAACGAACAAAATATTGAATATATAACATTTATTAACAATTTCATTCAAAAAGGTTGTGCCAATAGATTACTATTGGCATATTAAAAACATTGTCTACCATTACTAGAGGTAGCAAGCATCACTGGGACATGATTTAGGCAAAAGAAACATTTTTGTAAAAAAAAATGACATAGGCCATTATTTTAGGAAGGTGACGATATTCATCTTTTGTTTCAGACAAACAGGAGAGTTTGTTGCATGAGGGAATCGATGTTTAAAGGAGCATAGGGCAGAATGAAGAAACAAAGCTCACGAGCGACGCGGCCGGCGCTGCAAGTTTCTGCAGCCAGCTGCACAGGAGCGCGCACGTTTGTGCTTCACAAAAAAAAACATACGTCTTCACAGTGACACTTCCTTTCCTTAGTGCCACTTTTTAGTGGGCTGTGAGTCGTCCTTGGTCGTTTCCCAGTTGCAGAAGAGAAGAATCCATTCTCACAATTAAATCAATGGAGGTCTGGACCATTTTTCTTCCTCTTTTAAAGCTTTCAACAACGCGCAAGCCTTGTCAATTGACGTCACATCCGTAGGACAGCGCGGGAAATTCGGGCCCCGAACTGCAGCACATTTTGCAGCACACAGCCAGTTTAAGAAAATGGAGCGATAACTGGGTGGGCTTATTCTTTTTGGTTTATAACGCATCATCAACCAACAGCATTAAAAAACTGGACTTGCATGTTTATTTTATTTACAAATCCTGCCCCATGTTCCTTTAATCTAACCAAAGCTCATGATTCACAATAAAACCCTGGTAGTGATTTCCGTGCATGCCTCAAAAACAATTGGTTTGCAGGAAGATAACATCCAATAGTTGTAATAGAGACTTGGATGTCCCCATAATACCATTCTTTGCTGCAAGAGAATTCTTTGTACCAGAGAAGTTTAGATTTTTTTCTCTCCAATACAATCATCCTCAATGTCCCTGTTAGCAACATAAACTGGGTCCCTCCTACGGCCTTGTTTCTCAAATTGCAATTGCTCCAAACCAGCAAAGTCCAGACTTTTTTCTATATGGGCTATAATTTAAGCCACATACCACAAAAAATATATTTCTAAATTAAAAGTGGAAAAATATATTCATTGCAATTTTTTTGCTGTTTTACCTGATTAACAATAACGTGACACATTGTATTGAATGAAACAAAGTAGTCTGAGTCATTGTAAATTCTAAAGTCGCCAACATTTGCCTTACATTTATTTTTTGTTAACTACTTTCAGAGATGAAAATCAGGATATGGGTTACTTTTTTCTTCGAAAAATATTTTTGAGTAACAGTCACCAGACCTTTGTGTTCCTATTTACTACAAAACTAAAATGAAAGCAACGCATGTAAACAGTTAAAGACAGACACTTTTTTGTCTTTTTTTGTCTCCATCTTATTCGAAAGGGCCCACAAAAGTCAGATTCTCACCCCTGTGGGGCATTTGGAAGCCACACAAAATTATTTGAGAAACACAACTGTCCCTGGGGGCACATTGTAGACACCAGCTGTTGCTCTGACTGTAGATAATAACAAGGCTTAGGCATCTCGCCATATTCTTCTGAATTTTTCCTGATATATGAAGATCAAGAGGCATCTGCCTTATTTTAATAGCATGTTCTCATGTCTTTCCCATTTAGAAGACTAATTTAAAGAAACTGGCCTCTCTGAAAAGGTTTTAGACCCTCTCATTTACGAAAAAGTAGAATATAAATTAAAAATGCTCCAATTACAGTTGTTTTAAAAGAAGTGTTAATTGATTTTAATAAAATGAAAATAATTATTTCTTAATTTGTTTTGATTTCTTGCTTTTTCCACAACTGTATTTTTTTCAGTATAGTACACCAATTAAAGATTTATAAAATTTTAAAGGCTTTATACACATCTTCAACAGAGGTTCTAATAAGTATCCCTGGCCTTAATTTGCCATTTAGTGAACACAAACACCCTGATTGTCTTCCTTGAACAACTGTAAAAAATCCCTTTCACATTACATTATGAATGAAAAATTTACAGAACAAACCACAGAATGTTGCCATGAAAGTAAGATGGGTCTGCAGGAGTTTCCTTTCCCTGCACGTGTTGACACATGTTTTCACACATCGCTGGCTATGGTTTTATATCAAAGTGACAGAATTGGTCTGGTAAAACATAAAAAAAACAAAAAAAACAAAGGAAAAGCAGCTTTTTAAAATACTTTGATCAGAAACCAATACTGACCTAAAAATCAATGCTGACTGTAAATACTGTAAGCTTAATCTACATCTGAAATTATTTGGTACGGATTTAGCTGTGTTGGATAAGCTGCTAAACAAAAACAAACAGGACCTTAAAACACCCAGGCCTATATGACAATAACTGAACAGGATTCTGGTAAAACTGTAGCATAGGGACAATTATTTCTCACTTTGTCGTTTCTTCCTTTTATATTTTAAACCACCCAAGTCGTCTTTTAGAAATGACACCGTCTGTCAGAACAGTTCACTTTTCTGACCTGAATAAAACTGTTACACATGACTTTAGATGAACCAACAATGTACTTTCCCCTCAAACATATCTGTCACTGATTGCTTTCTTCCAGTAAAACCCAAAATGAAATATGAAATCGCCTTGACAAATGAATCAACCCTTCCTACATACAAGTGAACTGTTACATCAGTAGAAAAAAAACACACACACAAAAAAAACCACGATATTATGTACTTGATCTTTTGAAAAAATACCTCCAGCTCAGACTTGATGTGACAAATGTAAATGTACTATCTGTATCTTCCCAGAGGTTCCTCTAACAGGATAGAGTCCATATTAGTGTTTTTTGTCAAGAGTGATTCAAATGTTGCAAACTTCAAAGCTTTAACACTCAAAGCAAAAATAAAGAGAAATCCTTAGGAGATCTGAACTGGAAGCGGCTTGTTCTGAAGAGAAATAAGAAAGCCAACTTCTGAAATTAATCATCCATAGAAAAAGCCACAATTTCAATCGAACAAGAGCATTGTTCAGCAATGTGACTCAGTTTTTAGTTTCAAAGGTCTGGAACTGCTGATTTTTTCATTAGAAAACCCGAAATGTCATTCAAAACTGTATAAAAAAGCTACAAAAAAGTTGCACTCTTTGAAAATAAAACATAAAGTCAGGAGAAGTGGGTCTTTTGCAGTTTTTTAGTTCACATGGGGAAAAAAAAAAAGGAGTCCACTCTTTATCTTTGGGATAATTCCCAGCCATATGAAAACGTATGACCTCTCTGTAATCTGTCTTCTCTTAAACATTTCCGTCACTTAGATAGGTTTGAAATTTTCCCTTGAATGGCTCCCAAACCACCATAAGAGCTTGAATGAGCTCCAGAGCTGGGGTAATTGGCAGCAAAGAGTCAACCAGAATGACCACAGAAATGCTGAGAATGCAAACAGAACGGAGCAAAACCAACAAAGAACATGCTGACATGATTTTAGATGAAGACAAAAAACACGTTTACCGTGGCTTTTTTTATGTCCACAAATAGAACTGAAGAAGCTGATGTATCACATGGATTAATATTTGAATGCCTTTCAGCATGAATAGAGGTCGGACATTTAGTAAAGACTCACAGTAAGTACCACAAGGCAAATTATTTAACAGTCAGCCAATGGGTGACCCAGAAAGAGGTGATGGTGAGACAGAGAGGTTTTCTGTGGAATGTAGATTAAAAGAGGTTTTGCCTGTGGGACGACTGCTTTTATCATGCCATTAATAAAAGAAAACATAAACAGGCAATAATGAAAGCACCAGAGAGCATCTCCTTCCTATTACACTGATAGAAATTCATCACATTCTCCAAATCTACTGACTTTGCTCATCAATTAAAACAATTATCTTTTTTTGGCACCCAGACAACTTTATTATACTTAAATCAGCCACATGGTCCAAGTGACTGCTGTCCTAATACCTTCCCCATACCTGCCAGAGGATACATTTCATACTTGCTTTAGCAATTGATGTTTTTATGAGCACATTTTGATATCTGGATTGCTTTTTGGTGGATTTGGCTGTATGTTTTGGGTCATTCCCCATCTGTATTATGAAATGCTGCCCAATCAGTTTGACTAAAATTTAGCTGGATTTGAGCAAGATAGTATGTCTCCAAAGACCTCAGAATTCATTCGACTGTTTCTGTCCTGTGCTACATCATCTATAAATACGAGTGTCTCGGTGCTACTGACAGCCAAACCATCACACTGCCTCCGCCATGCTTTACAGATGATATGGTATGCTTTGGATCAGGAGCTGGCATCTTACATCAAGTAGTAGTCCCTCTGTATTTACTTTCATGCAGTCTTCTATTTATAGTAGACTTGGAACTTGGTACACCTACTTCCTGGAGAGCATTGTTCAGCTGATTGGCTGTTGTGAAGGAAATTTATGGAAAAGATTCTGCAGTCACTCACCCCTTTCGTCCTCCATGGACATCCATGGACATCCATGGACATCCAAGTCTTTTTGCATGAATATTGCAGCCATTTCTTGAATGGTTTTTGTTTTCGCAGCTAAAGGATGGCTTGAATGGAGAGCTTCTTTGACCATATGATGTCTGTTTACAACAAAATCTTCCAAATGCAAGCACCACACCTCAAATCAACTCCAAGCCTTTTATCTGCCTATCTGATAATGACATAACGAAGAAATAACTTTAAAAAGAGAGTGGCACAGGTTGAAGAGCTAAAACTCCTAAACCCCTCATCTAATTTGACTGTGGATACCATAAAACGAAAACTGAGAGTCAGTGCATTATACCCATCCCCTTTATATAAATATAACTGGAATGTTTCAGTAAGCAGGTACAAACTTGTGTCAGTGTCCAACTACATGTGGACCTAACAGTATATAATACACATAGCAAAGCTAAAGTGAGAACTGAGAGAGACGTCACATAGGAGAGAGGTCAGTGTCAAACAAGAAGTTAACCACTGGAATCCAAAAAGTAAGTGAAATGACATGGTTTTAAAAGGTTATAAAATGCGTATGACTAATGCATTGTAGAGATGATTTTATATGAAAATATGTATGATCTAACAACATGTCAAAACTTAAAATAAATGCATCTTCCTGCTTTTCTTCTACCAAATTAGCAAGTCTCTTTTGGGGAATTTCCGACAGCATTTAAAGTGTATGTAATGGGCTGCAACAGCAACGTATGCACATTAAACTTCATTTAAATTTGGAAATGAACAAATATGGCAATGCAAAACAAGGGATCTGTCCACTGCAGGGGATTTTTAAGCAACTAAAGTAACAGACACATTTTCTCACAGTCAGAATTATGTTGTCACATCATGTTACCACAAGAGTTTTTGATGAAGCATCATAAATATACCAGATGTTGTTTAACAGTGGAGCAAAAGTATTAATATGATCGTAGTGTAACTGATGTCGATGCGTGCATATAGCTCTGTCGCTGTTGTTAAGCTTAAAAATATCATATTCTACTAGAGATGTGTATTGGTAAAAATCTGGAGATACAATATGTATTGCATTATATCACGTTAATATGAATAAGACAATATAGTGTGATTTTTAAAACTGAATTTAACTGCAGAAAAACTTTCACAGGATTTTAAACACAACTTGTTTCATACTTTAACACATCCATTTTTATTTTTATATATATATATATATATATATATATATATATATATATATATATATTTTTTTTTTTATTTTTTTTTTTTTTTTGAATATCGATACAATATCGGGAAATAAAATATCACAATATGTCATCTATCAATTACACTCCTTTAACCTCCTGACAAACAGCTGGTTGGCTCAGCTAATTGTAGGAGACACACCTCTGGCCCAGCCCAACGTGTCACGTGACCAAATTTGCATAGTTTGATAAATGCCACTGGACTCGATCTAATGCTGATTGTTTTGGTCACCAGAAGTTAACCAATGACATTTGCAGCTGAATTTTCATACAATATTTTTGCAGGTGACATTTTTGCTGACGAATTTAAAGTAAAAAATAACTTAAAAAAACATAATTGCATAATTGCAAAGGATAAAAATTCAGTGTTATAAACACAATGTCTAAAACAATTCTGATTCAAATGAGACTATTTCTTTCATAAACGTTTAGCAAATCTGCAGGATATTTCATGTCAATATATAAAACAGTTGCCTAATTCAACAATTTTTGATGATTTGGGGGTCAAAAACTTTCACAGCTTTCAATGTAAATTCAGGAACATCAAAGCTCCCTTAGATTCAGTTGTTTGTTTTGACATACTTGCTTGGAAATTCTGCAAGTATACCTACCTCATGAGCAAATTATAACATAATCTCATGAACTGAGTTTTATCTGTATGTATTGAGTCATATCATGGATCAGTTTTTACCCTAAAGTATTATCATATGTTGATCATATGACCTTAAACAATACAGTCAACCAGAAACAAATATTACTGTTAAGCGTTTTCTAATTGCCTCTTCAGTTGTAGCTTATCTAATCAGTCTGCCAACAGTTTGACCTGCAAAATGAACAATGAAGTCACACATCACCAGACATCCCAGCGTCTTTACGCCTGAACTGAGAGGTTGGTAAACCAGCAGTGAAGATGGATGGCTTTCCAGCGTAGCACAGACATTATAAAGAGCGCAGTCTTACCCGGCTTGTTGCAATGTGTTGCTGCTCTGAGTTTCCTCTAGTGAACTCAGGTCGGCGTGAAGTCCAGCAGCAGTCAGCTCCGCATTAGCTAGCTATGCTACAAACCTCCAAACGTCGACAGCCTCTCCGTTAATTTGTCCCCGGCCCGATTGCCGTTCTGTCGCTCTCCGCATCGCTTCCTCCACTTTATCCACTCGGCAGAAGGCGTTCGACTCGAAACGCGCTTTTGTTTAGTTTGTTTTCCTCGGCAAAAACAACAAAACCCCCGAGCGTTCAACCTCTGATACTTGTTACTCCGCTCTACTGCTTTGACTCCGTCCGTCAGTAGGGAAGCCGACTGCGCTTATGACGATGATGGATAGGGCGGAGCAGGATGCCAGGTCAAGTTGTTTTCATCTTCTACTTCTGAGTATGAAGGGGGGTTACCCTGTCAAATGCTGCCAACTAAAACCCTCATACTCTGATCATTTACCCTTGGCCTACAATCAGAGGTGGGTAGAGTACACATAAACTGTACCCAAGTAAGAGTTGCCTTCCAAGAAATTGCTCAAGTAAAAGCAAATAAGTAGGCTGCTTGGTAAAAAAAAAAAAAAAAGAATAAAAAGTAACTGATCACAATCATGTAATATTTTAAGAAATATTACATCAGACACACACACACACACATATATATATATATATATATATATATAATTGCATTATTACAAAACAATTTCAGGCATAAGAAACACTTGAACATCAAACATATTAAACTAATACACTGTGTGTAGGCGTGTACATGTTGCATAGGATATAGAAGTTATGGTGATAATAATATCTATTGTTTCCTGTATGTTCACCTGATCTCCAAATGGCTCAGCTGTTACGAAAGTCTCGCTTAAACATAAACTATAGGTGTGTGTCTGGGGCATTTTTGGTTAGAACATTATTGTGCTTCATTCGGTGAAGGGAAGTAAGAGCGGAGATCCCTCATAATAATACTACTCAAGTGAAAGTGAAGAGTACTGTGCAGTTAAAACTACCCCTAAAAGTACAACTTGATCAAAATGTCACTCAAGTAAATGTAATGAATTGTTACCCACCTCTGAAAATAAGTAAACCTAACAAAATTATTCACAGAATTTAAATTAAGACACAAAGAACGTACATTTTCAAAGCTCACTTTATTACAACATAAAGCTTTTGAAATCAGTTCCCACAGTAGGTGACATATTTTTGTTGTAACAGTGCAAACTACCACCAGTCTCAAGTTATACTTTATACTTTGTGCGTACTAGCCCTCCAAATGCCACTCAGCAAATAGGAAATAACATTAGGTTTGTGTGCATACAGGAAACTTCACTTTACCATGTACTTTGTGGGTGTGTGTCAATTTGTGGTTAATGCTTAGTTAAAATGTACTTGCTCTTCACTCAGTCAAGTAACTGGATATGGGTAAAGTAGCCAATATTTAGATTTACTTTAAAATAATACCACTTAAGAAAAGTATCACAAAGTGAGTGCAAGAAGCAAAAGGAAACTGCTACATGGGTTTCTCATGTTTGTACCAATAAAAATCTGAAAAGTTTGGTGAGTGTTTTCAGCCTCCGTCACATGAGTCAATACTTTGTAGAATCCTGTTTCCTCCCATCTAGACACAGATTCTTTATTGCAGAATCCCTGAATCTCTGTTAGATTCAACATTTTTGAGAGAAATGTTGCCACATGTTCTCTGTTGGACTTGGGTCCGGACTTCAAATGTGATATAAACTTGAAATTCATGATATTAGAAAAACATAAAGTTACAATGATCTTCTTGGACACTGATGTCGTTGCGAGCTACACCATATTTCCCCCTCCCCTCTCTGCAGTGATGGTTCTTAAATGAGTTGCAGCTTGAGCCAATCCAACTGGACAGGTATATTAAGAGTAAGCAAAGTGTGAATCTGTGGCACTTGAAATATGATAACTTAGCAAATAAAGCCTCTATACAGTCCTTTGCAAAAACTGCATTGTAAATATTTACACTACGATGATGACTATGATTCTATATGTACCTCCACCCCATTCTCAAGTGCATTGTAGCTTCCAACAGGTTTTCTTCCAGAACTGACCTACATTTACTTCAATTTTTATTTGCATCAATTCTGAAGGAAAGCCACCTCACAGCATGATGCTGACACCACCAGGATTTACTGTAGGGAAGATGTGTTCAGGGTGATGTGCAGTGTGAGTTTTCCCAAGACACACAATGTTTTGCATGTAGGCTAAAGATGGTTTAATCTAATCAGAGTACTTTGTTCACATTTTTTTTCTGTCTGGTATATGGGCTTTTGCAAACCTTAAACAGGAATTCTAGTGCCTTTCTACTAAAAATGCATTTTTCTCTGTTCAAAAGATGATAATAGTTGCTTCGTTGACAGATTGTCCCACCTGATATGTGGAATCAACAGCTCCTCTGAGGATCCTGTTGTCTCCTTGTCTAATTAGTATTCTCCTTTCCTGAGCTGTTTAATTAGATGGACGTCTATGTCTTAGGAGGTTTGTAGTTGGGCCAAACTCCTTCAGTTTTTGGATGATGGATATCATAAGACCATGCTCCACAAGCTATTCAAAGCTTGGTTTGTTGTTTTCTAACTTTACTCTGCTTTAGACTTCTCCTCAACTTCATCTCTGAGTGGTCAGGTCTTCATGCTGCTGTTTGTTCACTAATGTTCTGCAGCAACCCTCTGAGAACTTCACAGAACAGCTGTATTTTTAGTTGGATTAATGTGTGATAAATTCCAGGATAAATTAGGGTCAAATGCGGTTGATTGTGCATTTGCCTCTGGTTAAAAGTAATTTGTCAGAGGAAGTCCGGCCACTTGCCTCAAACTGTTGATCCTCATCCAAAGAAAGCAAGTGACAACACTGGAAAGGAAATACTCTCTTTCAACTGAAAGACCCTTCCAGCACAACCATTCTTAGTCTTAACAACCATCTACTACAACCGCCTGGGTAACCTCAGCCTTCTGCTTTGTTTGCAATGTTGAGGATTGGGATGTTTGCATCATGGATTTGGAGGGAGGTATAGCCCAAAATCTCTGTGTTTCTGATACCTTTTTGAATTTATGCTACTAAGAATCATGGCAGTTATGCAGGCAGAAGGGGGTCCAACCCAGTTGTTTCCTAAAGTTTATTCAAAAGTTACAAAATGTGACTTGAATTCCATGCGATGGACCGAAATGAAGTTTTAGTGCCTGTAAAGATGGTGGCTTTGTTAAAACAGCCTTTAATGAAAAGTATTTTTTTATATATGTAGCTGAATGGTTCAACTTCTTTTCCTTCACAATGCTATCTACAAGGTACTCCCAACTTGCCTCTGCTCCTCCCTCTTTTTGCTGTTACCACATATTTGTTATGTTTTGTCGTAATGAATTATCCAAATGCAAGGATAATAGCACAATTATCTCCAAGTGTATTGAAAAAAAGTTATTTAAAAGCACAGGAGAGAAACATGAAGAAGACATCTCAAAGCAGCAAAGAACAACGTAGGTTAACAACTGATAAGCAGGAAGGATCTGTCAAGGTGTGCCTGAGACAGAGAGGCTCAAGTGCTGGGGAGGTGATTGCTGGGTCCAGGATCAGGTGAGTGTAGGAACATGAGCTTAGGGAACTTGGGAGACATTTGTTTTTAACACAGAATATGTAAACACTAAATAGAACACAAGGAAATTACTAAATAGAATGAGATTAAAGCCTTAAAACAAACCCAAAATGGAAAACCAAAGTGATCTTATCATGTTAAATCAACTAAAACGTTGCTAAAACTGTATGAGGGGTCCTTAAATACTGGCCTAGTATTATTTTAGTTGAACGTTTTATCAAAAGCAGTCAAAACTGTAGATCTATGCACAAAGTCAACAATACAGTCTAGAGCTGTTAGAAACCAGCTATCTGTCTATTACACAAGTTTTTAGTCGTTTTTTTTTTTTTTTGCTTTCATAGAAAGCTGAACAACAAGATGCTTTACCTGAAAAGTTATTAGATTATTGTATTGTTGTCTGATTATTTAGTCATAAAGAGACTCACATCAGCCTTGACCTGCCTGGATTTTGTTTTATAAAACAACAATAACAATCTCCAACACAACAAATACAGATTTCTAATGGAATGTTGGAAATCCATAAAAACCACCAGATTGACATGTTGCCTATTTTTCCAGTTTGTAAATGTAAATAATGGCATATTCTACTTTGATTCCTCCTGTTGCAAACTGTTGTATTACTTGGTTTCAATCCTATTTCATTATTTACCTTTAAAGATGAACTTTGCTGCTATTTCTTTTACTTCACTTTGTCACCCAGCTCAGGAGCAGTTTCTGAATGTCCTGCTACCTGGGCAGTGGTGAAAAACTGCCAGGGTGATTGAACTAATGACTTTCAACTTTTGGCTGCAGTGATGATGTATCTTGCCTGATGATTGCTGGAGATAGCCACCCCCCAGCCCTGCATAGAATAGACGACAAGGACTAGTGGGTGGGTGTTTCTTGGTGTATACCAAGAACTAATCTGAGGAGATAAACTAAGTCCGTCTGCATGTTTCTCGCCTTATTGGCTTCATTGCATCCGCCTGTGTCTAGCCGGATTGTCTATCTGTCTCACCTGTTTTCAGCAGTATTTAAGTCTCTCAGTTTTGGTTGTTCACTGCTGGATCCTACTGTTTTGCTTGTCCATGTCTGCTTTTTCCTTCCATGTTCCATGTTTTCATCCTGGTTTTTGCCCTTGTTCAACTTCAAGTTTTGTCTCTATTTCTTTATTTTATTTCATATCAGCTTTATGCTGATGATATACAGTTAAACATTTCATTTAACCCATGTGAAATATCCACAATTTGCAATTTATTGAAATGCATATACTCCATAAAACAGTGGATGGCAGACAGTTTCTTGCAACTAAATTATCAAAAAACAGAAGTTGTTATTTTTGCCCCAGACAAATATGTGACGGGCATAAAGGTGCTGTTTGGACCCCTTGTTATCACTTTAGCAAAGTCTTCATTCAGAAATCTTGGAATAAACATTGATTATGGCTTTACATTTGATGCACATGTGAGCTCTTTGGTTTGTTCATGTTTTTATCACTTGCACAATATTGCTAAATTAAGGTCAATTGTTTCGTATTCTGAGCTTTAAATGGTTATTCATGCCTTTTTTCATCATGATTGGATGACTGTAATGGTCTATTTACATTTTTCAATAAAACCTCTCTTGAATGACTGCAAGACGTTCTAAAACCTCTAAGTTTTTACCAGGAACTCCAATCTTGATGAAACTGCATTGGCTTCCTTTGTGTTTAGTAATTTAAAATCATTTTACTGACATGGACTGCTCTTCATGGACAAGCACCAAATTATATTGCATTTATCTGTTCCTAGCAGGTCCCTGAGGTCCTGTAGTCAGGGTCTGCTGACAGTTCCTACCACAAGATTGAAAATAAATGGAGAGAGAGCTCCCTACCAATGGACTTATGATCGGTGGACTCTATTGTTTCAATTAAGGGTATTTTAATGTATTTATGATTCTGTAAAGCACCTTGTGATTCTATATCTTGAAAGGTGCTCTATATATAAAATGTTACTTACTTACTTACTTAATTACTTACTTACTTACTTACTTACTTACTTACTTACTTACTTACTTACTTACTTACTTACTTACTTACTTACTTACTTACTTACTTACTTACTTACTTACTTACTTACTTACTTATGTTATTTAATACATTTTCATTTCGCACCTCAGAAGTGGCTGTGTGCTCTGCAAAACATGATAACAAAACAAGTTTCAATAAAGATAGCTTCACTTTGCCCCATCTTAATAGCACCACAAACTTTCTGAATGTCTTACAAAGTTACTTTATACACTTTGGCTTTCAGTAATTTCAGTCCAGTTCTTATTTTTGACCATGACTGCACACTCTAAAACACCTAAGCTGAATCCTCTGTTTCTCTCCCACATGGACCCACATCCTCAAACTAATTTCAACCATGTCACTACAGGAAGCTGAAGTACATTTTAAAGTTCCACACAAATTCTGTGCACTGACTGCTGCAAGATTTACATCAATAATAAACTGACGAAAGGTTTGTTCAGGTGTTATCTGAAAAGAATGCTGTGCTGTTCTTGTTTTCAAATTAGGCATCACGGGATCGTATAAGGCCATAAAGGGACTCAAGTGTATAAGCAGATAACAAGAGGACTAATTAATTTACATTACAATAAACCTGAAGTGATGCAAGGGAGATTTTTAGGATGGTCATCTTAACAAGAACTGAAATGCTGGGACAATTACGAAGAAGCAGTGAATTTGCAAAAACAAAAAAGGAAGCTGGACTGAAAAGCAAGCGAGGTAAATGGAAACTTGGCTGCGTGACAAAAACAGAAACCAAGATGAAAATGTTAGATGTCTTCTTACACACACACGCACGCACGCACACACACACACACACACACACACACACACACACACACACACATATATATATATATATAAAATCTGCACTTCATCGCAACTTTTGCAGTCTAAGTAAATGAGAGCTTAAATGTGCGACGTGATGAATATTTGTTAACTGAGCAATACCACCACCGTGCGGTGAATTTTTGGTATTGCACACCTTGCCCGGTTGGACAGCGGCAGAACAGTCGGCTATCCTAAAAGCACTGAAAGAGTTAAGGAGTTGAGAGTCGCTCAGAATCTCTGCAGTACGGACCAGATGGATCGCATAGTCAGGCTGACTCTTCAGTGATGGGAGATTCTTCTCTTTCTCTGGCATGCGATGATAATTAGCAATAGGGCCTACTTTTCAGCAATTAATGTTTTTAAAGTGCATAAAATTAGATAAATAGACAACTGCAAGCCATTTAGTTCCGTTTTCTAACAATAAAGTTGAAGAAGCGTCCTTTTGTTATCTATATCTGGATCACCCTGCAGAATAAGGTGGGGCTGCTTCTTTAAATTTATATGCCTGATTATTGGATTTGGCCTTTTTCTTTAATTATAGGCTATGAAACAGGATGTTAAACCGGATTAAATTACACAATTTTTAAATATAATGTTTTATAAAACTATTGATGCCACTTTTCACATTTTGTCCTGTTAAAGTGTAATGGGATGTTCAAAAAAAGTATTGCATAGTTGTTGGGAAGAACAAAATGATATTTGGTTTACAATTAGTTTTTGAAAATATAAATTTTAAACTTATGTGCGCTTATGCAAAGCACCCTTAGGCCTACAACTTTAAACCTAGTCATAACCATCGACCTAAACTGAAAAGCCAGTGAAACAGAACATTATTCATAAAAGCAGACAAGAGGCTCCTGGTAATTCTGGAGGAGCTGCAGTGATTCACATGGAAATCAGCTGAAAAGAAAACCTTTAGTCATGCACTCCACAAACTTAGCGTTTATCAAAGAGGGGAAAGCCATGAAGAAGTCTTGTCAGATACCTTTGAATATACCATCAACATGGTAAAACATGGTGGTGGCAACATTGTGCTGTGGGCAAGCATTTTTTTCTTCATCTAGCACAGTGAAGTTGGTCTAAGTAGATGATCAATTGAATGAGAAAAATCTGCTAGAGCCTACAGAGGACAAATACATTAAAGTTTGTGCTTGTAATCCAACAAAATGTAGAAAAGTTGAAGTGGTAGAAATAATTTTGCAGGGCTCTGAAGAAAACAGATGCTTGTGTGTACAGATACAGATGGAATAAAAAGAGAACAGTAAAGCTGAGATCTAACTTTTCTTTCTAAAACAAGACAGATCATCATGTCAAGCTCCTGTGACACTCTGCACTTCAGTCTGCCTGCCCATGGGGACTCCGTCATACGCAAAATGAATGCCCTTAGAGAAGAACATCAGTTCTGTGACATCACGCTCATCCTCGGACGCCCAAGCACCTCTGCTGGCCAGTCCGTCCACTTCCATGGCCACAGGGTGGTGCTTGCGGCATCCTCTGACTTCCTCCGTGATCAGTTCCTGCTCCATGAAGACCAGGCAGAGATTAGTGTGGCTGCGGTTTCCAGTGTCAGGGTCGCCAAGACGCTGCTGTTGTCTTGTTACACTGGACTCCTTGAGGTGAGGTAATCAGTAAGCAGATATGCAGCCATGAAAAAAGTTTCATCTGTAGAAGCCCCTTTAGCTTGAAGTAATCAATTGCCTGTGTGAGTTTATCAGTCTCTTGCATCAATGTGGATAAACTTTGGTAAACTCTCCTTTGAACAACATTGTTTCATTGCTTGTTTGATTACATTTAAGACTAATTTTAGCTGTTGAGCAAACCAGCTTGCATTTATTTTAAAGTACTCTCATATACAGAGAACAGTGTGTCATCGCCATGCTTGACAGTTAGTATGAGGTGTTCATCATGATATGAGTGAGATTTTTTTATCATCTCTAACGGAAGGCTTTTCTTCATCAGGATAAAATCATATTCCCGTTTTTATGTTTATGGAATGCAATTGCAATTGTGTGATTTTCTTTTTTTGCTTTGCAGGTACCTTTGGCAGAACTGGTCAGCTACCTGACTGCAGCCAGCATCCTCCAGATGAGCGAGGTGGTAGATAAATGCACTCAAGCTGTGTCGCAGTTTCTTAAACCCGTTATGTTTTCCAATAAACCTGCGATACTCTCCAAAGACATTGAAAACCAGCAGCTAGATCAAAGCTGGCTATGTTCCAGTTTTGAAAATCCGAGTGAAAAGGATGTGGCCCAGCCCAGCACCCCCATCCAGGAAGATAAGACAAAGGAAGAAGGAGTGGTTCTTGGTCAGGCAATGTATGGGGTCAGCCAAGAATCAGCCAAGGTGGACAATGATAACACTAGAGACAGTATACAAGACATGAAGTTTGTGAAACCTACAATGGAGTCATCAGAGGATCAAAATGTTGATCTTGACACCTTAAAGTCAGAGCAAAGTGTGGAAAACACCACAGCAGTTTTCAAGGATGAAGATTTCCAAGACCTCATTTCCTTCCCAACTTTCAAGATCTTAAGTGCTGCAGATCACATAAAGCTGGTGGACATCTCCCAGAAACAACAAGAACAAGTAGGACACGAGGAAAAACAATATAAAAACTTTAATGCACTCAAAGCTCAAAAGGAACATGGTGGAGGCCTGATAGATTCCACAAAATCTAATCGCTCGGGGGCACAATTGACGAAGTCTGCCGAAGATGTGCTAGAGGCTTCACCCAGCATCTTAGCTGAGAGGCCATACTTGTGCAGAAAGTGTGACAAAATCTTCCAGCACCTTGAGAACTATGTGGGCCACCTGAAGGAACACAGACAGTATTCCTGTTTGGTCTGTGGGGAGGGCTTTTCCCAGAAGAGCAAACTGACCTATCACATACGCGTTCACCCTGACGTCAAACCATTCAGGTGTCCGCTGTGCCACGAAACATTCATCCAAAAGAGCTTGCTGCAAGAACACCTCTACCTGCACACAGGACACAAGTATACCCTGAACCCAACAAACAAATCAGACTTCAGAGGCCTAAAGAGAGAGAGAAATGGTGAAAGTGGCCTGACAGATGTGCTGGAGGAGGGTGGAGGAGCAAGTTAGAGTTAAAATGTGATTATTCCTGTTGTTTCTGGCTTTTTCTATCTATTTGGGGAAATCTGGATTTGACTCCAATTGGTGAAAGATGCACATGCAAAAAGACAGACTTTTAGGGGATTGAAAAAAAAGTTACATCTTCCGAAAGTGAAAAACTTGAGTGTGGGCCTCATATCTCAGAGATTTTGTTCTTGTCAGGTAGCTTAATACAGCTGAAATGGTCTAGATGATCTTTGCTTTAGGTGTTAATGTTTTGGTGTCAGTCTCTTTTAAGAATAAGCAGGATTACCTATTGTTGTCTCTTTGCTTGATGTCTTAGAACATCTTATTTATTTAAACTGCATATTTCTAAATTAGACTGGTTAGATTCAAATATACTCTGCACACCATTTGTTTGTGCATGTCCTACTAATAAAAGTTGATATGCTGATTCTTCTGTCTTTTCTGTTGATTTTAAATTTAAATTAGTTTTTCATTGTTTAGTCATAGTAAATGTACAAACTGTACAAAAATCTGTTGTACCCTTTAAATCAGGGGTGTTCAAAATGAGGCGTGGGGAGCATTTTCCAGCCCTTGTAATAATTTTGTGTCACCCTGACCACAATTCAACAGGAAAACAAATTTAACCAGCCCTGGTGGACAATGATCCAGATGGATAGTATTTTTAATTTTTTTTAGTGTGTATTCAAATCCTGGTTAAAATGTTAAGTACATCAAAGGTTAATCATATTTATTCATTCATTTTTTGCTTTACTTTTAATTTCATAGTAAGAGCACAAACATCCAGCAAAAGCAGACTTGTAGCATCCAAGAAAAGAATGATCCACTTCCTTTTCGTATTGCTGAGCACTGACTAAAATTTGTTTCTAGAAAAATTAATGAAAAATCTTGATCCAAAATCTTTTGGAAATGTTGGCACCTTTCTTGTATTAGGGCAGTGGTGCAAGACCTATGTTCCAGATGTACAGTGATTTACAGATCCCTTTTCAACAGAAAGGATGCGTAAGTCTGACCACTTTATTCTTTTAGTTAAAATATTGCAATGTTTATTGTTGAACAGGTAAAAATAATTTAAAAATATCAATGAAATTAGTTTTGCATGTTAAATTTCAATCAACCTTTTGTGGTCCTCGAGTGCTTTTAAGATGATGATGTTGTCCCACATGGCAAACGTTTGGACAGAACTACTTTAAATAATGGGAAAAGCTGAACTCAGGTCTAAATTTTAAATATGCTCAGATATGAAACAGATTATCCTTGACTTAAAACCAATAACCAGAGCAATAAATAAACAACTAGGAAATGTTATTGCAAAGAATGCTGAATTCGTATCTATCCATCTATTATCAGTACCCAGTGGCACTTGTCACTGCCTGGACAGGTTGCCAGTCCATCATGGGGAGACACAGGACAAACAACCATGCATGCACTAGTTATCCTGTAAGTCATTGAGCAAGAGGCAGAGTTGACCCTTGACAGGGCAACTCAATGTGCAGAGTACACAAAAAGAACCCACACATGCATGGAAAAAACAGATAAACTCCATGTAGAAAAAAAGAAAGAAAGAAATTTGAACCGACTACCTTCTGGCTGCAGGAAAACCATGCTAACCACTGCATCGCCATGGAGTCCCAGGAATGAATGGTCACAGACTAATAAAACACCTATCTCTTTCTTAAAATTAGGGAAAGATAAACCTCATAAATATCAAACCCTGATTATTCCACCAACATCGGATCCTAAAGGGTATTCACAGAAAGAAACGATGCATATTTTTAAGCACATTTATTGCATCATGTTTTGTTGCTCATCTCCAGATGCATTAACCTACAGTAAATACAGCCAACTAGAGCTACAGGGTTTATAAAATCTTGTCCTAAAACATTGGGAAAGAAGGGGGAAGTGATTCATTTTCACATTGACTTTATGTAAGGGCTTCAACAAGTACTGTTTCACTGTTTGACCCCTCTGATATTGTGTGTACTGCTCCAAGCATGACCGGCTGAGAGGGTTTCTATGCTCCCTAACCCCTTTCCTTCCTTTCACATGTCTCCTTTAATTTCTCGGTTATCCTTTTGACCCAGAAATGTCCTTGTCACTTATCTCACTGAATGCAGTGGTAGCCAGAGGGCATCTAATGGCTCTCTAAGTGTGCACCCATAAGGGAATGCATAACCGGGTGTTTATTCAAAGTTTGTGCACGTGTGTTTTCGTGTGCGCGAGAACGAGCAGGATTCAATCATCTGGTTGTGCCAGTGATGTCAGATCCTCTTTAAAACTCCACTGTCTGCCAGAAGTGGGTCAATTGTCTGCATGCACATGCACAAGAACAGAGCTACATGCATGAACATACACACCCAGTAAATTTGTCTGTGGGGGAGAAATGGGGGAGAAACAAGAAATGTAGTAATACTTATACAAAATCCTTGGAGAACTCTTCAGACTTCTTCAGGCCCTTAAACCTTTTTATTTTCTCAAATTACAACAATCTGAAATGTGTTTTAGCCAGATTTTGTGTAATCAAATTGTGAAGTGGGTGGGGTGATTCATGGTTTTCAATTTTTATTAAGAATTGAACATTTGAAGAGTTGCATGCATTTGTGTTTTGAGCATTTCACTTTTATGAAACTGAATTAAATTCTTTGTAAACAATTGTCTTCATTATTAATTATAAAAGCAGCTACGACATCCATGGTTAATCTGGAGGAGCCACAGAGATCAATGACTCACATGGGAGAAACTTTGACCAGGACAACTATGAGTTGTGATCTCCACAAATCATGGCCTTTACAGAAAAGCTGCAAGAAGAAAGCCATTGGAAGTTTGTTGTGAACCATGTAGGTGACACATGTAAAAGAAGTAACTCTGCTCACATGAGATCAAAGTAAAATTTTCGAGTCCAAATGCAAAACACCATGTTAGGCAGAAAACTCACACTGTGTATAATCCTGAACACATCATCCTTATGGCAAAACATGGTGATGGCAATATCATGCTGTGAGCATGTTTTTTCTTTCCAGCTAACACAAGGAAGATGGTCTGAGTTACAATCCAACTGAAAATCTGAGGCTTAAAAATTGTTCTTTGACCAAGCTTGAGCTATTTAAGAATGGGAAAGTATTTCAGTTTCCAGACGTGGAAACATGGTGGATAAACTATTGAAATCAAATCACTTGCTGTCAGGGGTCGCGTTAACCAAATATTTTATTTATTTGACTGTGTTTCTTTTAAAACGGTGACGGAAAAATATTAAGAGCTTTTCCATTCCATGAATGCAATGTCCTTATCCGCAAGCTGACATCGTGCTGAAGAGTAACGGAGGCATGGAGCGTATCTGTGACTGCACCATACACAGACTGGCGGTGTCAGATTGCTGTGGCATAGCTACTGTTGCAAAAAGAGTGCATACAGAATCTTGACGAATTCTTATCACTTTGATTGGAGAAATGTTCCCTGATTCAAAACCATGGCTGAAGTGACCCTTCAGCCTCCATTACACACAGGCTGGGCACAGTTCATCTCCTTGTGGAGCGTTCAGGCCACAGCCGGTGAAATGTTCAGAGTACATGTAGCTTACTATTCTGCTCGGTGTGTGATGGCACGATGTGGATTCTCTCATCAGTTTGTTTGGATTGAATATTAACTAAAATGAATGAAAACTACTTAATATGTAACTGTCATTAAAAAAATTGACGAGTAAAAATAGATTATCACCTGATTATGTTTGACCCTGTCATTCAAAATGACCGACAACAAAAGGTTGTAGCGAGATTTCTGCTTGCTGTTGTAACTGCAGCATAATCTGCTGATGCAGCGTATTGAATCAGGGCGTGGGCTGAATATAAATGCACACCACACTTTTTTGATAGATTTTTATTTGTTTAAAGGAGCATGGGGCAGAATGAAGAAACGAAACTCACGAGCGACGCGGCCGGCGCTGCAAGTAACTGCAGCCACCCGCACGGGAGCGCGCACAAACGCTTCACAAAAAAAAAAAACCTCTTCACAGTGACATACTTCTTTTTCTTAGTGCCACTTTTTAGTGGGCTGTGAGTCGTTTCCCAGTTGCAGAAGAATCCCTTCTCACAATTGAATCCATGGAGGTCTGCGACCATTTTTCTTCCTCTTTTAAAGCTGTCGAGAACACGCACGCAGTGTCAATTGACGTCACACCGCCACAGCGCGGGAAATTCGGGCCCCGAACTGCAGCACATTTTGCAGCACACAGCCAGTTTAAGAAAATGGAACGATACGTGGGTGGGCTCATTCTTTTTGGTTTATAACGCTTCATCACCCAACAGCATTAAAAAAACTGGACATGGATGTTTATTTTATTTACAAATCCTGCCCCCTGTTCCTTTAAAAAAATTGCAAACCATAAATCACTTTATTTCGTCCTTCACAATTATGCACCACTTGTGTTGATTTGTCACATAAAGTCCCAATAAAACACATTTATGTTTGTGGCTGTAATGTGACAAGATCTGGAAAAATTCAAATGGTGTGACAAGTTTTGCAAGGTTCTGCAAGGAGATGGAAGAGGAATGGAAGGGCTCAAGATTTGAAAATATATAAACAGCTCTTTGTTACTTTAATCTTTTTTGGGATGACGGCACCCCCTGGCTAGACAGACAGTCGTATACGCTTCAATGAGTTGCAACACGTGTTTGTTTGTTTGTTTGTTCATATGTAGTAAAAAACTAAACTATGGCTTTGTTTTAGTTTGCCAGCCCAAGTTTGTAAGTGTCCCCCATCAGGCCACCTCACAGAAAATTTTTCAGAGTTTTTACGGAGAAACAAACTGCATTTTGAGTAGTTTGCTAGTATAAATAGCTGAGAGATCCAATTTTAATGTGCTTGTTAGTCAAAGCTTTATGATTAGGGATAGACACCACTTTGTTTTACCTCTTAAGATTTTGTGATTTTTTATACCAGGATCATGTATACAGTAGGTCAAAGTCAATTAAACAGAACAAAGTAAAGGTATTGGACTGAAAACAGGGAAGAGACAAAGCAGGAGAAACCTGTAGAATGAGTGATTGAGATTGTTTTGATAGACTCCTGGAACATTTGGTGCTTGGAAGCCAAATATAAAGATATGAGCTGGAATGTTTCAACATAAAGATCTTTCAGACTTTTTCTGTGTGAACTTTCCATGTTCTGCCCCGAGGGCTTTCTACAGGCAGTCCAACTTCCTTCTACAGTCCACAAATATGCATTTTAGATTAGCTGGAGATTTTACAACAACCTTTGGTGTGAATGTGGATGATTGTGGCCTCGTGTATATCTGTGATTGACTGGCGACTGGGGATCGGAACATTCTCCATATGATCCTGAAGGAGACAAAGCAAGTTTGGAAAATGAATGGGGATAGAGGGGATTTGTAATCTACAAGGTAACTATATCCTGATAATAGGATTAAAGCCTTGATGAGTAAGCCAATGGCATCTGCACAGTTTTACTCCCAGCTGCATTAGGGCTACACACTCTCAGGTTTCTAAACTTCTTTATTCAGTTTAATGCAGTTCTATACATAGAACATGCGTATTACAGCAGATGTCCACTCAAAGCTCTTTAAAAGACAAGTGCAATTCATAAAATCCAAATTCAGTTCAAATAATACGATTATTTTCATTACAAGCCAGTCATATAGTCACACTCAGATACAAGTAAATATCATCTAATACTATCCAAATTATAGTGTGGTACAATCATGCCCGGTGGATTACATCAGATCTGAACTGCAAATAGGTTTTCAAACCCGACTTCTGGTATGATTCAAGTGCTCCTCGTTGTGTCGAGGCTCTAAGCAACCTCTTGGTTTGCTGATAATAATAATAATAATAATAATAATAATAATAATAATAACAATAATAATAATAATAATAATAATTATTATTATAATAATTATACATTTAATTTAAGAGCTCCTTACAAAACACCCAAGGACACTGTACAATAGATACATTAAAAACATTAATAAACATGTAACAGAATTAAACATTGTGCAACATGACAGAAGGTGAGTGCATAACTTGATGCCTTGGACTAGCTCTGCAGCATATAAAGTGCATTGATTAGAAACTGAAGGCACTGTTGCCTTGCAGTAAGAAGGTCCTGGGTTCAAATCTTGGCCTGGGGTCTTTCTGCATGGAGTTTTCATGTTCTCTCTGTGCATGTGTGGTCTCTCTCCAGGTACTCTATCTTCTTCCCACAGCCTATAAACATGACTGTTAGGTTAAATGGTTACCTCAATTGCTCCTAAATTGTGTCAGACAGAGACGCAAAGATAAATTTATAAGGCCTCAATAGCCCAATAATTTGACCTGACATTTGACCAATAATAAAGTTTTCAAAGTTAGTTAGTTATTCAGGCAGTGGAAGTCCAGACACAAATTGTGGCATTGTGAGCCTCTCCTGTATCCTCGAAGGACTTGTATAAAATACAAAACAGAAAAATGTCTTTGTTCTTCAAACTGTATCGTTAGGATGTAAGTGTACTTTATTAATATAGCACCTTTCAAGGCATATATCACATACAAAAATGTTTGGATTTAAAGGTTCTGAGATTTGAGCTGGTGTGTGTCCATTCAAAGCCCTATAAGCAAGGACCCAGATCCTGTAATGTTCTCTGAAGTGAATATGAAAGCCAGTGTCGGTGGACAAGTAGCGGTGTGATGTGAGAAAACGATGGGGATTTGCTCAGAAGCCTGGCAGCACTGCTCACAAACCACAGACGGCCAGAGGAGGCTGCTGAACAAAGAGTTACAAAAAATGCAATCTCGAAGAAATAAATATGTAAAGGAATTTATGTTAACTTTTTTAATTATCCAGAGTAGGCTTGACCTGTCTTTTAGATTGTAAACAATTGTTGTCAAGAACCACCACCAAAAAAAACTCTAAAGACTATCCTTTTGATTTGGGGAAATGTCAGTACCTGGTCCCCAAAGAGCTTGTGCCGACCCCTACACCATGCCGCCCTGAAAAGTGAGCCATGAAATTCACGAGAACGCCAGTGAATGCAGCTCTAAATAAAGCATGCCTTTTCTTCCGCCTATCTATTTCCCTGTACAGCTCTGCACAAAAAGCACGCAGCATGGTAAACTTCCTCCTTGAAGGCTCGTGCACACACTTGTCAAAGCCCATTCCCCCTACCCCTACCCCTCCCTCTTCTGCTTCTCTGCCTCTCGGTCTGTTCCTTTAAAAAAAAATACCAGCAAGCCCACGCCTCAAAAAGCGGCTTGTTCCGGCTTGCCCATGTACATTTTTTTATCCACATCACCACGTGAAAATAGTGCCCCTTCGGTTACGCACCATCATCTATCTGTGCTAGGCCCAAAAACATCAATTTCATCCATAGGCGCTGAGTATGACTGAGGCGTAGCCACGCAGCAGCAGCAGCAGCGGCAGCATATGGGCGGCTCCGTGCCAGTGCAGCCCGATGCTGCTGGTGGTGGAGAGTCTGAAGAGCAGCTCTGGTACCATCACCGCAGGCGGAGCGATACCATCATCTCAACTCAGCGTCGGTTCGTGAAACATAGGGTGTGTGGCTCAGCGTACCTGGGCGTCCGTCACGCACGGTGACAAAGACGGGCAGAGGAGCGCAACTGGACCTGATAAAGCTCCTATTATAGCAAATGCGCTGATATAATGATAGCTGATATAACGTCAGGGAGCACCCATCCGCTG
The DNA here is from genome assembly GCA_963556495.2 of Valencia hispanica. NCBI lineage: Eukaryota > Metazoa > Chordata > Actinopteri > Cyprinodontiformes > Valenciidae > Valencia > Valencia hispanica. The sequence goes on along the minus strand of OY747717.1, from coordinate 17,492,099 downwards.
CTGCTATTTTGCAACTGATGAAGATTTTTTTTTCTGTTGTTTTTCTTTTAATGTGGGTGTCCAGGAAATGTTTACTCTGATGCTCTGGTGTGCGTGAGGTAAGTGACTTGCAGCGCTGAGCGCTACTTTCTCTTGTTGCTCAGATAGAGGTGATGCGTTTGTAGCTTGGGCTGTTTTTGAAACACCTGCTCCTCAACATGGTGCTGGCAGAGTTTTTCATACATGTAGTGAATGAATTTAAAATGTAAAAGCAAAATAGAACTGTAGATGAGCTCGTGAAATGGAGGTGGAGCGGGGGGGGGGGGGGGGGGGGGGGTGTACAGCTTCCTAAGCTTGCAGAGCATTCAACAAACGTTGAAATGCACTGGATAACATCCCTGTTGCTTTCAGATTGAGCAGTTATAAAATGCAAACCCGCAAGGGTGAGAGTGAAATGTAACACTCTCGTTATAAAAGTTAAATTGTGCTGCAGCATGCCCTGTTGCAGGTTACAGTATAGCCAGCTGATTTCCAACTGCATGGAAGAAACTTCAAATTTTGAGACTATTACACAGGGTTATAATCAATCCGATCTGCTATTGCATGTATAGAAACATGTCATGCAACACAGTCCTGTTTTAAATTAACAGTTTTTGATTTGTATGATTGCACCCCCCTCCCTTCCACATACATCCACAAACTGGGACTACAGGTTCAATGAATATGTAATCATGTAAAGCTACATATTGTACAGCGAACAACAAGCAAGCAGACATGGCAAAAACACCAGAGAAACTGTGAACTTTATCTGTACCAGTAAATGTGTCAGAGTGGTTGATGATCTGTGCCTCATGAGGGTCTTTCAAACAATTAATGTGTTAAACTTTAACTTTCCCATAACTGTGTACCTCCTGCTGCTTCCTGAATTGCTCAGAAGACCAACTCTGATAGCAGCATGGGGGAAACTTATGTTTCATAGCCAACTGATTTTTTAATCTCTTTTTTAATCTCTAGGGTGGTAGGTGTGGAGTAGGTGTGAGGTTTCATTCTTGTAATAAAGTGCTACTTTTTGCTATATTTCTGATTGTTGCGAATGCTGATGAGGGGGCTGCATGGGATGATGGAAGAAATTGTAAAGCCTTTTCTAGATACTGATTTCTGAAAGTGATGAAAGTCTTGACTGATGAGAAATATCTAGACTTCTTAGATATACCCAAACAGGCTCTTACCACAGACATTGTTTCAAAATTAAAGTTTAGAAAGTGATTTTCCTGCTGATTTTAGGTGTGTCCCTTCTCTAACACACCTGCACGTAATGGCCGAATTGCCTCCTCAACATACAGTCTAGTTCTACAGAGTACTCCTAATTGTCTGTTTGTTGTACGATATAAGGTCTTGTAGTCTGGAGTTTGCTCTAGGATGTTGAAAACCAACTGTCAAACTTTAGATTCAGTAGAACCAGTTCAACTTTCATCATGCCTTTGGAACCTTGTACCAGGATTGCTAAGGGGATCTTGGGAGTTTAGTTTATTGGTCTACTTGTGGATCTGGAGAAGAGTTATGACTGTGTCCTACAGAAGTAAGAGGTACCAAATGTGGTTTTAAAGGCAATCTAATCCATTTATTCACAGTGCAAGAGCTTTGTCTGCATCTTTAACACAAAGTCAAGTTTATTACTAGTGTAGGGGTAATTCTGGTCACCAATCCTGTTTGTGGTGTTCATAGACAGAATCTTAAGTTGTTGCCGCGAAGGGTGAAGGGTGTTGCCGTGGAGGGTATTCAGTTTGAGAACCTCATGGTCTCATCTTTACTTTTTTCAGATGATGTGGTTCTGTTGTTTTCTTTGACGTCTTTGACATGCACTGTCCAGGATGGTACCAACTCCTTTAAGTCTAAGACAACCATACAAACATCTGAAGGTGAAACACAGATTTTCAGGTTAACCTTAGATACAGGAGTTGTACAGTTGGAGGAAGCTGGAGTACCCGAGAAGAACACAAGCACACATGCAAACTTCATGTAGAAAGGCCCCAGCTGGGTTGAAACACAGAACTTTCTTGCTATTAATTAACAGTGCCAAAGTACTGCACCACCATGTCTCCCATTTTTCCTGAGACACTTCCCAACACTGGGCTCCCAAATGTTTAAAGTGTCTCATAGGAATTTTTTTTTGTTAGAAAAAAGACTATTACATTAACAATTACATGTAGCCTAAAGATCGATGAGCACAGGCTCATGTTACGCTACCAAGCTTATTGTTTATTTCTCGTTCTTTATGTACTTGTATTTGTTTTATAAGAACTACATTGTAATGCTTCTGAGTGGTGTTGATATTTGACGTTGACGGTTTCTGCTACTGTAGGTGGAAACCTTGTTAAAAATTGTGCTTGATAGCAATTTATATTTAAAGCAGCTCTAGAGTTTTTCTTTCCTCGATTAACACAACGTGCATTTTGTTTAGCTTAAAACCATTTAAAATATAGTATACTATATAAGTTGTTCTTTAACAAGAAAGACTTACACAGTATTCTTTCCCTGATGCAGTCCTCTGCTATTACACGGTTGTTGCTGAGGTAAATGTGTCGTCTCACTTCACTGAGTTCACAGAAATGCCAAGATGGAGTCAAAGTTAAAATTTCATGACACAGTTTATGGTCCTTAACTACTTTCTGCCTGTAACCCCAGAGTCAGTGTAGGAGGGGGCAGTTAACTCACCAGAATAAATTCATTCTTCAGTTAAATATATGAATGATATGAAAATTTTCTTAGCCAAACGAATGGGCCTGAATGTTCCTGATTAGAAGTCTTACTTTCTGCTTAGTTTTAAGATGTTTAAGAAGAGAGGTGAAATTATGAGATTTTTTATTTAATTTACAGTAGGTCAGAGATAAAAATACACCCCAACCACACAATATGTCATCAACATGTATATTATTATTATGTTAAAGAATAAACTGTAAATTAATGTAAAATACCTATAAAACAAATATTTTGAAATGCAAATTGCAGATAACCCCCATCTATCCTGATGTTCATGTTGTTGGGTGGCGGGAGGAAGCCAGAGAGAATCCATGCATGCATTGGGAGAGCATGCAAGCTCAATCCAGAAAAGGCTCTGGTTGGGATACGAGCCCAGGAACTGCTTACATCAAGGCAACAGCGTGTGCAGCCCCCTGTCCAGACCAGTCAACAGAAATCCTTCATTTCATTTGGCATTCTTTTTAGGACACACATGGATTAAGTTCTTATATTAACCGATGTCCATCTTTGTATTCATGTTCTATACCCACTTAATTTTGTTGAGGGTAATAATGGAAGGGCCTGGAGCATAGTTACAGCTGTTAAGGGTAAATCCTGGACTGGTTGCCAGTCCATCACAGGACTTTAAACTCACACTGTAGGGCAATGCAGAGTGATGAGTTAACCTAACATACATAGCTACTATAGTGAACCAGAGTACCTGGTAAAACCTCATGCATGCATGCATTGGAAGAGCATGTCAATTTCACATAGAATAGCTCCCGGTGGGATTTGTAGCTATAACCTCCTGGCTTTGAAGACAGTTGTACCAAGCACCAGTCCACTGTGTTGCTTCTTAGCCCTGCAGTGTCCAGTGTCAATACAGAAAAATTGATCTACGTATATAAAACTTTCAAAACCCAGGTCTTTACCATAAGGACCGAAACTTATTTCATTCCCATGCTTTCATTTTCAAAACCTGCAAACGTGTTTCTTTATGCCATGACTTGGGCGTATTTAGGTTGTCAGAATGTTCACAGAACGCTGCGGTTTGGTAAAGGTGCTAAAAGATGCTTTTTGCACCTCACAGAGGTTTAGTTGTTTTAATGATATATTCTTATTAGCTTCGGGCTCACTGAAGGACATAGTGACTTTCAATATTTTTTAACTGTATGGCTTCACACAGCAAGTAGCAAAAAAACATTAAATATTTCTCAGTGGTTACGCTAAAAAAAAAGTACCTGTTGCATTGGTATAGAGGAGGACTGAAACTACAAATAAGACAGCTGAAACGGAGGTGCCTTGTGGTAGAGCAGGTGGTAGAACAGGGGCAATGTACGTATATGGAGGCTACAGCTTGATGTGATTGTCCCAGGTTCGATTCCTGACCCAACATCATTTACTGGAATTCATCCCCCTCTCTCTCTCTCTGCACTTCCTTTCAAGCTTCTGAAGAATAAAATGCACCAGTGCCACAAAATCTTAAAAAGAAACTAAACTGAATATGTGCTTGTTCCTGTTTACATGTCAGTTCAGGTTCATTATTACTACACCACAGTTGCAACCACAATGGCAGGTAAATATTCTAGTAAATGTCATTAGTAGTGTTTTATAATTGGTGTTACTTTTTTATTAGTGATTAATAGCCACAATGAAAGAATGTTTCTCTGCAATGACTGACATGTTGTTCATAGGATGGTAAGGCACCAAAAAGCTAAAGCAATAATTATTTGCTGGATTGTTCATAATGAAGAAAACTATTTCCAAATTAGCTGACAGCCTCCCTAGGGAAAATTGTCTTCTTCAATGAATATGTACGACTTGGCTGCAAAAGACACATTTTTAGCTGACCTTCAGGGTGATTTTCAATGTTTAATAGAATTTTTCAAGCTTGCAAGATTTGAGACCCAGAGGTAAAATGCATAGCTTCAATTTAGCTCAAACAGGAAGAAAAATATTTTAAAAATAAGAATCGTATATATTATCCTATTACGGAAATATGGTCCCTTGCAAATATATATTAACATTCCTAAACATAAATGTATTTTATTTGGATTTTTTATGATAGACCCACTGTAATAACACACTTCATTGCAAATCTGCAACTTATTTGAGCTGTGTATCTACCAGCTTTGCTTTTTCAAAAAATTCATCTTCACACAATAGATCAGGCATAGTGAGATGTGTCTGTGAACTTCAGTTTTTAAGTCTTGCGACAGATTTTCATTTGGATTTAGGTTCGGACTTTGACTTGGTCAGTCTACCAGATGAAGATACTCTGATCTAAAGTATTACTGTGTTGCTTTGTCTGTATGTTCAGGGTTATTGTCATGCTGGTAGGTGAACCTCAATCCAATCAGCGAGATTTTCTTCCAGGAATGCCATGTATTTAACTTCATACACCTTCCCATCATTTCTGACCAGCTTCCCCATCCCTGCTAAAAGCAAAGATTCCCCACAGCATGATACTCCCACTACCATGTGCCACAGTTCTCAGTGCAATGTATAGTATGAGTTTGTTGCTTCACGAATAAACTCTATTTAATAATAAGGTTACATCTAATGAAACTGGTTGCAGTGGATTTAATTTAGGAATATCAAAGTGAAGGTGCTGAAACCATGTATCATTTCCCTTCCGCTTTTTAATTATTCCCTTTGTGTGGGTTTATCACATAAAATCCCAATAAAATACAGTGCAGTTTGTGGCCGTAATGTGACAAAATGTAAAAATGTTCAACAGGTTGGAGATTCTTGCATTTCTTCAGTTCAAGTGACAAAAAGTGATCCATTTAAACTCACATTCTGCCTCCAACTGAGATTTGCAGGAGGAAAAACCCCAGATGCCTCTCGGGAAGGATGGGTGGGGAGGATGAAGTGAAGACTCAGCTATCCTGAGCCAAATGATAGCCAGCCAACTCTTGGCTGTAAAGACACAATATAGCTGGAGCCCACTCAGCAGAGTGGGTGTATTAGCATGCACCGTCAACAAGCAACTGCTCCCCTTTGAACAACTTCAGTAACATAATCAGCCAATTTACTGCATTGCAAATGTCACATCATCAGGTGTTGCTTTTTTTTAGCCACCTTGTCAGATCTGCAGCTCTCTTAGGTCCATTTCCTGGTTTTAAAATTATATCTGTGTATGTAGAGGATCCTGATAAGGAAGTTGTGGTCTGCTGCTGGTATAATGCACACACCCATTTTTCGTGTCACAGGACTGAAAGTTTTCGCGAGGTTTTTTTTTTTCTTCTGTGCATCTGCGTTAATATGCATGTGACATTTCCTGCTTTAAAAATGCATTGATCGGTAAATAGAAAGCCTTAGAAAAACGCGCTGTTTTGTGCTTCGTTTAATCTGATCGTAGAGAGACAAACAGAAATAGTTCGCCACAGTGGTTCAGATTTATGTGTGGTGCTCTGAAGAAGCAGTCATACAGAGAAGAAACAACAACAGGTGGGTGTCAATGTGAACACCCACCCCTCCTCTTCTTCCAGGGTTCACCACTCCCTGAATCTGCGAGAACACGCGCAGAAAGTTTCACGGTAAAACTCCCCACCCACAGCAAAAGCCCCCCCACTCCTCCCTCTCTATCCTTCCGAGCTGGATCTGTCACATGAGGGTGAGCTCATGAGGGGTTCAGTACCTTGTGGGCTTCGGTGTTATATTTGGGCTCCTCGCGGAAGGGAAATATGACGCGCGAGGACAGAGCGGAGCCGTCCACGGGGGCCAAGAAGCCAGCGCTGGCGTCGCGAGGGGCCAAGTCTTCTGGAGGTGCGTATATGGTGCCGCTATTAACAATCTTCACATTATAATATATAGTTAGCATAAGTATGCAGGAAAAAAAAAACAATACAGGTTTAGTCACGTTTTGGACAATCCGGTTGTGTTGGAAGTGGGATAGTGCACATGCGTAACGCGCAGTTATCCACACTTTCATTTCGCGTGTGTTCCTCGGTGTTTATTTTTAACTAAATATTATTAAAGCTTATTATCGACCAGCACTGACATGCATTAGCATACTTTAAAAAATCCCACCCTTGCCCTGAAACGATTAAAACCAGTTTTGTCAGTCGTTCAGGTGCGCTCCTCCTCCTCCTCCTCACTTTCCTCTTTCATTCTCTCTCCGTTCATGTTGCGCTTGTTATTTTACTAGGCCTGCGTCGCTCAAAACCATTTGAGGAGATTAATTTTTCGTTTATTTTGTCACCTGCTCCACGAGGAGCACCAGCTGCGTGGGTTTGGTGAGCAGTTCGAGCAGATGTTATGGACTATGAATGCAACAGGTGCGGCTCACAATCTGCGCGCATGGTCCAGAGCAGCTGTTTATGATGGCGCCTAAAAGCTGCTGAGGTGGTTTTTTTTTAATAAATGTTTTTTTTTATTGATGAGTTGAAGCCGCATGGAGGAGGTCAGCAGTTACATGAAATGTTCCTATATGCAAGAAGAAATTAAAATAATTGAATAATAATAAAAAATGTGAATGAAAGCAACTATTTTAAAAGTGCAAAGTCATAAAGCCAAGTGTTGCTGTTATATAACCCTTAAAGCTCCTTAGAGTTTTCTCTTCTTTTTTTGTTGCATGGTTTGATTTTTATTGTTGTTGTTCAAATTTATATTCATATTTAAATTCCTCCCACCTTCAGTTCATTCATTTTACTTTTATACTACAATATCATTTTTGTCCTGTTGACTCCCATTTAAAATGTTTTGTTTTAAATACGTTAACATTATAATTTTGACTTCCATTTGTCTTAGGTGTTTCAATCCCTCATGTTGAAATCCACCCGTCTGTAAAACCATTGTCCAAGTGTACTTGCTTGGGTGGAGGACGGGGCTGACACCCAAAGATCGGGATTGGCCGTTCAAAATCCTCAGTCAGTCGACCTCTAATCATACAAAAGCAATAATTATCAATGCAACAACTTCATGCCATATAATCATCAAGTGCCTTTATTGCATGAGTTGTAAAATTTAACAAAGAAGTACAACAACAATGAATAAACGTACCTGCAAGTTACGAACAAGCAATTTGAGTACTGTAGTGAAATCTTACACCGATGCCTTGATAAACTGAAGTTTTATTTCTATTGACCCATAATATTTCCAGTATATATTGCCGTATTGCCTACCTCATCACACTTTTTTTTTTTTACAGTAATCAAGATTTGATCAAGATATAACTATGAAAACATAATGCTGAAAGAAAATAGAGCTGCTTTAAGGTCATATATTTCTGGAGATATTTCATTCAGTTTCTGTAATTTTTGTTAGCTTGTGTCAAGTAGGGTTCATATTAAGTGTGCAAGGACTTGACATGAGATCGGTCTATGAAACGTTTGTTATATTTAGAAAAAAAATAAGGAAGTCAATACCAACAGCAATCAGATAAAGTGCATCTTGCTCCCTAAAAGCTGTTTTATGAAGATAATGGAAATACAGGAAAGTAAAACAGATGAGTCTGCACAAAAACATAGAAGACCACTGAACAGAATGTGCCATAAAGACGATGCAAAAAATGAAGCAGGATTCTGATCATCGTTCAGTCTTGTGTGTGTGTGTCTTCCTGTATTTATCTGTCATCTGTTTGCTGTGGTGTTCTGATTCAGCATGCATTCAGTGCTAACAAGACAGAAGAAGATAGTGTATTTATAAAATGCAAAGTGGATGATCGTGCGTCTCCAATCCCACACCTCTAATCAGTCAGTACTCAATCTGAGGCATTTATTTTTGGGCTCTCCTGCAGGTAATTGCTTCCTCTGCATTTGGGGTGGAAATGTTAATGGATTTTAAACTATGTTAATAAAGAAAGCGGCTGTGTCTTTTCTTGCTGTGTTTTGATAACTGGCTGTTTTGAGCAGAATTTAGATGTGTATGGATCCTGTTCACTGTGTCTTTTAATGCCGTGTTTGTTGGAAAATTGGCAACTGGCTGTGCGAGCATGCAAGACAAAAAATGGAAAATACTCAGCATTCATGCAGATGTATGCATGCTTCACGATTATTTCTGTTACAAACCACTTCCTGATTAAGTCAGGAAAAATGACCTAATGAAACTTAAATGCTTATAATCTTTACTTAAACATCTCTGCAGAATCCTCGTTGGCGCTTGCAAAACGGTGCTGTGGCTGTGGCTCGTGACATGCGTTCCCCCTGAGCTCAGTGACCCCCCCCCTTAGAAGCACGGTGGCAGGATGCCGGTGCAGGCAGCCCAGTGGACAGAGTTTCTGTCTTGTCCCATCTGCTACAATGAGTTCGACAGCAGCGGCCACCAGCCCATCAGCCTTGGCTGCTCCCACACGGTGTGCAAGACTTGCCTCCACAAGCTGCACCGCAAGGCCTGTCCCTTCGATCAGACGCCCATCAGCACGGACATCGACCTGCTGCCGGTCAATTGCGCCCTGCTGCAGCTGGTTGGAGCACAGGTGAGGTGGTCCAAAAAGAGCGTTGGTCTAAATGAGTGGTTTTTAGATGCTGGACTTTCTAAGTATTGTTTTTGTGTGTGTTAAAGGTCCCAGATGTTCTGCCTGTGAGCCTGAGCAGTGCTGCGGATGTTGAGCACTATGAGGTCTGCCGACTGTGTGTAGAAGAGCTGGCTCTCTACCTGAAACCTATCAGTGGTGCCAAAGGTACTGAATGTGTACACACATACGTAACATCATGAGCAGAATCTTCTTGATTAGATAACTTTGCTTTCTGTCTGAACAACATGAGCGTCCTGCAAAAGTATTCCTAGTCATACCTCCTGAACTTCTCCCCATTTTGTCATGATGCAGTCTCAAACCTCAGGTTATTTAATCGAGATCTTTAGTGAAAGATCAACACAAAGTAGCACCTAATTGGAAAGTGGTGGGAAAATTATATTATGAAGTTATTAAATTATGAGGTTTTCCTCAATACGTTGATTTTAGTTTTTAACCCAGCCCCGCTCCAGACTACCTACAACTTTATCCCTGCCCTGTCTGCTGTGTTCCTTGGTCTTCATGTTGGTGTTTGTTTGCTATAAAAAAAAACCCCAGAGGGCTTCACAAAACTGATGTATTTCTGCTGAAAATAGATCACTATTTTGTTCCACTGGATTTTATTTAGAAGTACCAGAGTAAAGGGTACCGAATACAAATGTACGGCACATTTTACAGATTTATATTTGTAAGAAATTTGAAATCTATCCACATGAAAACATCGGTTGAGATCTTAATGTTGTTGGAAAGCTGTCAGGGTTTATCAAATGGGTTAAGCAAGCCCACCTTTCAACATTTTTGTTTACCGGGACATATGGGCTAAGATGTATTTGGGCCTAAATAGGAGCAATAGTTGAACAATCTGCAAAACCAGTAAAAGTATATCTGTACAAGTCCAGTGTTTGAGAGAAATGATGGCACATTTGAACATTTGCAAAAAATAATTAATCTCTTTATAGTCAGCTTGCGGAGGCAGCTTGTAAAACTTGGCATTCATACTTTCACACATCTCATGATGCTAGAAGCTTTTGTACTTTTATGGTGCTTTGAGAACTTTCAGATTTATTTGAAAACATATTAATTGTAATTACATTAGACACATCAGTAGCTTAATGTTAATATTTAGATACTTTAGACTTGATAGTGTTGTTGCTCTTAAGAGTATCAGGGAATAAAGTGCATTTTAATTTAGATGAGCTCTGTGAAATTAAAAACTGTTTATTTTGAGGCAAACTTCAGCTGATGTGCACTTCACAGTTTTTCACATGCACCCTGCAGGTGTGGCAAACCTGAGTCCGAGCGTGCTCAGCAGGCCCATGCAGAGGAAGCTGGTGACCCTGGTGAACTGTCAGCTGGTGGAAGAGGAGGGTCGTGTGCGGGCGGTCAGGGCAGCCCGCTCACTGGGGGAACGGACTGTGACCGAGCTCATCCTGCAGCACCAGAATCCCCAGCAGCTCTCTGCCAACCTCTGGGCAGCGGTGAGGGCGCGGGGATGCCAGTTTTTGGGTCCTGGTGAGTGCGTATTTGCCTGATTGTGGTTTATGTTTTAGACTTTTGAGAATATTTAGGTTTTCCAGATCTAAATTAAAAGATTTACTTCTGTCTATTCCTAGTTTTTAATCTATAATTTCCTTTTTTTTGTAATTGTGATTTTAGTGTTACTGCTTTTTTTTTAATGTGTTGCATGCATGTGACTAATCAAATTTGAACCTTGTTTTCTTTGAATATTAAAAAGTGTTCTCAAGTAAAAGTACATTTTGTGTCGATAAGTTCTCTTTGAAATTGTTACTTATTATGCATCATCTCATCCAACTGTCAGCTGGTGTTGGTACCTGGTGTCCTGTGACGATTACTCATAGGGCAGATTCTGACTAGGAACAAGTGTCTCATCATGATAACAAAATGAGTTGAAAAGTCTGAGGACACCTGGTCGTTTTTGAAAAAGTACTGTCCTTTTGTTTCCCTTTACTCGTATAGAAATATCAAGTCCCTCTCTCCTAATTATCTCCTCACTTCTACCTCATTCTCATTAGCAATGCAAGAAGATGCACTGAAGCTGGTTTTACTGGCTCTGGAGGACGGTTCGGCCTTGTCCAGGAAGGTGCTGGTTCTGTTTGTGGTACAGAAGCTGGAGGCCCGGTTCCCCCAGGCGTCCAAAACCAGCATAGGCCATGTGGTGCAGCTGCTCTACCGAGCCTCCTGCTTTAAGGTAGAGACACAATGTTAAAAAGCTAATGTAAAAGCTATACAAAAACAATGAAGAAGATGTGAGTAAGCTGTGCTCTCAAGACAGTTTTTTGAATAAATTGGAAGCAAACCAGTGTTTCAGAAGAAGGTAAGTTGTAATTCTACCCTAAGAGATTTAGCTTTCAGCACTATTACCAATTTCAGTACAATGTACAAAGCTACATTAAAATAAAGAAAAAGATTGATTTCACTTAAATAGTCTTTGATGTTGAAGGGAAAACCTCAGTTTAAAAAAAAAATCTGATTGCTTCCAGTTACATAACGAAAATACTACTAAAAATACTAAAATATAATGAAATACTACAACTACTAGAAAAGCCTTCATCTGCAATCAGGATATGAGCTTCTGTAGATAAACCTTTAGAGGGTCTATTTCTAGAACTGTTATCTGATGACCGACATCACTGGCAGGGCAGAAATGCCAACTATCCATTCACGATGTAACCTCAGGCTAAATTTGCTCCTTGATGCCCCGCCTGGCAGGGCGGAGACAGATGGTTATTAGATACATAAGCAGAGAGATGCACGCATAGGATTTCCAGGAACAAAATTGACAGGAGTGCAACTTGAGCACAGAGCCAATCCAATTGTGCTTTGGTTTTTTTAAATGATCCCTGGCGGGGGGGTGTGTTGGTGTCTTATGATGATTACTCATAGGGCAGATTCTGAGAAGGGGAGAGTCCCTTCGTGTGATCAGAATTTGAGTTTGTGAGTCTGAGGACACCAAAAACGAACACACCTGTGAATTCTCTGACATTTACTTGAAAAGTGCCTCGGATTGCCTTTGAATTTTCTATTTCAATTTTTTTTAAAAAAGAAAAATATAAATATAAACGTTTCAGTTCCCCTCTTACAAGCTTACTGGCTCAAAACCTGATAAAACGTAATATTCTGGGGGGGGTTTCTCTCACAACATGCTTTCTTCTTATCATCAGGTGACTAAGCGTGATGAGGACTCCTCTCTAATGCAGCTGAAGGAGGAGTTTCGAACGTATGAGGCGCTAAGGAGAGAACATGACGCTCAGATCGTCCACATTGCCATGGAGGCCGGCCTTCGAATCTCTCCTGAGCAGTGGTCCTCTCTCTTATATGGAGACCTGGTCCACAAATCGCACATGCAGTCCATAATTGACAAGGTATTATTATTATTACTATTATTATCTCTAATAAGCCTGTATAACACCTACATATCTATTGGCACCCCTCATAAAAATATGTAAAACATTAAATTAAATTCCTATTCACTTTAAACTGGTGAAAATTAGCAAAACTTCAAAATTTAATTTGAGTATGTTATCAGTTATACCCTTGTTTTGCTATAGGACATGACATTTTATAGAGACAGAGTGAGGGGTTTCTCTCTATTCCTCTTTGAAATTTTTCTCAATCGTCCAAACTCTTCAAGTCCTCGCTTGTACCGTCCTCTCTTCAGCTCACTCTCTTCGGTTTTGAGCTCCTTAGGATTTAGGTCTGTGGGCTCAAATGGCCATTGTCTCGTCTGGGGAATTGTAGCTGTCAATGTCTGGTGAACCATTTCTATATTGATTTGATGATATGATCATATGTTCATAGCAACATATATGGTGATGATCCATTTACAGTTTTCTAGCAGAAACCACCAGGTGTTTATTAACATTTTTATGCATTGGTGTTTAATTGGGTTCATTGTTTCTTGCACTCTACCATGGATCCATGGGGCTTTGGGAAAGAAACATGCCTGTATCATCACACATCCTTCATCTTGCCTAAGGTCCCGTCCACACTACTGCGTTTTCGTTTAGAAACGGTGAATTAAAGCGAATACGTTCTCTGTCCACACCAGTGTTTTAGCTGCGTATTAGAATTGATCTCCGTCCAGATTAAAACGACTAAAAACGCGGATCACGTGACCATTCACTAACACTGGGCATGCGTGTGCCGGTGTAAACGGGAAACGGATTGACAATTCCTCAGATCTGATGTAGAAATTTGATGAAAACAGAATTTACTTGCACAACAGATGCTAGCAAAGACATCAAAGTCAGTAACACTTGTAATTCGTTATCCATGTTGCAGTCTCTAATGTAACGTACTCCAGACTTTTTTTGTATGTTTTCTTTCGGGGACGGGTCATGTGATGGGTAGCTGACGAATCAGGGAAGGATACGCCATGACCGATGACACCCAATCATGGAGCCGAGCGTGACGTTTCTAAAGTCCTCCGTTTTGACCCGTCCAGACTAAAATGCCCTTCAGAGATTCAAAACGAGAAAGGGGTCGGCAGCGTATCTAAACTTCTCCGTTTTGGGTTTCCGTTTTTGCCGTTTTAGTGTGTACGGGAGGTGCAAGCGTAGCAAAAGGTCTAAGTTTTTAAACGAAAACGCAGTAGTGTGGATCGGGCCTAACCCTGGCATCGAGGCGCTCTTCTAAATTTTTATAAATTAATTCCAGGCCCACCTGGAGTCACAGCACGTGGTTCCAGTTAAAGTCACCATAGCTTTTAGGCTCCACATCTTCATGTTTGTGATCATAGGACAGAAAAGTCATTTTCCAGATTACCTTCTAAATAAACGGTTGACCTGAACCGAACTTCTAATGATTGTTATTGAGGCTTAGTTGAAACTTACTGCAGTTCTCTGACTTTTTATTCTTATTGTGCATGGTGATAAAATAAACTTGGATCCTCATTAAAAAATGTTTTATTGCATTTCCAGTAATTTGAAACGTTTTAATTATTGCTCGGAGTGTAGATGTTCACGTTTAGGCAAGTAGCTATTCTCTTGTATCAACATGAATCTGCTTTACTTAAATGGCATGTGAGATTATACCAATGCAGTACAAATACTTTTGTAAGATTTCCTGTGGATTTTGATGAGGACAGGGTGCTAATACTTGTTTTAGACTGTAGATAACATAATAACAAATTAACAGTCAATTTAACTACTCTTTTAAAGATGTTCTTTTCCTTTTTTTTGTCCTCTGTGCTGTAGTTGCAGTCTCCAGAATCATTTGCAAAGAGTGTTCAGGAACTGACAATTGTTCTTCAGAGAACTGGAGACCCTGCCAACCTCACAAGCCTTAGACCACACCTAGAGCTGCTGGCCAATATAGACCACAACCCAGGTACTTCCCTTTTTCAAATGTTTACAGCTTCTTTTTTTCTTCAAAAAATGAAAACACTCAAAATTTCTTATCTAGATACTCCTAACTGATAAAACCTAATGACAAAAAATTCAGTTTGTCTGTTTAACCTTTGGAAATATTTAATCATATTCATATTTATATATAAACTACAGAAGTTTACTCAATACTTTAATCATGAAAGCAGATCCCCAGCCTGGTTTATAATTAAGGGCAAGATTTGTAATCTGCAGTTTACATCTTAACCACACAAAACAAAAGCTGACCTTTGACACTTTCAATCAAAAGAAAAACTTCTCGATGACATTTGTAGCAGACATTCATTTTCTCATCATTAGATTTCTAGCTTTACCCTCAGCCAAATTTGTAGTTTTCCAGGGTTCATACTTTTATCTGGTATCGTGCCTTGTCAATATATAGATTTGTTCTGTATTCATCCTAATTCTTTTTGTAGCTTACAAACATTTTCTAAGAGCAGTTTTCCAAGATTGCCCTTGTTTCCTAATCCAAACTAACATTATTTTGTCTGCAGATGCTCCAGCGCCGTCATGGGGAGAGCTGGAAGGTGTGATGC
This sequence comes from Valencia hispanica, assembly GCA_963556495.2. Lineage (NCBI taxonomy): Eukaryota > Metazoa > Chordata > Actinopteri > Cyprinodontiformes > Valenciidae > Valencia > Valencia hispanica. The sequence goes on along the minus strand of OY747717.1, from coordinate 17,476,983 downwards.
TGGCTGTAAAGTTGGTGGTTCACGGACTGGTGGAGTTCATACAGAACTTTAGCAAAAAGAGCCATGAAACTCCACAGGTACACTAATACACAAGATTACTGCCACCGTGCTCTGATGGTGTCCCTTGAAGAAGGGATACTTTTAATGCACCCTCCCTGCTGACTGGAGCATGCTTTGTTCCTACTTGCTAAAGGAAATGAAACAATTTCGGGTAACTAACAACCCAGAAGTTGGTAATTTAACTCGTACAACAACAATAAAATAATTATAAACAGGTATGAAATAGCACAGTTGTGACTTAGATGTTACTGTATCTTTATAAATGTATTCACTGTGCCTTAACGCTGAGATTGCTGCTCAGATGTCTTGAAAGCCCTAATGAAATTTCTCTAGGACAAGCAGAGAGGCTTTCAGGTAAAAAAATGCAATATGTTCAGAGTTAATACGTAGTCTTAAAGTATGGAAACGTGTAGAACTTGCTTTTATGATTCTTCCAGGTCTAAGTTTTAGGTTCAAAACTTAAACCAAAGCATCTGAATTTGTAAAGAGTAAACTGCTGCTTATATTGATTTACATTTACCTGGCATTTATGTTTGAATTAAAAAATTTCATCAGATTTATTTTTGATGAAAAATATTTTATTGGTTTGGTCTACCGGGTCATTTTTCTCCCAAAAAGATTAAATCAGGGCAGAGTTTAGATGTAAACAAAGAATGACAATTTTATAGGGCCGGAGTTGTAGAGTTACTGAAAGAGAGAACCCATCAATAAACATTCAGTAATTAATTTTTTAAGGACAATTTGGCCACTTCTTTTGGCAGCTATACCTTAGATGAGATGAGATCCTTAGGCTGAAATGCGTGTGATTTTAAAACTGGATCTGGTTTTGGTGCCAATGAGACTCACTTTTTCATGAACAGAATAAAGTTATCAAAAAATTTACAAACTATGCTTTAAATAATCTGTTGAGGATACTTTTTGTAACAGTTTTATAAATGAAGCTGATTTAACTTAAACATTTATTAGTATTAATTTGTTGTTAGATTTTCAAAATTGTTAATGTTTTGTACTTTTTGTGTGCTGCAGCCTCAGGCCAACAGCAAATATAAGACCAGTATGTGCAGAGATCTTCGTCAGCAGGGAGGCTGTCCCAGAGGAACCAGCTGTACATTTGCTCACACACAAGAAGAGCTGGAGAAGTGAGAACTCACACAGGCAGCGGTTTCACAGCATTGTGTATTTTTATGTATGAAAACCACTGATGTTGCAGTCTGGTTCATGTACTGCTCAATATCACCTTCATCTTAAACCTAAAATTTTTAAAAGACAGAAGGCGTCGTAGTTTCCCTTATTTCTTAAATCTTTTCCCTGTTGTACTTTTTCTTCCGGTGGTGGCAGAGTTCGGCAGCCTCGCTTCTGTCAGTATGCCCCAGGGCAGCTGTGGCTACAATGTAGCTCACCACCACCAGTGTGTGAATGGGTGAATGACTGAATGTAGTGTGAAGCCCTATACAAATCAGGCCATTTACCATTTCTTCTCTGCACAGATTCAGACTGAGGAACAAGAAGAGCAGCAGCGTGGTCCGCCCCTTCTCTCTAGCCAGCAAAGGTCTCAAAGATGCAGAAGAAAACATGGGTTCTACAATGGAAGAAGCTTCCAGCCTGACAAACCCACTGCTGATCTCCAGAGGGTCCGGTGGTGTGGAGGAACTGAAAAGAGCTTTGACGAATGGAACCAGTGGGGATAACGGGCCTAACAGAACCAAATCAGGGTCCACAGAGCTGTACGAATACAACTTGATCTATTTCTCAATGAAAGACTGTCCCAAGTCGTTGTGGAAATTATCCTGTATTTACTTTGTATGTTCTTGTGGTCTTTTTGATTATTAGGAAGTCCCTCTCCCCTCCCAGGACACCAGTCAGCCAATCATCAGCTTCCTCTCCTTTGAGCACTGCTGGTGGTGCTGATGTCAGTGCTCCTCTGCCTCGACATGGTCAGTTCATCCTCTCCACTCCTCATCCCTCTCAGGCGTCAGAGCTCTACTACCACGAACCTCACCATGGTTACGACACGGGGCGCTTTCAGCCAAACTGTGAGTCTTTCTTTTTAAAAAAAGAGGGAAAAAAGTCTTCAAACTGTTGCTTTCAAGGGGATCAAAATGTTTTCCACCTTCTTTCCAGCAGGTTCCTACTATCCATCTACTCTTCACCCTCCTCATAAACCATGCATGGCTCGCTTCCTGCGGTCCTCCAACGTCCAGGAATCCTCGCTGGCGCCTTCTGCGGGTGTTTCCTCTTACCCAAATGACCCCCAGGCACCTCACCCAGCCTCGCCCCCTTCATCAGGGTTTCCTCCTAGAGATCAGATGGGAGCGCCCACCTTTCATCCCCATCCAGGACAGGGTCAATACAGACATTTGGCTCCCGCTCACGGTGTTTATGCTCCTCTCTATGACAGCAGGAGAGTATGGAGACCTCAGGTGAGAGTTGATTTCTTATCTTGCCAACATAAGAATCCTGTGCAAATATTTTAAAGCAGCACTGATTTATTTGCATACCTCCAATGAGCGAGCCTTATCTTGCAATGGTTTACGGTGAGTGGTCTTGAAGAGTAGTTCCTCAGGTTTTATGGAGGGTTTACAACATTGTTTTTTTTTTTTTTAGCTGCTTTCTCACTCTTTTTTATCATGGACAAGTGGAGAATAAAAGGAGTGTCAGGAAAAAATGTCCTGTCTTTGAGAGGAAATGCTTCATCCCTCCGTCAATCATTTACTGTGTTCGGTGCATCTCTGCTGCCTTCTTGGCCATTATGATATAATGTTACTGTCTCAGGGGTCACATTTACACTTGGATGTTTCCTTGTAATCTTATGAAAAAATGGGTTCTTTCTGCACTTCTATTAGTTTTAGCCTCAGTGTGGAGGAGGATCAGCAGCATCAGATGATTCAGATTTAGGGTTTTCTGGCGCAAATTGAAAACCCTTTATCATAAAAGCAAAATGATGTGCAAAATGCAGTATCCATTTTTCAAAAATGACATTATAAACCCAGTGGACTCTAGCACGGGGTGTTCCTCTAGTCATCGCTAAATAAAATGCAAGTTTCTTTTTGACAGTGTGACAAATACTTTTTGCATTTTAACTGCAGCTTGAACAACTCACAACCCCCTTGATCCTTCAGCAACCATTATTCGCAATTTAGAGACATGTGCAACTCTGTTCAGCTGGAAAGCCTATTCCACAGGGACCAGAGAGCCTTCTGATCGTGATCTGCAAAGCACCCGAGCACAGCATTTTCTTTTCTTTTTTTTTTTTGAGAGAGAGTGGATTGTTGAGGTGTTTTTGGAGATCCTTCGGATTTTGATTAGGGATTTTAAGATTAACTGATTTGCATCAATATGTAGATGTGTACCGTAAATGCAAGGAGCAAGAGCATCAGAGCTGCTGTGAAACAAAGCAGTTTCAGGGCTCAATTCTGAATGCATAGTTTTTCACATTGAAGCAAATATATCTATCCATTTAATACATACCTTTGTAATGCTTTTACTTAGAAACAATTTCCACCAAATATTTTGATTTTGTTGGTTTCCTTAACAGTTGAGGTAGACGGTTTTTCCTCAGCCAACCATAAATTACTTCAACTTATGTTTTCACACAATTGACAAAGCAACATGCTGTGATGTGGAGCTATTCCTGCCTCAGGTTCAGCCAACTCTTGGTCGAGGTCTTATAAAGACAATAGCAGATGCCATCACCTTGTCAAAGATATCCAAACCTTTCATTGTAACTGACAGCAAAGCTTTTAGTACCTTTTCCCATATTTTATTTATTTACATTTTTATGATCTCCCTTATGCCTTAATGCCTAAGAACAAAGTTCTCAGCACAGCTAAGTTACCTCACTGATTTTGCAGTAAACTTTCATTAGAGATAGTGATGCTAGTTTGCAGCAGCATTGAACATTTTATAGATTATAAATCAAAATTCAGTTTTGTCTGCTCAGTTAGTGAATAAATGTTAATCACATCCACAGCCTGAATTTTGCACAAACCCTCAGTGTTTTTATTCATTGTAAGTCAGATTTGGCTAAACTCAACTAAATAACACTAGATAATGAAATCATGTTTATTTTACTAAGGTTATTTATTGAGTTACTAAGCTGCATAGTATACTTTTTTCACTCTGTCTCATTGCATTTTCTTAAACTAAATTACACTTTATTTACCCTAAAATCAATGAATAGCACAGTTCTTCCAATATATCTAAAATGAATCAGATCATTGGCAGAGTATCGAAAAGCATATCCTATCAACCACAGACCAGAAATGCTTAATCCTAATTTTACCAAGTAAATTAGTATGTGTTTGGTTGTAGCCTTTGGAAGGAGCCCAGTCACGCTTTAAACTGTCTTATGAGCAGCCCACAGTGGTGTGCTCAGGCCATACATTATGAATGAGCTGCCAGTGCTACTACCAGGTGCCTCATGCAGCACCTAGATATGAAGCCAAAATAAGATGATGAAAGTTCTCACTGTAGATGTGTTGTCAGGCACTATAATGCTGTATTATGTGTAAAGTGGCACCCCGCCTTCCTGATGCACAGCTGAGGACCTCTCAAAGCCCCTGCAAAGATCCTTTCTATTCTTTTCTATTTTTTAATGAAATCCTTGTCTGGTTGGAAGGATGCGGTAATAAGTCACAAAAACTTTCTGTTAAAATTGTCTCTTTGCATGGTTCTCTGTTATCTGTCTCCAAAATGGTTCTGCCCTTGACTGATGCAGCTTTTGATAGAAGCTAAAGGGGCAAACAAAACACAAAACATTCTTCTAAAAATGTTCAAGACTTGATCCCAAAAAACTTTTAAAGAACTTCAGAAAACATTGAGAAACATTGGTTTTGACCACCTTAAAAGATGAAATAGTATCTTAACCCTGGAAACTTTTGTGCAATAATGTATAACTTGATTACTCTGTAACTTGTCTAATGATTACCATTATAGCTGTACCACAGAGAGGACGCCAGGAGTAACTCACTGCCTCCGGAGGTTCTTCACTCCTCCGTCTATCAGCCTCCGCTCAGGGAGCGATTCAACTCTCTTGACAGCAACTACTGCTCTGGAGCAGAGCACCACGCCGGGCTGCACAGGGTATGCTAAATAATTCACATGATGGCCAGTATGAATCCTTACTATAGACTGGTCTCAGAAATGTGTGCTCAGTTAACAGTGTCAGGGATGATGCTGTAATCCTTAGACTTAATTTTATTAGTATTCATTAGTCTGCTTCAATTTATCATTATCTCTGTGTTTGATCATTTTTATTATTATTTGTTGCATCAGAAATAATAAAATCTGACCCATACATTGTTTTAAATGGTGCTGGACACTACGATCCTGCAGCTACATTACTGTGTCAGTAGGAAGAGAAGTGAGTGGGTGAAGCAGAGATGTATCTGGGTGAGAAGTGGGAGGACCGCAGAGTAGGCTGAAGCCACGTGCTTCAGAAATGTGACTGAAAAGGAAAGGTAGAGATGAGCTGATATGTGGGTGTAAGAAAACTGAAAGCAAAAACATAAAAAGAGAAGTTTACAGTAAATCTGTTCACTGTCAGATTGCAGTTAATTATGAAGTGCGGTTAGGGACATTCTTGCATATTATCTATATATTTGAAATTTAAACCGGAAATAGCCAGAAAGGAGACACAACAATCTTTAAACCTGATTCAGGCTCATTTATATGAACAATATAATAACAATGATGAATTAAAAACATAAAGACCTACAATTCTCCTTTTATTCAGACTGAAAAGGGTTTGAATATACAACAAAAAATAAATAAAAGGAGCTCCATAATGCATGTATTGCATCACTTTGCTGTCAACATTTTGAAATATGAGTTTCATTACAATTATGCAAATATATATTATCTATTCTCTGTCATCTCTTCTCTGTGTTTCCTTTCTGTTCTGTTGCTGCTTCAGGACTATGGAAGGATTTCTCTGGGATATGAGGATCTATTTAGACGGAAACAGGAACACTGGACTCACATTCACCATCAGCACAATCCCAACAGGCCCTCCCAGTCTTCCCCCATCTTCACCACTGATTTTGGAGCAGAGGTAAAAACCAGACACCTATGATTTAAAAATATATTTAATATGAGCATTAGCATGACCATTTTACTACACAATAATTAGCAATTTCTAATGTATGGACAAGGTGACCAGTTTCTTGGTCAAACATTTATACATTTTACTTATTTAAATATTGTTGTATATAGCTTCTTTCTCATGAAGCATACACTTGCTGCTTCACCCAATGCTACATAGGAGGGAGGTGGTTGCCTAGCAACTGTGGTGGCAGATATCATAGCAATGCACAGTCCTGGCTTGTGTGTGGGTGTGTGTTAGTCTGTGAGAGAGCAGAGACTTCGCCGAGCAGTGACTCAGGCATTTGGATGAATAAAGCTTTGTTTAACAGCTTGTCGGATGTTTTTTGTGAAAACACACACTGTAAAATGGAACTGTTACTCAATCAAACAAAGCAACTGTCAATTCAAATGAGTTTATTAATATGGGATCAAATCACAAACTGAGTCATCTCTGGTTGCTCTACAGAAAAAAGTGAACTGAATGTCGGTTTTTATTTACCACAATCTAATACAATTCACTGTACATTTCAGTTGTATTCACTTGTTTAAAGCCCCAAACATTATTTGAAATTTAAAAAAGGCTTCAGACATTTGACAGCGAAACATTCTCCCAGTTCAGCGGATCAGCACTTGAAGCAAGTCTACTGCAATTGGTTTATAAATTGTATTCCCTATAAAGCAGGATAGTTTGTGAGCCTTTCGTCTCCCCCCTCTGGAAGTAGGAGTCATTAAAAAATACAAATACAGAGAAATTTCCACAGTTCAAAGTGAATTCTCACAGTTTAGAAGTATTCATACCTCTCGAGCATTTTGTCATGTAGTGACTACAAACTACAATGAATTTCACTGTTATATCTAACAGGCCAATTGAAAGTAGAGCGTAACTGAAGTGGAAATACGACAGTTCATTGTTTTCATTTTTGTTACAAATAAAAATCCAAAAATGTTGCTTGTTATTTGTATTGAGTCTGAATCATTTCTCTGTTTTTATCTTATAGCATGTGGAAAGCAGTGGAGGCCAGTGCATGGGATGTAGGTTCAGGGGCGAGGACAGTTTGGCCCGCTACTCTCCATGGTCCTGTGGTACTGCCGGGCCCAGCCATAGCCCTTTTGAGTCTGAACCTCTCAAGCACACCCCAGCTCACTCTCATTCCCACTCTGAGCGTCCGGTAAGATTTACTTCACATTGCGGAAAGCTAGTGCGGATTAAATGCATGCAAATAAAATTTACTCTTGAATTTTCACATTTTAAATTGTGCTCCCATGTTTGTTGTGCAGGAACTAGACTGTATTGAAGGGGGACAATGTGTTGTTAGCAGCACCGGGAAACGATGGCTGCCCTCATTGGATCACTACCGACGTTTGAAAGAGGAAGATCCAATTATTCCCTTCAGTGAGGCACCCATTATCTCAAAGTGGGGAGCCATCTCTAGGGCATCACGCACAGGCTACCATACCACCGACCCCGTCCAAGCTACAGCCTGCCAGGGTAGTGCCAGCACCACAGCAATAAACTTCAAAGGTGAGGAGAGACATATGCGAGTTGTCGATAGAAAACAAAGAAATGCCAAATTTCTGTCATTCACTTTTTTATGTGACTAGATTTTTGTATTATCTGGGTGAACTCAATCAGCCAGTTGCTCTTTACTTCAGTTCACGTAATGCTAACTACATATTTTACACATTCAGTCTTTATCACATCATCAACTTTAGTTTTTTTCTCATTACTATTATTTTCTGACAGATTACAACCACCACTTTGATCATGGTGACTATAGGTGGAGCTCTAGAGGATCAGACTCTTCCAGCCACTCTAGTTTTCTCGAGAGGTATGACATGCCAACACTTCAAAACTTTGTCAGCTGCTCTAGCAAAGAAAACAAAATGTTAGATTTGTTTTATACAAATGTCAGGGATGCATACATCTCCAAAGCAAGACCTCCTCTGGGCAAATCAGATCAGTCATTCTTTACTCAAAATATAAACCTCTTTGAAGGTAACCTGTGATAAAAAGAACTGTGAGAAGATTGTCATGGGAAGCTGAAGAAACCCTGCATGGTTGCTTTAAGGCTACAGACAGGGAAGCACTGTCCCAGCCACATGAAGAGGACATCAGTTCTATGGCTGAGTGCTTTGACTGAATATATATAAACTACTAAGTAGAAGGTTTCAATGTTGTGGAAGACATCCTGTCTTGTTCTAGTACCAAAGAAAACTCTTCCATCAGTCATCAATGACTGATCAACCTTGTACTCTCATAATTCCTTTACTCTCTGTGCACCTCAGACTTCTAGTTTAGGTCCTGACATGTTTTGTCAGATGTACCCAGAATCAGTATTTTTTTATTTGCACAACCCCCTCTGTGGTGTGCACAGTGAAAGCTCTGGGTAAGGGGTGCCCAAATCAGTCCTGTAGGGCTGGTAGCCTGTAGTGCTCCTTTTCCACTAGGGTCGGTTCAGTCTGGAACAGGTAGACTCAGCCCTGATTTGGCGTGTTTCCATTACCTTTGTCGCGGCAGAGCCGACCCCTTTTTTTGGGACTACCTCTGCCTTGGTCCGTAGTGGGCCAAAGCGACCCAACACGCCCACCTATGGACTGATTGTTCCGAGGGATGTCAGTCACACGCCTGCCTACGTAGTGGTGTGCGGTGACTGGCGATTTCTTCTTCAGAAAGAGCCACGGTCTGAGTACGACGTACAAAAATACCTTGGCGTCCTCCATTGTTCTTTCTCCGTCATATCCCACTCTCAATGCGCACATCCACATTTGTTTACTACTCTTGTGTCGTTTATGAATGACATCACTGACCTTTCACAGCACTTTAAGCTGAACTCTCTCATGCCCTCGCCTCCGTCCGGATTCCTGAGATAGTAATGAAAACACAACCAGTCCGTTCTGGGCCGTGCTGACCCGACCCATTCAGGGCTGACCCAACCCTAGTGGAAAAGAGGCATAGGTGTCAGTTCTCTCTCTGATTCAACACACCCGAATCAAATGATGGCTTGTTAGCAGGCTTCTGCAGAACTCCTCATTAGTACTTAAACTGATTGCTGTCCTTCTAATAATTAACTGGAAATGGTATCTTTCACAAAATTGATTACACTAAATTTTTGTCTGTCATTCCTATCCCCTAATATGATGATCTTAAACTTACATTGTAAGATTTGTCTTAACTTTCATTAGCTTTCTACTGATGCCAAACATGTTGTTTATAAAAAGTTACAAAAGGAAGCAATACTTTTTGGGGGAGAAAATTATAGTGTTTGTATTTGTTTACATTAGTGAGCATCTTTGTCCATCGGAGCTGAGTGCCCGTCGAACTTCAATAAGCAGTGCAGAAAAAATTGTCTCAGACCACCTGCAAGCCCATCAGACCACCTTCAGCAGGGAACAAAACCAAGCAGAAAATGAATCTGACCCGGATCGAGACATTGAGCTTGAACTGCGAGTGCTGGACATGGAGGATTCAGAGCACCATGAGATCAAGTCTCAGGTTAGTTTGAGTGCTTTGTCTCATGAATTTAGCCAATTGGCTAACCTGGGTACATTTACAGTGCTTTGTAAAGATATTTACCTGCGACCCTACCAAGACAAGGCAGTTCACCTAAACTGATGAGTTAATTGGTACAATTAAAGTCCACACTAAAATGCAATTTAGAATCCGTGGCAAGACATGAAAATTGATGTTCACAGAAGCTCTCTATCAAATCCGATGGAGCTTTAGCTATTTTGCAAAGAAAACTTGGTGGACATTTCCATCTTCAGCTGTACAAAGCTGATAGGGACATACCCAGAAAGCCTTTAAGCAAAAGGGTGATTATTGACTCATGTGGGTTAGTACAAATGCATGATACTCCTTTCAGATTTTTATTTCCACAAAATATTAAACTTTTTTTCAGAATTATTCCCTACTTTGTCTTGATATATCAAATAAAATCCCAATTATTTGTAATCTAAGGCTAAAAGGTGTAAATTCATTTTCAAGGCCTTCGACTATTAAACTTTACATGTGTACCCTTGTTTTTAAATGAAGAAATTAAAATTGGAACTAAATTTGTGAAATTTCATGTGTGTTACAATCTTTGCTTCCTAGGAGTGTTTAGATCTTTCCAGCCCCCAGTCTCAGGATTCTTCCCACCTCCTCCCACCTACCTGCTCATCTCCTCTGTGCTCCTCCCCTGTAGAGGAGTACACCCAATCAGAAAGTCTACTGACAGAGAAAATGGATGCGCTCCAGCTGAAAAAGATGGCCTTTAGGTAACACATCTACAGAAATCCCCTGAAGGGACATCGTAGCTCTATATCATCATAAGCAAAATAATCTACAGCTGTTTTAATTCTGTCTTCTTCCCTTGGCTACTTTTATTCAATTCTATTTGAATTTTCCAGGAAATCTCTGTCCCCTATAGGACTGGGATCAGGAGATCTGGGCATCAGGAAGCTGGTATTACGAACTGGACCTCCTCAACTGTGCGACACCTCCACCAGAGCTCATCGTGAGACGCCTGGGACGGAGATGCTGCTCAATTGAAGCTAAAGGAACACACAATCTGTCCTGCACTGATCTAGAGCTGAGTCACTTCGTCTCAAACCAGAATCTGTTACAACAGGGAATACATTTTTATTGTTTCAATTTGAAAAGGTGAAGCTGTTTTTTGACATCTAACCAATCACCCAAGAGAACCATTAACGGGCCTTTGACATCAAGCGATTGAAATGGCTGAAGCCGATGGTCTTCCAAAGCTTCACTTGTGATCTTGGGGGACTACATTTATTATACTCCAGCAAATTCTTCATTTATGTACAGTATATCCAACAAGAAATCATGTTTCTAGCACATTTCTCAATGTGTAGTTGCTGTTTATAGTGTGCCTTTGAAAAATGACTTCCCCTAAAAGCAGACATCAGTGAGTATCTAAGACCTGTACAGCTGCCTGTAGGATTATTTATTTTCTTTTAAATGTTGAAATGTTGGTCAGTTGTTTTCTGCTTTTTTCAGTATTTCCTAATAGTTTGTGTTGGTTCTCTCTGGGCAGCTTCATGTGACTTCATGTCACTGCTTTGTGCCATTTGTCAAAGTGAGAAGTTTGCCATGTCCTTTTTACATTTTAGGTGTTTCTTTCTTTCATAATATGCCTTTTTTCAGAAAAACATAGGTAGTGCTGTAAGACAGACCGCTCAGCAGATACTGAGTGTCCACAGTTATATCCATGTATAAGGATTATTTCAGCAAAACTTAGATAATCAGAGCTCTAATGTTTAATTTTGCCCTGGGATTAAACAAGTGTTATTGAGCACAAAGGAAACACTTTATTTCAACATACAAATCTGTAGATGGGGTTTTCCTTATAATGGTTTCTATTTATTCAAAGAATCTGTATTGTCTTTGCCTCTGTAGTTTTTATCCTCATGTATTTAATTGATATAATCAGATCATAGCCTAAATATTGCGTTATTCATTTATGATTTATAACAAGTTTAGGTATTCTAAATTACACTCCTAATCTGAAAAAAATGAAGCTAAAAACTCTCTGTCTTAATTGATCTGGTTTTCAGATTCCAGTTTGAGAGAATTCCTGCAAGTCTGATGAAATATATGTAACTTAATGTTCTTTGAAAATTTGTGGAAGGACTTCAAAAAAAGAAATGAACGACTGCAAACAGAAATCTACCATTTTTATTAGTCATAAGATCTTTTATATAGACCTCTGACTGTCACAAGACACTGTGCCTGTCATAAGCCCCGTTTGCTTTTGATGTTTGATGATTGGAGGTCACATAAGTTCATTTAAAGCCTGCTTATCTTTCTTTTCATAGTAGAAACTATTTAATAAACCTTATTTTGTTAGTTAGCACTTATGCATTCATACAAAGGGAAATTAGTTTGCTTTTGAAGCCGAAATTTTGTTTTAAGTAATCAACAGTCAAATGCACCAAGAAAGGCAAAACCTCCTATTCACTCACAATAATGCATAACAGTGGCCTTTCTCTCTTGTGTTTTATTCAGTCAAACTCCTTATAAATTGTTGTTTTATTCATAAAATAATCTTTCAAAAATAGCATTTTATATCCCTGTCCCTTTTATCTGCTGTCTGTACAATAATCACAATTTTTGCTGAATGTTTTTAAAGTTGAAGTTAACAAAAAAAAGGAATACCACCTGCTGTTCCTTCATGTTAAATCACAGTTTCTTCTCCAAAACTTTTGGATATATATATATATATATATATATATATATATATATATATATATATATATATATATATATATATATTTTATTTTATTTTTTTCGCTTTAGCAACGCTAACTTCTGTGAAGTTGTATGTTGAGGTACTTTTGTATTGGGTTCTTTGTTTCTTGTCGATTACTGTCTTTAAGGTCGGTTCTCTGTTATCTGCTTACTGGAGTTAATGGGTAACGTCCATACACCGAGACTCCCTCAAGTTTGTTTAAATAATTTCTGAGGAGATTTAAGTGACATTTTATTTGATACCTTTCAGGCTTTGGTAGAAATTTCCCCTTCATTTTTCACATTTACAGTGTGGGTCAGAAGTTTACATACAGTACACTCATCAATCACAGATTTACTTTGGACTTTTATTGATCCATTTCAAGAGTTTGTTCAGATTATGATTCAACTAATAACTTCAACAAATAAAAACAATTATTATGTGCCGAAGTTTTAATTTGTTGCAGATTTTCTGTAAACCATGCACGTTCAAAATTAGATATACCAGCTGAAAGATATACATGAATCTCCTCTAATAATAGGATAACTTTATTATGATAAATCCCATTTCATAAATTTACATTTGAGGTCAAGTGTATTATTTCAAACCTGTTTGATTCAGGGAAAATCTGCAATAAATACAAACATGTGGTGCCACACTTATTAAAACTTATAGTTGAAGAAATGCTTTAAAAAAAGACCAAAATTAATGACATGTTGATGATAAAGTTAGGTTCTGACCAACAATGTAGGTGTAGTTGCACTGCGTAAAATGAAGGCCAGGAGACTCTTTGCTGGTTTCCTCCCCCTGTCACAATTATTCTACCTACCGGTTTCCTTTTGAACCTTGCCTTTTAATTCCTGACTGTAAAAGACTAGGGCTGGCGCAGATATACCTGGCTGTGACTGACATTTTAAACAAGCTCTGCTAGCTGCAGTCTCTCTGCTTCTGTTTACAACTTCGCCTTTGAAGTCACGTAAAGTTAACTGCCATGTCGTTTATAGTACAATCAGTCCCTGCAATCCTCTGACAACTTATTAAAACTCCTTACGCAGAAGCTGTGTAAGGAGTTACTGGCTTCAATGAGATGCTCCTCTTGAAGTTGTCGTGATCCTTTGGAGGAGGTTCGGTCCTTCATTTATGAATCACTCAGGGAGTCCTTCAGTTGGCTTTTTCTACACGCGTCTCTGATCCTTTCACCCAAAGCTGATTGTGGTGATGAACTGTTGATAATATTACCAACATTTACTTTGCTGGTGTTTTCTTCCTCTCAGTATCAATATTAGCTCTGCTTTACGTATCGATGGGGAAAAAAAGGGCTGGGCACATATTGGACTGTTTGTAAAGGAGTTATCGTAAGTATTGAGTCAAAGTGTTTTTTTATGAAGTATCCATGGAGCCTTTTTGGCTAATTGCACTGGACAAATCCACCCCACCCCCAAGCCATCCCACCCTGCATCCCGTGACATGCATGCGACACGGCCCCTCTTGTGATTGCAGAGGAGTACCAATGATTCTGTAGTTGTGATACAACACTCCCAGCGCTGTAAGAGTTCTGCACATGCCCACTGTGTGGCCACGTCTAGTGCTGAAGTTTGTTTGCAGCGTCTTATTTGCCTGCTTGGAAAATTTTAACATCGTTTATCAGCGACTTTATCATTGTTAATATTATAACCACATTTGGTTGTTGTTGTTATTTTTCCTTTTTGATATGTTTGAAGTTTGCTCATTTTGGTTAGATTTATGAATTTTCTGTAACTTTTTTTAAAATCAGACAAAAAAGTGTCTGAATATTTTAAATTATATATGGAAAAAAATCTTGTTCGTTAATTGTGAAACATAATGAACTGATGTTTTAAGTATTCATGTCTGTATTAGACATTTTAATTTGCAAATCTATTGTTCGATTGAAATGTAAATGAATTTTTTAAGAGATGGTACACATCTGTCATTGTATACAGTCTGGCACCATCATTAGATGGACTTGTAGTATTAACGCTCATTTCTACAGCCTGTGATAATCAGATTTATTTAAATGTTCCAAATCCTTGGGGCAGTTGTGTAATGTCTCAGAGCTGTGAAGGTCTAATGCTTCTGAGACAGAACCTCTTAATGTCCCAAAAATGAATAATACTGTTACGTATTCCATTTATTTCCTCGGAAATATCGCATCGTGAAAGGTTTCCCTTTTACTTACTGTATTTGTAATGCAGATCGAGAGTAAAGTCTTACCATATAGTGGTGATGATGATGATTTATGTGCTATTAATAGATGAAGCAGTCTGCCCATTGTTTAACTGACTGATTATTTTGTGTTTTCTGCCTTGTTCAGCGGTATTGCACTGACCTACAAAGACTGGCAGAGCAGAAAATCACTCCTGTGTTGCACTGAGCGACTGTGTTATAATAAGGAACATTAGAGTATATGAAACTGCATGCTTTAATAAACTGAGAGCTGTTAAACGCTTGTGTGTATTTGTCATACTGTTATTTTCACCTTCTGAAAGTTAACATTTTGCACATCAGCAGTAAACAATTAGCTTACTTTACTTATGATTTATTTATACTATGGTATATAAACATATGAATAGAAATAGAAATTAAAACAAGCTATAGGTTTTTAAACTAGTTTTAAACTTACTGTCTGCAATGCTAGAGAAGTTGAATGCAAATAGTTCCTCAAGAAATTAAAACCAGGAACTTCGGTCTCTGTTTCATACGGATAAGGGCCACTGAAAAAATCTGAGATCCTAAATTTATGGCCAAATCCACACAGAAATGGTTCACCAGGTCAGTGCCTAGATCCAAATCCTATAACAACCAGTGGGGGGCGCTAAAAAGAGGACTCAGTGCTCTGTCTGATCTCAAGAAACTGCAAAGAGGAATACTGGAAGATCCGTTTTTTTTTTATCTTTTAACTTTATGAAACGTAATTGAGAACTAAGTGCTGCTGATTGGCAAAAAAGGAGGGTGACATAGTATATTGACAGAAGGTGTCAACACTGTTGTGATACAAGTGATTTTGATGAAAAGTTATTCACATAAGATTTTTTACCCACTACTGCTGTAAAATATGAATTTATTCCAAGGACTTTTACATATGTCTACAGGAAGGTGCCAACAAATTTTTCCACATCTGTACGTATCTGAAAATATACTTGCCCTCCGTGTTAAATCACAAATCAACTGCAATTGACTACATGTTCTGTTCACTATAATCAGCAACAACCAGGTCTGATTACTGTCTCATCTGTAGAATCAAGAATTCACTGGCCCTGAATCTGTCCAACCAGATGAGATGAGACAGGCTAAAATATTTTAAAAAGTGACACATTTTGGATCTTAAGACATTCAACAAGAGATGGAAGACAAAATAATTGACATCTGTCTGGAAAGCTTAGCTGATTCAGGAGCTGTATAACTTGCCAGAAATGATGGAACCACAAATTTTGCTCTCTACCAGAAAACCCTGACGGAGAATGGCCGTTAAATGTGTACCTTAAGTGCTGGGGTACTTGGGTTACACAGCATTACAATGCTTTAAATCACACAGGTGTGTCCACCTCTGAATGCCTAGGAGGAAAAACAAAGTTTAAATGGAGTAGTCAAAGTCCAGACTTGAATCTCGTGTAGATGCTGTCGGCTGACTTTAAACAGTACATTCATTCTCAATTTAGCTAAATGAAAGCAATTCTCCAAAGAAGAGTGGGCCAGAATTTCAATACAGTGATGTAAAAAAACACATTTCTAGTTACTATAAATGCTTGTAGTCAGTTTATCCAGTAACTTATTCAAAAAGGTTTATTTCATTGTTTGTTTTTTTCCTCTTCTGATTCTCGTATTCCTTGGATTCAAACAAGGGGCTAACTCTGCTGGCCAAATGTGAAGCCAATGCAGAAGTGACAAAAAGGAAGTGGGGGAAGACAAAGGTCCACCAGGATGGAACTTGAACCCGGGACCACCTTGTTGATCAAGGATCAAGGTCTCCGCACACGGGGCACCTGCACCAACCAGCACACCACGTGACGCCCCCACATTTCTACTTTACTTTAAATATTGATTATTAAAACTTGTTTTACTTAAAATTCACATAGATTTTGTGAAAGTTATGGACCAACAAGGCTTCATGATTTTTCATGAAGCCTTGTTCCCAGCAGCTGTTCATTCTCCGTGTCCTGTTATCAACTTTCTACTTTCTTTAACATAGAAAGTACTCTTAAATCAGGTCCTTTTGTTCTTTCTGTGTCTCTGCTTTGTCTTCTTGAACCCCCAGACGGTTGTGGCAGATGGTCGCGCGTACTGAGCCAGGTTCTGCTGGAGGTTTCTTCCTATTAAAGGGGAGTTTTTCCTTTCCACTGTCGCTGCATGCTTGCTCAGTATGAGGGATTGCTGAGGTTAGAATCTATATCAACGGAGCAAAACTGCTAGTCAATCACTCGACGCAATCTGCTGGGATTCCTTAAATAGTAAACTTTGAAAGTGATTGGAAGATTTACATGATTGGCTTGAATTGAAATGGCTTTTCTTGTAAAGCGCTTTGAGATGACATCTGTTGTGAATCAGTGCTATATAAATAAACCGAATTAAATTGAACTGAATAAAAATCTAGAAAACTGGGACAGGAAGAGCATGGAAAATTTTAAAGATTGTGAAATACGTTGACCATAATCCTTTGGAAGAATTTCAGGTGAGTGAAATTCTTGGCAGAAGCGTCATGTAAGGAGCTTTGAGTTTCAATTTGAGATGGAAAATAACAGACTGATCAAAATAAAAGAAATACAATAAACTTAAAAGAAAATATAATAAAAAGATTCAGCTTTGCTGAATACCCTTTATGAATATTGACAAACAGATCATTTCAGCACGTAATATCAGCTTAAGCTTATTTAACATGAATGGAAGGCATTTTTTTCTTGTGGGGAAAAGAGAAGCCCAAGCAGGATCATGTTTGGCTGTAGTTTTCCCAAAAGTCCCCATTGTGCAGAGCCTGGGCAGTAGAAAAATACTCCAGTAGGATGGTGATCTGAAGAACACTGCCAAAACTACACAAGAGTTTCCAAAGAGGAAGAGCAAGTGGAGAGCTGTGCATGTAAGTCACCTGACATGGATCTGGTAAAAAACACAAAATAGGACAAAGTCTGTAAATGACAACAGATCTCCCCAAAACATGTTAATCTCATTATTCCAAATCTGTCTGGAAAAATAAAGAGTGTTTTTCATCTAAACTTTTCATTTTTAATTGTAAGATTTTTAACTGTGACTCAAGCCTAGATGTCTTAGTCATAAGTGACAAGCTATTGGATCATTTGACATTTCAGTCAATTGGCATTTAAATGAATGTATTCTATTTTTGATATCTGCCTGTGAGGTTACCACATAGAAACATTCAAATCAGCTCATAGAAGAGATAATGAAAGTGTCTGAAAATGTCAAAGTAATAAAAAACTCAGAACAAACAGGGCACACGGAAAATATTCCCTTCCCTTTTACTTGAGTTAGATTTTTTATGTTAAAATGTGTAAGAATCTTGGACTGAATTAAAGTTCATTCATGTCTCACTAAACAACAATCTCCTTACCGGCAGTACAGGAATGGCAAGCACGACCACAACTCAAGGTGAACAGTGGGTGTGACCACACTGCAACATGTTGTGATTTGGTGACAAACAAAGTCTCTTTAACTTCAACAGTAAAACTAGTATGTTAATAATCAAACACAGCGGAATACGGGTAATTATTTTTTACTTATGCTATTTTTTTCCATTTTTAAACATTCTTTGACAATACAATGTACTGCATAAATGCAGAAGATGATTTACTTCTGAGGACAAACTGTATACGATGCAGATCAGTTCAATTCAGCAATATAACACTCTCCACATCAGCTGCATTTTAAGTAAAAATTGAACAGTCAAAAATGTAAATTTATTTTAACATATATAAAACATTAAATAATACCCTAGGTGTTTTGATTTTTTGGGTAAATCCTTTTTGTATTTATATATTTCAAAAAATTGACTGTAGATGGGGTTCTATGGGCCTCTCAATTGTAAATATCTGGCTTGCACTAGAAATTATGGACAACCCTGAGCATCCTCTTCATGAGACAGTCATACAACAACAGAGCGTCTACAGTCGGGGGCTTCTTCAGTTTCGCTGCAATAGAGACCGCTACAGGAAATCCTTCATCATCTACAACTCCTTAAAGAATTAATCATATGAGCTATACCAACACTTAATTTCCCTCTGGGATCAATAAAGTATTTTTGAATTGAATTGAAATCTGTAAGCCTGATCTCAGAGACATGCTTTTCAGTAGGCTGAAATGATTGTCTTTTAACCAAGAAGCATCTAGCCCCAGGTCATCGAGGCCAACGCCTCACCTCACTTGGCTTAGCAGCACTCTGGGTACAGGATGAGGAGCGCCCAGCATGCGCATGCGCAGTGTAGGTGTCAGCGGGTTGGTTGGGCTTGTGTTTACAGCTCCACTGGATGCTGCTCGCTGCCGATGTCCCCGAGAAAGTGCAATGCCGTGTTAAACGCCAATGGAATAAAAACACCCCGCGGAGTTAAAGGTAAGCGTGTCTACGCTTGCACATGCTTATTATTTAAGCCTGAGGTGACTGTCACATTCGTTGTGAGAATAAGCCCCCTGTTTGTTGGTGCGAACTGCCTGGGTAGCATTGCTAGCAGGCGTTAGCTCAGCAGCCATAATAAAGTAATGGCCTGTGAGGCTGTGGCCAACGCCAGCAAGTCAGCTGGGTTTATTCAGGAAATGTTTGCCAACACCTGAACGTAGCAGTTCACATTCGTTACGTAACGGTGACGGAATAGCGTGTCCCGATGGTAAATGTGCAGTGAAACATTTTAGTCAGACTTTAAATCGATTCTTGCTGCTGCTATCTTAGCTAACGTTAAGCAGATTGGTGATGGCTAACAATCTGGAGCGATAAGTTAACATCAGAGCAGGCGATGCTCAGCCAACGTTATCAGGCAGAAACCGTTTAGTTTTTCTTCACTTATCTGTTTAGAAAGGATCAAGCTTAAAGACTCAATGAGTTTTTCTTGGCTGTAATAATTATCTTTCAACATTTCTATTGGAGATATTGCAGATATGGTATAAAAAACAGTTTTAAAATGTTCTTTACTTCGATTTTTTGGGTATTAATTACGAATGTTAAATTCTTAGACTACCTAAATTCCACCTAAATGGATTTCATTTAACTGCTAATATTGCCTAGAGTGAAAGTCTTGCTGCCTGATTTCAATATAGACTAAGCAGAGAAGCATGTTTATTCTACCCTACAACATATGCTAAAAATAGACTAACAATCCTACTTGTTTTCTGAAATGATATTCATTTTTTAATTATTTATATCGGGAGCAGATACGATATCATAGCATCGTGGAGAGAGCTGTTGATGTTGCACAGCTCTGCAGGTAAACAGGAATTCATTTGTATTTGAAAAGAACGACAAAAATATTAAGAGTTCCTATTTAGGGATGGGTATCGTTAAGGATTTATCAATATTACTACTCTTAATGATACTCCTTATCGATCCGGTACTTTATCGGTATCCTTATCGGTACTTTTATTTTTTGAAAAACTAAAACAAAAGGGGAAAAACACAAATAATGAACTGTAGTTTGAGAAATTTGTTTTTTACTTAGATAAGAAGGAAGCTGTTGTTCAAAAATATCCAGCTTTATTAATTGTAAGAATAAAATAGCAGGTTAACTGTAGTTTAAGATTTTTTTAAAACTTGGATAAGAAGGAAGCTGCTGTTCAAAAATATCCCGCATTTATTAATTGTAGTAAATAAAATAGCAGGTTAACTGTAGTTTAATAATAAAAAAAAACTTGGATAAGAAGGAAGCTGTTGTTCAAAATATGCAGCATTTATTAATTGTAAGAATGAAATGGCAAACTTATGTCCATGTTTCACGTGTTTGCTTTGCATAAAAACATACATACCTGTTGTTTCTGATCCAGGGGTTGTTGTTGCTGCAGCACTCATGCGGCCAAACACCGTGCATCTTTCGGTTTGTAGTTGGAGTATTTTGGCAAGGTGTTTGGTCAAATTACTTGTGTTCCCACCTTTGCAAGCAAAGCTTTTATTACATATGTGCCAGCGTGCATTGTCGGCATCTATTTTCGTAAAATGAAGCCAAATTTTGGATCTTTTCGTTCGCTCTGCCATCGTATTTGTAAGGCGAACACACATGTGAGCGCACAGCAGTCGCCACTCCGTCCCTGCAGCGTGTGTGCTTGTTAAGGAGGAGTGGGCTGCAATACAGTGTTTGGCTTGTGTTTATATCTCCCGCAAAACATGGATATGACCTTAATTTTACCGTTAAGAGGACCGATAAGGCTGAAGCTTATCGGCCCGGGTGGACCGTCAGAATCAGCCCCGGGGCAATTTAATACCGGGTTTCGGTACCCATCCCTATTCCTATTATGAACTGTCTTTGGTATCTTATATTAAAGGTTAGTACAGTAAGCATTGATAACAGCAGCCCTCTTGGATTTTTCCCCTTAGATATAGCTAGTTACCTTAACTGTTAGATTTCCAAAGATTGCCAATACTTCCTGATTCTTTTTTTATTGATAGATAGCCTTGCACTCTTTGAAATGATAAAACAGAGCAAGTTTGCTGTAATATCTTCAGCTTCATGCAACCTGAAGGAACCGCTGCGTTGCCACTGTAGAAAATCAACCCCCCTGAAACTTCTTACAATTTTTGTGTTTCCTTGGATGTTATTTTAAACACCTCACAGATTTTTTAAATAGCTGAGTCTTTTTACCGCAGTAACAATTTCTGCACCTGCGAGTGTTGTCATCAGGCTCCATTCACTGATCAGAAAAAGATTAGATCTTAGTTGCTTGCTGATAAGCGGGCAACAGGCTGATTTCCCAGGGGATTTCTGTTTTTGTCTCATGGACCGTGATGGTGTTAATTTTTACAGTACACTTTAATTTAGCTTGAGTCACAATTAGGGAATTTTAGTCGTTACGGTTTACTCCATATTTTTCGGACTATTGAGCGCACCTGAATATAGGCTGCATCGGTTAAATTTGTAAAGAAAATACATTTTGTGTATAGGCCGCACCTGAATATAAACCGCACGTTTTCATGTTGTAACCTGAGATATTTACACAGAAATACGGTACACGGAAGATTTTTGTTTTAATTTAAGACGTGCTTTTTTTCTGTTCTTTTTTCAAATTCTGCCTTAAAATTGACAGTACAGCGCCAACACAACATGACAGTAACATGCCTGTTTAGAAAATGAAACCTACTTTAGCCTACCAGAAAAGTCATTAGTCGCTATCTTCATCCTCCTCTTCCTCATTAAAGCCACTGAAGTCATCTTCTTGAGTGTCTTTATGTCCTCTGAAAGGATTTGTCGTATTTCTATACTGACTCAGTTCTTCCCGCTGCCTCCTCCAACGTCTCAACATCGATTCATTGATGCCAAGCTTACCTGCAGTAGCTCTATTTCATTCTCTGACGGTCAGCTTGATTGCCTTTAACTTAAAAGCTGCATTTCTTCAAGTGTTTTCCATGATGAGGGTGTGTAGATGAAAACTATTGGTAGTGTCTTCTTCAGGGCATAATCTTTCCCCACCTGTCAGTTTCACTTTTGCGCTTCCTGCTAGAGTGCCCCCCAGAGGCCGTTAGCCAGTAAAAAAATCTATAATTTAGCCGCATTGTTGTTTAGGACGCAGGGTCCAAATCTTGTGAAAAAAGTAGAGGCTTATAGTTCTAAAATTACGGTACATTTATTTTAGGATGGCCTACTTTCTTTATTTTTTCTAAACGTTATTTTTGCTCCATATGCCTTTTTAAAACATGTTTATTTGGTCATTTTCTCTAATTAGCTGTAACATCACTACATTTAGATCTGCCTGGATTTGTGGACAAAAATGTTGGCATTTCTGGTCATTTATTAAGAATTTGTATTTAAAACTATGGCGGAAATTGTTGTCAACAAAACTAACACCACACATTAGGGGTGGCCGATTATAAAAGGTATAAGTTAGAAATGATATAAATTTAGCCAAAGGTAGAGATTTTGACTATACCGGCATACTGCGGTTGCTCATTTTGATGTCATCAAGGAGGATAAATAGTAATGTTCAGTGTTCGTCTTTACACAACATATTGCAAGTTTAAAATTTGTTGTTTTCCATTTAACGGAAAAAAACCTGTTGAACTTGAAGCATTTTTAATATATGCAGCTTTATTTTTGTGCGATATTAAATATTTAAGTAAGTAACCAGGAAAGTGGACAATTTTGAACGTTGTTTTAAAAAAAATAACATTTAGCTTTTAATTTATTTAAAATATCTTTATCTTTATGTTGTGATAACGTTTGTGTTGCATTTTTTGGAAAAAAAGATTAGAATATTTTTTAAATGCATTTTGCACAATAAATGTTCTTTAAATGGCCTTCTAAACTTTTTTGAAGTTGCTGTTCTGCCACAATGTATATGGAAAGTGAGAACGTTAATAAACTTTCATTTTGGCATATATAAAGAAAAGAAAAGAATATATTTTATTATCGTTACCGCACATGGTTTAGATCATATCGCAATAGAGATTTGAGGTCATATTGCCCAGCCCTACCACACATGATTAAAGACTAGCAAAAATGGCTCTTAAAAGACTTGCTTTGGATATAAGTGATATCTTTGACTGGAATGAAGCATCGGTTGACTTGACTTTGTAGGTATCTGTTGACTTAACACATTTGATCTGATTAATTATTCCCAGTTAGAGAATTACACCAACATCATTAGTAGTTGTTTTTTTTTATCTGCCCAAATGATATTTTAATACCACTTTGTTGTCTTCCTACTTTTAGACACTTTGCATATATACACAATTTCTGCACGTGCAACAGTTTTATGCTTTCAGCATTAGGGCACTGTTTACCATGTTGTGTTTTGTTATCTAGAGCCAGTAGGCCAGGTAAAGCAAACACAGAGGTGTGAAAGGAGCTACTTTGCATATTCCTCTCTCATTATGCCTAAGCCTGTTGTTACTGTCAGGTATCCTAAACAACTGTTTGATTGAATAACAGAGTCATGCTCTATATCCTGTTGGATGTTCTAAACTTTATTGCTGATGGCACTGTTCACAAAAGCACTGAAATAACAAATCCCTGATTTGTCTCTGTGCAAATATGTGTTTCACAGATACCTAGAACACACTCGCTCACTTAGTTTAATACATTTTTAACTGCTCCTCTCTAATGCACGAGTTTTAATTGCCTAGTACTTTGTGACAATTGAATAACAAAGCCATACAGTTAGCTGTCTCTGCACCAGCCCAACATCCGTTGGACACGCTCCAGCTCCAGCATCTCTGGAGTGCAGCCAATGATGGAAGTCCCTGTTCATGTCTGCAGCCTCAGTGCGCTTGGCGTCACCTGGATCCAGTTCTGAATGGAAAGGCCATTAAGCTTGCAACAGATTTCCCGCTGAGAATAATAGTAGTCGCTGCTGTTTCAAGCTGCAGTAAAGATGTTTTAGTTGCCCTGTGGGATAAAATCCCAAAATGTGATACTTCTAACCGGTTAGACATGGATAAGGTTTTAAAATTCAATTCAAATTCAAATTCAATAATACTTAATTGATCCCAGATGGAAATTAAGTGTTGGTATAGCTCATATAATTAATTCTTTAAGGAGTTGTTGTAGATGATGATGGCTGTGGGCAGGAAGGATTTCCTGTAGCGTTCTGTATTGCAGCGAAACTGAAGAAGCCTCCGACTGAAGACGCTCTGTTGTTGTATGACTGTCTCATGAAGAGGATGCTCAGGGTTGTCCATAATTTTTTTGATTTTATGAAGAATCCTTCTTTGCATTATCATCTCCAGATTTTCCACAGTTGTCCCAAGAACAGAACCAGCCTTCTTTATCAGGTTGTTGAGCCTTTTTAAGTCCCTGGCTCTGATGCTGCTACCCCAACAGATGACGGCTGAAGAGATTCCATCTCTGACACACCCGACAATTGCAGAGTCATCTGAGTATTTCTGTAGATGACAGGTCTCTGATTTGTACTGGAAGTCTGAGGTGTACAGAGTGAAAAGGAATGGTGAGAGAACGGTCCCTGTGGTGCTCCTGTGCTGCTGACCATCTGGTTTGACACACAATTCTTCAGTCTCACAAATTGTGGTCTGTTGGTCAGGTAGTCATTGATCCAGGCGATTGTTGAGGGCTCCACCTGTGTCTTCAGGAGTTTCTGACAAAGCAAATCAGGCTGAATTGTGTTAAATGCACTGGAGAAATCAAATAACATGATCCTCACAGTGCTGCCTGCTTTGTCCAGATGACAGTGGGTTGGTTGAAGTAGGTGGATGATGGCATCTTCAACTCCAACTCCACAGCGATAAGCAAACTGCAGTGGGTCTTGATACGTTTTTGTTTGCTTACTCAGGTGTGCCAACAGGAGTCTCTCCAGGACCTTCATGATGTGGGATGTCAGGGCAACGGGTCTATAGTCATTGATGACTGATGGGTGAGTTCTCTTTGGTACTGGAACAAGGCAGGATGTCTTCCACAACACTGGGACCTTCTCCTGAGTTAGGCTAAGGTTGAAGAGGTGCTGCAGAATCCCACAGAGCTGCTCTGCACAGGCCTTCAGGACTCTGGGGCTGACACCATCTGGACCTGCAGCCTTGTTCCGGTTCAGTTTCTCCAGCTGCCTCTTCATCTGACTTTTGGAGACAGACAAAGAGGCAAAGAGGGTAGCAGCATTTCCTAACTTGGTTGAAGTCAAACTTGTGGAATTAGAAGAGTCCATGGCTGAGGTGAAGGATAAAACATCCGAGGTGTAAAAGGAAAGCTGTTGATCAGAGGAGAGTGGGATGTCTGTTTGGCTGAGAACAGGAGAGGAGGATGCTAAGCTAGTTCCTGAACTGAACCTGTTGAAGAATGTGTTCAGTTCATTGGCTCTAAATAAGATGCACCCTAAAGCTACAAATGTTTCTGTGTGGGAAACAATGTTTATGGATTTATCACACTTCATACTGTTCAAAACGTTTTAAATTAGACATGTTGCAACACCTAGGAGACACACCCATATAAAATCAGATTACGTAACTTCTTGCGATAACTGCATGAAACTGTAAAGAATTAAGAAATGTAGGAATGTGTAATTATCAGTGGCAACGACAAGAAGAAATGCCTAACTATTTTGTACCAGATAAATTGTTAACCATTTGTTTTACTTATATTGTTTGTAAAGGGACAGTGTCACCTGTAATAATTAGTGATACATTTTAGCAGCTGTGTTTTGGATGAAAACAAATGTGGTGGATAGAAGCAAGTAATAAGTTGTTGCATTAAAAAGGACTAAATACAGATGGGGAAAATCACTTTTTAGTTGGGAGCACAAGATTGGTTCTGTTTTGTATAACCTGCAACTTGAACTGACAGTTAATGTTGTTTGATTAGATTTTAACCTTTGTGGGCTAATTGTTTTTGTTAAATTACACAGCATACCTCTTTTTCGAATCAAAGTTAAACTCAAGCTGTTGCCAGAACCCTGGTTAGAGCTTACAAAAATGTATTTATAGATTTATTTTATGCTATGTTAATTAAAGTTTGTGGCAATGACTGCAATGTATTTACTACAACCTAGTAATAAAGTATTTTCTTCATAGGTCATCTATAAAAGTCAGTTTCAGGTGTTATAACTTGGTTTTAAAATCTAATTCTAAATTAGAAAAATGATAATTAAAAAACCCTAAAAAGAAATAAATTGTTGTAGAGCAGTTTGAATAATTTAAAACCTTCTATCCATTGTTATTGACATTTTCTGATCTCCTTGGATGGCTTCTTCCTGTCTCTTTGTTTTAACACTTGACATTTATGTCCTCCACTAAGGCCTTTATTGACTTCCTATCCAGGAATGCTTTGGCCTTTCATACACTGCTCTGAATATTGCAGCTGTTTTGGATTTTTTAGGAATTATTTGGATTATTCTGTTCATATAATTAGAAGATTTATTAGATTAGGTTTTTACTTGCTGATACCGGTTCCTCTAGAGGTCCGACCTACCAATTAAAATTTGTAATTTTTTTCTAAGCACTCAAACTAATAAACTTGAAAAATACACCCTTGTGCATATGGTTTGTTGATGCACGTATAGACCAAAAATGATGGCTGCTGGTTATTTTGATGCATTTAAGGAATAGGGGGTAAAAACCAACCATTTGAAAATATCTAGATTAAAACAAATGTCACATCATGTTATGGATTTACACTTAAGATCATCTCTTTTCACATATCTCTCCAAAGGTACTTCAAATAAATTTATCTTTTTAGAATTTCTATTCAGAAAAGATTTCTACTTAGTCAGATTGATACAGTTTGCTTATCATCAGTCAGGCAAGTGTCATGTTTCCAGTATAACCTCTACTTTTCCTCTTTCTAAAGAAGCTGTGATCCATCACTGCTAATTAGATGGTTGTATAAAGCAACAACATGGCCGATGCTTAGTCTTTCACATTGAAGGGGTTTATTGAAGTCAGTGGGCGTGTTCAAAAGTACAGGAGGAGCCTTTATATCCTTTGTCTCTGAACCGGGATGGCTATTTAGATTCTTAGGAAGTCTAGAGTATAAACTCAAATTTATTAGTGGTTCTGATTCACCTTGCATACCTTTGCTTTCAATTGCATCTCTGCTAGAAACATGACGACAGTTAGAAAGGAACTGTGTGTGTTGCAGCTCTGAATGCTCTCTGTTTCTCTGTGTGGCGCTCCGTTTCATGAGGTGCACATAGGACCCATCTGGCAGTCCAGAACAGCCTGTTCCACTGGGGAGGGCAAGTGAGTAAAGCAAAACAAAATGCAAACAGGCACAGTTGATTTCCAGTTTCCACTCCACATCTTTACACGTGCTTTGACTATAAACGTACAATTTACAGAGAGATGTTGTTTCTCTTCGACTACAACGGTCTACAGAAAGTCTCTTTTTGTGAGTCTTTTATTGGCAGATGTAATATTTACACACCGAGACATTGCTGATCACTTCCAGGCTGCACAAACATTTCTATGCTAATAAAATTGGTAAAACTGATTTGGATTTATTACTTCAGGCTTGTCGTCCCAAAAAAAATAGCCGACCTGAAGTCAGTAATAAAACAGCTACCAACAATCTCTGGCAAGTCATCTGCTAACAAAAAAAAGGAGTCAGTTCCATAAAGGTCTTATGTTATCATTTCTTACTTTTGATTTTCCTTTATAGCCTGATCAGATTTGGCTAATCTAATGTGGGTTGATTTTTAGTTGCAAATAGGCAACGGGCTGGTGTTAGATTCTCACTTTATAACTGTAAGTAAAAATCCTACAGATTCACTGTTTCTTTTACAATTTGCAAAATAATGTGTGAAATAATGTTAGTGGTTTTATTCAAAATAAGAAACAAAAATTATTCCTAAAATAAAACAACACATTGATTATCATTGTAATAATAATGATGATATCTATAACATTGATTTATTTTTATTTAGATGCATAAGCAAAAATGTAGAATAAACACCTACATTTAGTTCTAGTTTCCAAGTGCATTTTGGTCTTGATAGAGTTGCTCAAGTATAACAAGCTGATATTTAGCATGTTGATTAGTTGGGCTATCTGCCTGTGTTGTACGTTGCTTGACAGACCAAATAAGCAGAGTGTAGGTTTAAAGCAAAGTTTTTTTTTCGTTTCAAACACTTGACCTCCTCTTTTTTTGCAGCAAATTGTCAAATATGTCTTTGATATACGCATGCATAATTTTAGTAGCCTTCATTTGGAAAGCTGAACAACAGCATTAGCAACAGGTGGGGGAAGGGGGTGCTGTTCTGCTCCATCTGCTTCATACAACTGAGGAAAACTCTGGTCACAACAGCACTTCCTTTGGCATCTCATTGAAAGGACTTCAAACGCTAGGAATAGTATGAGGAAAAGTTTAACCTTATCTAATATACCGGTAACCAGCCCATACTTTGTTGCATCTATGTTAAATTATGTGATTGGCAACAGATACAAAAAGCTTTTCAAAGGAGGTTCTAGACTGGAGCTTTTTTCTAAATCTTGGATATCAGTGATGCTCCCCAGGGCCTCAGGAACAGAAACAAATAGTATCCAGACCTGAATAGATTAGGTCCCAGATTGGCTTCATCTATAACAGTGTTTCTCAAACTATGGGGCGAGCCCCACTAGTGGGGCGCAGAGGTATTGCAGGTGAGGCGTGACATCAATGGGATTTAAATAGTGTTTCCCCCCTAGATTCTGTCGTTGTGAATGTTTCACTGCACTGTAAATTAAATCAACCAACTCCCCCCTCTCACAAAATTAAACACACTCAAATAAATTAGCAATTGTGATCATCATTGTAAACAGAACCGGGACCTGGAACATCAGGCTGGGAGTTTGACGTTGGAATATATCGAAGCAGAACAAAACAAGCTGAAATAGCCGCATTATCAGAGATTCCATCTATAAAATGTACAAATATCTAAAAAGATCAGGGAACGTTTCAGAGTCAGAGAAGTCACACGGTCAACCATGGAGGAAATACAGGGATGAGTATCTTGCTCTTTATTTATTTTTTTGTACTTTTGAAAGCTTTGTAAATTTGATAAAACTACAACTTTTGTTTTCTCCAACTGTGAGCTGAAGTTCTACATGTAGCAATTACTGACAGCATATATTTCTGAGCCGGTTTTATACCAGTGCGCAACCCCTTTTTCCATCTAATTTTTACCCTTAAAAACTTGTAGACTAACTTGCCTATTTAAATAAATAAAACACTTTAAAAATCTGGCGTGGTCACCATTCTGTTGGGGCGATAAAAGCATGGGGGGCTTGTGTATGCTCCTTTGTCCAAAGTGGGGAATGATAAAAAAAGTTTGAGAAACACTGCTCTATAAGCAGAAAAAGTTTCAGTGGTCATTCAAGAAAAAAATTGCCAAATCTTCCTGTTATTTAGATATAAGTTGGTTTAGTACTCGTTATAAAAAAATAACATCTGAACTCTCTTCTGTTTTTAAGTAGATTGCATTAGTTTTACTAAATGGTTGTTTAGTTTATGATGAATAACCTTAGCTGTTTGGTTAGTGACACTACCCCTTTACATGTTATAACTACATTTTAGAGTTATTGCATCTAGACCTTTCTTTCATGTAAAAAAAAAAAAAGGTTCAATCATAATAAAAATGAGTGTCTTTCAAGTGTAATAGATTGTATTGTCCCTAAAGGTGCACCAAGGCACTGATAAAGAGCAGCATGGCTTGGCAGGAGCAGGCAGAGATCTGTTGCTGAGGCCAGAGAGGAAACCAGGGTGACAAGGCAGCCATTGTTAGTGTTGGCTCTGCCAGTTAAATAGACAGTGTTAGGTTGTGTTTGCATCCATACAGATGTGTGCCTGTGAGCGAGTGAGCACTCCTCAACGCTCACCACACAGCTGTTTGTGTTTTCCTTTTCCTTCATGCTGTCTGGAGTCTTTTTCTTACATGCCCAAGCCACAAAATTTACATGACTTTTAGATAAAATAATTTCATGTGTGTTACTCATCTGTAAAGTCTGAAAGAATGTCCATGTTTCCAATGCAGTTCAAACTTAATTAAAACATATAACAAATAATTGAAAAAAAAATGTTTGTCCAAACACGACGACACAAAATGTATTAGTTCACAGTATAAAAAGCTGCTGTTGTGTTACTATTGTATCCCAGTCAGATTTGCTTTGTGTTCAAAATACTAAAATTAATTTGTGTGAGATCGTTTTTTTTTTAATATCCCTGCAAGTGTGTGCTGAATTACAATTCCATCATGTTTTGAAGTTTAAACAGCCTAAACATTTGAGTTTTTTTCTTTTTTTCTTGTAGGTGTTCATTCTTTTACTGAAAATAGACTAAAGGGACATAAAGACCATAAAAGGTTGCTATTTCAAGATTCACGGTGACTTTCACACCTCTGATTAAGATACTGAAGTGAAGTAGCCCTCTTGGAAAAAAATGACGCTCAAACAATCACACATTTCTTCTTGGTCAGAAGTCTATCTTATTAGCCAAATTTGCTATCAGTATGCAAAGTGTGAATGCCTGCCAACTAAAAATAATAATAAAATATTGTCCTAGCAGCTCTTTTTTGACTGTGACGTTGCACTACACTGAGAATGCAATCATAAATGCAGTTTTTCAGGGCAAACCTACTATAAACAATTAGGATTGATCTTTAACTTTAACTGACAAACTTATTTTGACTGGAAGTAACAGTTATGTTTAGGAATCCTGACTGGAGTCTGACGCAGACTCTGTGAAGGGTGATGGCAATGAGGCCTTCTATTCTCAAGGACATGAATACCATCATCAAAGGTAAATCGTTAAAATATCAGTGGAAACATAATGCACAATAACGCTGGGAAGCAATTATCATTTGGGCTTGTTGCTGTAATGCGAATTAAGGTTTCTAATAATGATTATTAGAAAGGTGTAAATCTTTGGGGCTTGATGTTTGAGGGCTACCTGTTTGGTCACTCCTTGAGCACGATCTCTGACATTTCATTGAAAGGACTTGGAATGTTATGTAATTTCTGAGTGCAGCTTAACAAAACCTTGGTTTACTGCTGTTCCAAGGCATAACCAGCCCAGGGCATCGTTTTAGCAGTATTGCATTAGAGAGACGTGAAACAACCTTAATGTTGCGCTGGAACAATGATCATAATAAGGGAACAAGCACACAATTTCTGATTAGCTTCAGACAAGGAAAGCAAAACTGGAAGCTTTGTGTGAGGCTCACATGTGAGCTAGACTGTAGTAACAGGAACAGGTTTCCCAGTTGGGTCGTTTTATGTGTAGCGTGATGAATCATTGTGTTTCTGCAATAGACGAGGGAGAGAAAGTTAACTCCCAGGAACCTTGAAAAAAGCCTGTGTTGCTATTTCCTCTGTTATAACTGTAAGTTTGCTGTGTTCAGTTTGTGTTGATAAAATTTCTGGTAGCACTTCACTGGAAAACTTTGTTGCCTCAGAGAAATGAACAAAGTTATTGAGGTTTCATTTGGTAACGTGTGACAATCTTATCTGGACAAAATGTTAATTGCTGTGATGTTTTCTATTTTTTCCTTCTGCGGTTGGAGCTGGTTGTATTAGAAAGGGTGGGTGGTAGAGAGAGTAAGGGAAATCCTGAGCAAATGGGAGGTGGAGATGCGTAAAGCAAAGGGAGAACTAGGGAGTAGCTGTTGGTCCCGGTCCCTTTCTAGTCTCTTCCAGAACCTTCTTTTGAGCCTTTTTTCCTGTTTTGCACACAATGGCACCTGGGTTTATTTTCAGTGGTTACCTCATGGCTTAAAGCCTAGTTTCCACCAGATGCGTAACACCCGCAAAGCATAATACGCAGCTGATAGCCGCCGTTATAGCCAATGGGTCCATTTCCGCTGGGCGTGAATCGGAGGCGTCCCAGAAGCATGGTGTTATGGCAATCCGAAAGGATCAAAATTTGCCCACTTATGATGAGCATGTCCAGATAGAGAATGATGGGGGGAAAAAAACACTGTGACATATCTTGTGATGCCGAAAAAAGCGTCAAAAACACCACCAAATTGCGCTTTTGTTCCCGCCACTTTGAACAGCTCCTTTGGAACTCCGTTAAAAAACGCTGTTTCCTTTGGTCATTAAGCGCCGCTTTTTACGTGGCACAGTCGCTCACTGAACACGTTCCTCAGAACCGTGGAACATATCAGAGGTGTTGTCTATGACGGACCGAGGCGCAGTTTTTCTCAGTGCTTAATATCAAGTCAAATCAAATCAAACTTTATTTATAAAGCGCTTTTGAAACCACAACAAAGCTTCTCAAAGTGCTTTTTCACTAAGAAGAGTTGCTGGCAAAGTAGTTATAAAAACAGCAAACAGAAACGCAGCAACAAGCCCCACTTCTTTCATGTCAGTCTCTTGTTATTTCTGCTGCTGTGGGTGCCATTTGGCTCTGATCAGTGACGCTACTTGCTGCTGATATGCGTGATTTGCAGATTTAGCTGATTCCTTTAAGGACCGATTCCGTATGGAGACACGGCTGCTGAGAGGAGCGCATCAACAGATTACAACATCAGAAAAAGATCAGGTTAAATCACCCTGAAATTCTGATTCCTGTGTTAGTAATATGTATTGCCCTCTAGGGGCACATGTGTGTAACAAACAAGAAAGGACATTTTGAAAGTGGTTTTTTTTTCCCAATCAATCTCAAAAATGTTTTGTGGGGGCAGGGTAGGGGGCTGAGCTTGTTAGCAAAATAACTCAAAAAAGTTATAAACGGATTTTGATTAACTATACGGCAAATGTCCACAGTGGGACCAGGATCAAGTGATAAGAATTTGGGGGTGATCCGGATCACCGGAGGGAGGGGGAATGAGTTGTATTGGCGGAGGTCTGCGCCCTCCGAGTGCTTTCCTAGTTGTATTTAACAACCGTGGCTGCCAGTGGACACAACTGTCTTTGTAAGCTGAAATACTGACATAGATTAGATAGATGTTTATTACATCAGCGCAACTTTTATATTGTTTATATTTATATTAAGCATGCATCATCTTTATTCTGCTGAAATACTAATTACTCAGGAAAAAAAGACAAAGATTTCGGGCTTTACTTTTTTATTTTCTCTTATCACTCACATTTAAACTGAACTTCACTTTTAATTTGTACACTTTTTTTAGCTATTCTTTTTAGCTGCTTAAAAGACCTCTATAAATAAGTCCGATATAATCTTTGTCATTTTTAGAGGTCGGGCCAGGTTTCTGCTTGACCAAAAGAGGCTTCCATTTTCTTCATGACTGCTATCATCATGTATTTTATTATTTTCTTGCTTTTCTAGGTGATTTTGCTCATCATCTCCCTACACCTCCTCCTGTCTTCCATTCATGAGCAGCAGGGTCGAAATTAAAAGTGGCAGCCATGGATGACAAGGGCTCTGTGGGGAAGATTAGCGTATCTTCAGACTCAGTGTCCACTCTCAACAGTGAGGACTTTGTCCTCGTGTCCCGGCTGGGGGACGAGACACCTTCATCCACGAATAATGGTAGTGATGACGAAAAGACAGGACTGAAGGTAAGGATGGGTGGTGTGGGTGTAGAATTGGAAGGACTGAGTTCCAGTACCAGATCTTTACCAAGGATCCTTTTCACTACCTAGTCTTGAAATACACACACAAAATTTTATATATATATATATATATATATATATATATATAAAGTGCTTTGTGCAAGTCATCATACTCTATAAACCTTTTCACATTTTTTCAGTTAACCACCACAAACTGTAATGTGTTTTACGGGGTTTTATTATATAACAAACCAACAATAGGTAGTACATTGTAGTAATGTAGTAATTGTGAATTTGTCTATTTATTTAGAAATTGTATTTTCGGGTTATGTCTCTTCCGGCTTTACACATCTACAGATGGACATTTCTATCCGGTTTTTTTTTTCCCTGTGTTTTTTGTTGTTGCAAAAACTGCTCAAGCACGGTCGAATTGGATAATAAGATTCTCAGTTGGATTTAGGTCTCTACTTTGACTAGGCAATTCTAACACATTAATGTGATCTGATCTAAACCATATCACTGTTGCTTAGTCTGTATTTTTACCATCATTTTCCTGCCAGAAAGTGAACCGGTTCACTTCCAGGGTCACCTTGTATTTAAGTTCATCCAACTTCCCATCACTGACTTTCCTGTTTCTGCTGAAGAAAAGCGCTGCCCCCACCATGATACTGCCACCACCATGTTTCAAGTTTTGATTAAACATATTTTTATTAAACTACACAGCTGCTTTTTAGTTACTAATCTCATGATTTATGAAGGTAATTGGTTCCACCGTTTATTTAGGCCTATCAGAGAAAAGAGGGTTAAACTCAAATGCAGGTCTCATTTTTCAGATTTCATAGTATTACTTCCCCAAATTTACAGCTATGCACTACCTTGTGTTGAAGGCTTTGGCTGCAATATGACAAAATGTGAAAATGGTCAAGAAGTATTAATGCTATTGCAAGGTACTTTGGAGTAACCTCAAAATTTGTCCTATGGGCTAAATGGATGTCAGCGTTCTTAATGTTTTAAGAATAAAACTGATCCATGCATGAATAACCAAAACATGTTGATCCACATTAAGTTTTATCTATTTATTTGCAGTATACATTATGAGAGTTTCAGATTAAGGGGTTCAGCATTTGTATAGATTAATTTAGTCATCACTCACCTGTAAAAGCTCCTGGTCATCTTTTTACCCGTATCATTTAGATTGCATTTCCAACGCTCCCACTCCTGACCCATATAACTAACTATTTCTTGTGTTGCTTTTTTATTCTCATTCTACACTTTTCTTATAGAATTAGATCTGAGTAATTTATTTTTTACATTTTCTTATTAACACACCTTGTTATTTCTCGGTTATTCATATTAATTAGGAGATCACTGTTTGTTTGCAGTATAAAACGTTTAGACGTAAAGTTATTCTTTGGAAAAGGACCCCTAACTCCTGTTAGTCAGCTGCCTCTGATAAAATCAAGCTCTAATGAATTGTATTTTGGTTAACAAAGGTTTGCCTTGCTACAGTTTAGTTCATTGCTTTATTTAACAGTTATTCAGAATGATCCAGGCTTTTGAGACTGGCTGTGGGTTCAGCATTGCATTTTTAGCCATGATTCAGGAGGCTACGTGTTCCGATTTCATCGGGTCTGCTACCCACTCTATTACAAATGTATCACTACTTACATAGCTTGCTTGTGCATTTATACTCTTCTCCAAGTTTACTGCACCCCCTACTTCCTTTGTTTTCCCAGTAGATGGCGCCAAAATAGTATGGAGTTGCGTATTTGTTTGGAGAATGTTGCTGCTGTTTAAAAAAAAATGCTTGTGGTTAAAACGCTTTCCTATTTAGCTGATTTCATCAGCAGCCACTGAAGCTTTCATGTGGCCTTCTTGGCATCATCAGCTTGCTGTCAGATAAATGAAAACCACCACTTGACGCCAGTTCACTTTCCTCACTTTGTATAAAGAAATCACTCCATCCATTGAGCCCCAGTCATCCTGATATCATGCTTTGTTTGTTTTTGTGTTGTTGTTGTTCTCGTCTTTTTTTGGTGACACATTTTCTTGCACATTTCCCCTCCCAGCCAGCCCATTTAGTCAGGAGAAGAGCCAGTGTGTCTAAACTTGTTGTTTGTTATACAGGTGATTTCAGAGGAAGGGGTCAGCTTTAAGGTCAGTCTTCTTCTCCTGTTTTTCTTTTCTTTTCCTTCTCCTCTCTGAGAGCAACTTCTTTTATTTTGCTTTGCTTTATCTCTGTGATGTGATTTAGTGGTGATCCTGTGTGTGATTATTCCAGCTTCCTGTATTTGTTTCCCTTATTATCGTGGGTAACTTTGTAACATGTGGATTTTGTAAATCAACTCTGTAATAGGCCACTTGTGTAGCATCCACTCAGCTGGAGATGGATGTTTTTAATTGGAGCATTGTTAGACAATGGCATTGATATTGTCTTAACTGCGTTTGCCCACCAAAAACAGTGAAATAATAAGCCACTGATCTAAGTCGGTGCAAAAGTCATTGATGATGTTTATGTCTTATTTTTATCTGCCCTGAAATGTGGAGATATTATACACATCCTAAACTGACAAACTGACCTTCTACTAATCACTAATATTAAATGATATCTGATAAAAAAATATATGTCTAAAACCATCACTTAGCAAGACTTGATCTTTTTAAGAATTTTCCAATCACTCAATCTGAATTGTGAAATCAGGCACTATTTATAAGCTGTTGGTAAGCTGTTGCAATGTTCTTGGCTTTGATTTCTCATAGTGATTGCTGCGCAGATCTTCTTGTTTCTTAATCTGCTTTTGGATATTAACTTGCAATGTTTGCCCCTAAATGTATGTATTATTCGGATATGTCTGTGTCAGATCGTGGGGAATGGGAGTGAGCAGCAGCTTCAAAGGGAGTTGGAGGATGTCCTCATGGACCCATCGGTGGCAGACGCTGGGCTCGGATCAGAAGGAATGAGCAGCCTTGGTGCGAGCGACCATATGGTTCTTCCTAACATGACATCACCTGTACCGGCAGGCGCTGACCCTTTAAGTTCACCACCACCCAAGCTGGAGATGGTGCTCCCTGTTCAGACGGCTCAGGAGAGTGAGCTGAATGAAAGGTCTTACAGAGGTGAGGACGGATGGGATGGATTCAGTCTTCTCCTAAAGCTTAAACAAGTAAAATGAATGTTGCCTCTCTTCATGTTTTTTTTTCTTCGTTCATTTTATTTTACTTCTGCGCTCTGCAGCAGATGAATCGTCATCAGAGGGAAGTCCTTGCAGTCCATTTCCAGATGAGGACAGCGTTGTTTTCAGCCAGCTAACATATCTGGGGTGTGCCTCCGTCAATGCCCCCAGGAGCGAAGTGGAGGCCCTTCGTATGATGAGTATTCTCCGAGGGCAGTGCCAACTCCCCCTTGATGTCACACTTTCAGTGCCAGGCGTGTCTGAAGGCACCGTCAGGTTGGTAGAACATAAGGGTTGAGAAAGCACTTATTTAAACATGCAGAACAATAAAAAAGACACTTTTTTTTTGTTTGTTTTAACAGGTTGTTGGACCCTCACAACAACACAGAAATTGCCAATTACCCCATTTATAAGATTCTGTTCTGTGTCCGAGGCCACGATGGCACACCAGAGAGTGACTGCTTTGCCTTCACCGAGAGCCACCACAACGCAGATATCTTCAGGATTCATGTGTTCCGCTGCCAAATCCGAGAGGCGGTAAGCGCCTTGTTGTCTGATTCACACAAAGAATATACATAGAATTATGTAGATTATAAAACGTACAAAATGTATCACAGACTTTCATGCCAGGATCAGGTCAGTTCATCAGAGTTTATGTGGATTCACAACAAATGTCATCTGAGAGCACTTTAAAAAATAAAATGTTCCAGCTGCTGCACAGCATAGCAAATTCAATTGCCGCACTAGTTAAGAGGAGAGGAGTGATACAGAAAAAAAGAACTTTCATGGGGGGAAAAATAGAGTAAGTAGCAGCAGTAGCTCCTGTCGATGGCTTCGTCGAGGTAAGAATCATTTGTTTAAGACAGGCGGTCGCATTTGGTCCTGGAAAGAGACATGGATTCACACAAAAGTACTGAGTCTGGATCGCTTTATTTTGGAATGAACAAAGAGTGCACATAACAATAGCTTCATCAATGGCTTCCTCAAAAAACGCGGCAAAACTAAACACTGAACAGCTGAGCTATGGGTACTTTCTTTCAAAGTAAGGTATTTATGCCATCATGTCATACAAATCATATTTACAGTTCAAACAACACACTGACTGAAGGAATTGATATTACAGGTATGTAAAAGGCTCAATAAATAGAATAAAAGAAAACAAATTTACAAAAAAAAATTGGGTTAAAGTACAGCTGCAGTGTTCAGTGACCTGACTTTTCCCACATGAAAGCACTCAGTGTAACTAAGAGCCTTCAGACAGACACTGCTTTATTAGTCCTATTTCGTCCCACAACCCAGAGTCACGGACACCAACTAAGAATAGACACGCTCACACCATAGCACTTAAGGAGTGCAAACTCAGTCAAATTCACACTCAGACATGCAAACATGGATATTTCTCAGTAAGAATTTGCTTTCTCACTTAGTAGCTTGAATATTCTGTGGCCCAGTATTCCTCTGTTCTTGCCCTCATCAGTCTTAACTTTGCATCCATTTTCATCCAAGTCCTGAGCTACACACTCATCTTTTCTGTTTAAGGCCTTTTCTGAGCTGTTATTTGTACTACACAGCAAATGTGTGCATGTTTTCTTACTGTTAATGCATAAAGCAAACTACCCCCCCTCCGTTCTTACACCATCTCCTTTGTGCACTCAGGCCCCTTAGCCTGTTTGCAATAATTGCTGGTTTCCTGATGGAGATTCCCACTGTCTCACACCCAACAATTTCTCTTTCTCTGCTGACTTTTGCTGGTTCTGTGCAAAGATGTAGCTAACTGTACACATCTGTTCAATTTTTTGACTTGTTTTAAAAAAATGGTTTAAACTGATTTAAAACCATTTCGTAAAACAAGTCGAGGTTAACGAGCATTTGACTGACTGCTGTATGGATAGCACTCTATAAAATGTTTAAAATCGATTAATCTTAGAATGTTTTTAATATAGAAAGAAAAAAAGTTTGCAAACTTGATCTGATCTTCATCAGGCCAAAAGTTTCTCTAACATCAGGGTTTCTACACCACCTGGTAAAGTCTTGAGGTTTTTAGATGCTTTCCAGGTCTGGATAAGTGTGGACAAATAAAATGGAGTGTTGAAAAATATTTATATTTCCTTCTTTCTAAAAGTTGTATCCATCTTCTTCCATGTATTCATGTATTCATCCATCTACCATCAATCCGATTTTTCTGTCCAATCATCAGCCATCAATCTGTTTTCCTCTGTCGTTCTGTCTATCCATCAGTCCATTTGTGCAACCAACTTTCAATCGATTCATTTGTCTATCCATGCATTAGTCTTTTTCCATCCATCCTGCACTCCCTCCCTTCTTCCAGTCTCTGGTTTTGCCGATTCTAATATTTAAAACACATTATAGAACAATGTGCCTCAAATTTCTTGCACTTTTTTATTCCATCCATCCATCCATGGGTACACCCTGCACAGATCGCCAGTGCATCACAGACACTTTTTTTAATCTTTCCTATGCAACCCTTGCCTGGTTAACATAAAGGAACATTGTACAGAGGAGGCTTTTACTGTTTCAGCTCTTTGTTTGAATTTCACTTGTTAGTTTTTGTTGGGTTTGTCATCCGAAGTAAGAAATGTAATAAAATGACATGAGATTTTATTTATTTTATGGAATTAAGCTCTTTTTTTTTGGGGGGGGTTGGATATATGAGAAGTGGTAAATGTAGAGTATCTCAGCCTACACTTATTTACAATGCATGTGCTGTAAGAGCTCCTCTATGCTGTAGAAAAAGAAATCCATCTGAAAACAATAAAATCTGGAAGCAGTTACTTGAACATTAAGCTGAGCAGGGAACAACCCTTCTATTGTGTCAAATGTTATTCTTTATATCAAGAAAGCGGTAAGACCCCCTCCATTTAGCTTTCTTAACACCCCCCCAACTCTCACTTCAATTCTCATTCTGTTCCTTATTAAATAGCTTCTCTGCAATCGCCTGATGTTCTTCCGCCTTACCAGGGACAGAACAAACTCTGCTTTATACTTGGGTCTTAAATACACAAGAAAGTCTTGTTATTCATTGATAACAGCAGTTGCCCCTCACCTTCTCCCTGTAGCCAAAAGCTTTGTTGTTTACCACATTTAGAAATGATCCAAAACTGCCTCGCAGTGAGCCTCAAGCTGGGGTAGAGGGATCTTCTTTGACACAGGCACATCTGTCTGTAATAATCTAAGGTTAAAGTACTTAGGGGAAAGGGTACATTTGGAGAATGTGACTAAATTATCACTTCCTTCTTGGCAGTCTCTACCTGTACCCAGTTTTGATTTTGGAGATTTACCAGAACCCCCTCTGCACGTTACTGTAATCCAGACTTGTCTGTTTAGTATTAAGAAAAGTATACATCAGCTGCCAAATTCTTTTGCAAAAATTATTCAGTATTTAGAAAAAAACAACTGTAGCCTGGTTTAATACTAATGTAGTTGTTTGCCTGCTGATTTTTATTGTGCCACATCGTTGCAGTCGGAGATGCACTGAGACATGCTGTAAGTTTCCCAGTTATTGTTAATGACAGTGGATGCTTTACTATGAACTATAAAGGAACTGAAACTGATGTTTTTACCAAAAGACTGACCAATTTTCTGTTCAGTGAACTTACTATAACATTAATCAGTTCTACATCAGTAACAAAAGGAATGGATAATTGAGGAGAACTGGAAATGGGCGAGGTACTGGACTTTTGTTGCAGTTGCTAAGACCAAATTAATTTTGGCTGGCGCTGCAAAACCTACTTAATGAGTGAGAAGTTAGATTTATAAAAAGTATATGTACTCGTAGTTTTTGACAATGTATTTCTTTGCAGGTTTTCACATTAACTAACCTTTCTAATATTAATGTTCTAAAAAATCAGGCTAACTTCTTTGAGTTATGGTTCAAAGTTGTTTAGAGGCACCAGAGGGTCTAAATAGACACATGCACACCCCTGAGCAAGACAAACAGATAACTAAAGCCATTTAGAGAACTACACATTACTCTGTTCACAAGCATTGTTAATGTTTCATGGAAAGTAGACAGTCTTATGACAACTTGCGTAAGCACAGTCTTGTTTTTGTTTAGCCCCTAAGTGTGGCTAAACACTTCAGTTTTACAATGCTGTATATGTTTTAGGTATTTAGTAACCACATGTAAAAAGCTCAAGCACGAGTAGTGTCTGCCTGTGCAGTCTTATCCACTTGCTATGTAATGTTCTTGCTGTTGCCAACTCGAGTCACGCTATCCTTTGCAGTGTAAAAGCTTTTTAAAAAGAATATTTTGCAGTTAAGTTATACTTTATCTTTTAAAGGGGGCATTTTATGCAAATTTCACTTCATCCTTTAGTTCGGCCATTTGGGTCTCTGTTGCCTCTATAAGCACTTCAAGCATGAATAAAAACCAACCATCCATTTTTGTTTGCAAATTTTCACTGTCAGAAATCTTGTGCTTCTACAAGCCTTTTGAAAAAGTGTCTTATTGTGATGTCACAATAAGCAGCATTTGCATATACCCAGCTTGCACCTGTCAAACCCCCGCCACCACTTCTATGCCATTCTCATGTGTGCCCAACGCACAGCCTAGTAACAAAATAGGTGGGCAGGGTCTGCAACTGCTAATTTGCATAAAGGTGACAGAGTCCTCTGTAAACAGCTCTTTCTGAAAGGCACTGAAATAGTCAAGAATTGAGCTGGTGAGATCACTTTATGTGAGAGTGACTTTGTACAAAGAACTTCATTAACATAATTTGTACATATTATAGTCCTATTATAACTTGCCTAAAAAGAGGCATAATATGTTCTCTTTAAGTTGCAAACTAGGGCTGCTTGGTTTCAGACAAACCTGCGAGGATTTAGCTGACTGTCGATATGTCACGTTAACGTCTTTCTGCTTTGGGTGTATTGCATGCATAGAAACCAGATACTGAGTAGTCTATCCAGCTCTGGTCAAAATAAAAACATGTTCAGAAAACATGCAAAAAAAGAAGAAACAACTGAGTTGTGGTTTCTAAAGGACTTTACAAGAACCCCACATTGATATTATCAATAAATCTCACTGAAAGAGAGAGCTTGAATGAATTGTACATAAGAAATTAGAATATAATCATTGTGGTCCTAACTGTTCTTTGCCATGTTGATATTATGAACCGTTATATTGCAATAAAGATGCTTTTTTTTACAATGTGTTAGCTGCTCTATTGTGAACCTAATATGGATTCCAGTCATTAAAAAGCAGTTGTATTTGATTGTATTTCTTTTCCCTTAAGTATATCTTGTATTTGTGTTTGATTTCATGTCTGTTTCCAGGTGAGTAGGATACTGTACAGCTTTGCCACAGCCTTTCGGAGGTCAGCTAAGAAGGCACTGCTGTTGTCTCAGCAGAACGCCCCACTCACCCCTGACAGCGACTTGTTCACCTTCACTGTTAGTCTGGAGATCAGGGAGGATGATGGCAAGGGTACCTTCAGGTAAATTCACATTCAAAGGTCTTGATTCGTATGTTCACACAGTGTAAGAGATGTTTATAGATGTACCTGTCAGTTAAGCAAAGATCAAAATTAGATTTTTTTATTTTCTTCATTGGCTAGTACTGACAAAAAAAAGGTTTCTATCTTCTAAAAACAATTAAACTAAGAAATTCAAGGATGTCCGGTTCCTCAACCGACAGCATGTAGATTGTTCCATTAAAAAAATAAATAAAGGTTAGGGACACTGATGGGGGGGAAAGTCTTGTAATTCTTTTACTTTATCT
This sequence comes from Valencia hispanica, assembly GCA_963556495.2. Classification (NCBI taxonomy): domain Eukaryota; kingdom Metazoa; phylum Chordata; class Actinopteri; order Cyprinodontiformes; family Valenciidae; genus Valencia; species Valencia hispanica. Next base: position 17,434,608 of record OY747717.1, on the reverse strand, counting down.
TAGATTCAAAACTAATAGAAGAAGAATAGTTGCTAAAAGAAAAGAGAAACATCCACACAGGCTCCTCATTTTAACAGTGTTGCAGATGAGGAACCAAAACAGAAGGTTCCTGCATTTTCTTCATTCATCATGTCCTCTTTGACCTATTTTTAATTTTATTTGCGTTTTATTTAATACTGAGTAACTTCCGTGTGTTCACAAAAAGGCATACATGCTTAAATCACAGGGAAAACAAAACAAACAAAAATTTACGTAATTATTTTTAGCCAGCGTGTTTCCTCCTCATTAGCTTTGTGTTCATTATTACTGGTGTCCTCCAAACAGGAAGCTTTAACATGCAAGGGCATGTTGGCTGATTTTTGTATGTTATGGGTTTTCTTTAACACTTAATTTGAAACAGCATGCTGGGTGGAAAGTGCAAAACACACCATATGCCTTATCTGCAGCATAGTGTCACTAACAGGCGGTTGAAATTTTCTTATGAAGTAAAAATGGGACTCATACTAAAGCTTCTAGTCAACTGAGTTTTGTGAGTCGTTATTCAAAAGGAGACATGTTTTTATTATTAGGCTACATCCTGGAATTCACAGCATTATTGAAATATTTGCCATATATTTCAAAGTGATTGATATTGTTTTAACTTGGCTGACTCAACTTTAGATTTTCTTTGGTATTTCCGCAGAAATTTATGTCAGTGGGGGCTTGGAGAATGTTGATTACAGTTTCTGTCCAAAACCTGGTTCTGATCCAGAACCACATTCTGAACAGGACAGTGAGCAGGGGCTGTTTGAAAGTGGCTTTTAGTGTAATGTGACTTTGATTCAATGTGTCTATTCTAAACTTGACCCACTTTATAAATGGATCAGTCAAACTATCTAGTTTTTCTGTAGGTTTCACGTTTAACAACTAACTCAATTACATATTTCTTTAAATAGCTTATTTAAGAATATTAAATCTATGTTGCACTTACATAAAATATGATTTCTTTTGTATCAATATCCAGTGCTGTTGCAAAAGACAAGGACAAACAGAGCTTCAAGCTTCGTTCTGGACTGGACAAGAAAATAGTAATTTACGTTCAGCAAACTTCCAACAAGGAGCTGGCAATCGAGAGGTAAAATATAGCACCAAACACTCGCAATTACACACACACAGTATGTATTAACTATATTCAGTCTCACAAAAATATTCAATTTTTGCATAATTTGTGTATATGCTAGTCTTTGACTAGACCATTCTAACATGTAAACCATCCATCTTCAACTCTAACCAACTTCCCTGTACCTGCTGAAGAAAATAATATACCCATAGCATGATGCTGCCACTGCTATGTTTCACTGTCTTCAGGGTCATGCACTTTATTTTTCTGCCATATAACGTGTTCGCCATATAGGCAAATCTCATCTGACCGCAGCACCTTCTTCTATGTGTTTGGTATCTCTGCTAAATGGCTTTTGGCAAGCCGCTTCTGATGGATTTCTTCTTGGCAAATTTCGTCAGACAAATAAAAATAGTAGTCCTGCTGGCATATTCTCCCAGCTGAGCTGTAGATCTCTGCAGCAAACTTGGCTACTGCGACGAGTGATGCTCTTCTTGCCTTGTCTCTCTGTTTAGGTTGACTTTCATGGCTTAGCAACTTTTTCTGTTGATATATCACATAATATCCCAACAAAATACGCTGAAGTTTGTGTTTGTAACATGAGAAAAAAAAAAAAAGTTTGAAGGCGCTGTATATATATGCAGGTGTCATTGTAAAGTATCATTACACATAGTGTCATGTCACTTTTCCTATTACTCTTCCTCTCACATTTGAGACCCTCACATTTTCCTATAATGTTTGACAGAGAAAAATAAATCAGGAATGTCAGTGTTACAGAGACTGTCTGGGACCATGCGAGTCACTAGGGACATCTATTGTTTTCAAGTAGTTCCTTAACTGCAGCTGATATGCTTTCTTTGTTGGGGGCAAGCAAAATATGGGGAGAATTTAGCTGCACAACACCTCTGGGAGATTGAAGTCAATCTATAACTCATGATCGACAAAATGTCAAATTCCTTGGTATCTTTTCCTCTTTTTTAAACGTTACCAAGTTAGCAGGATTCAGGGAAATTTTTCAGGTTACAGGAGTGTTCAAGTTAAGGAAGTTCAACAAAAATTGCATAAAATAAAAAGGATTAGTTTGCCATAAAGGAGGATACTCCTCTTTTCGGTCCAACAGCTGTTTGAACCTGAACCAGACATCAATAAGAGAGAGAGAGAATTAAGAGAACATCTTAACATCTCTTCTTCGGGGTTTAAGTAGTCCAGGGCAGCTCTAAGGTTGTGATTTAGGCGATTCTGTCTGATAGCCTCTCATTTTTCACACTTTAATAAATCTGTTAAATTTCAGCATTCCCAGCAGACTTCCATTTTCTGCTTGAGTTGTTATTGTTTCATAATGTCAGAGAAGGTGAGGACTGAAGGAATGTGTTTAGTCTTCTCTGTGGTCTGGACTGTGTTCAGGAAAGTATTTCTCGTCATTTATGTAATATATCAAAACTTTCCCTCTATAGAGAGAGAGTTATTGTTGTACGCCTGCTTTCCCCTCTGCCTCGTTACCTTTCTCCTCCTTTGTTTTTTCTTATGTAATTTTAATCATATCACACTTCTCTATCTCCCATCCACACATGCATGGTTATTCTCCAGATGTTTTGGACTCCTGCTCAGCCCGGGGAGAAATGTGAAGAACAGCGACATGCACCTGCTGGACTTGGTGGGTGACAGTTTTATTTTTTTCCTGCTTATGTATTGAATGTGTTGTGTGTCTGTGTGTATTTGCCAACTTGTTCCAGCTTGTGTACCCAACAGGAGTCAATGGGAAAGAGCTCAGATGGGAAGTCTTACATCATCACAGGAAGCTGGAACCCCAACACGCCTCAGTTTCAGGCGGTGAATGAGGAAACACCCAAAGGTAAGAGCCAAAAATGCACTCTAAAGGTTTAGATAAGACTGAATTGTTCTCATGGTTTATATTTACTGAGTGCTTAGTTGATTAGTTAGTTGCTAATTCAGTCATATTTCTTTATCAGTTAGTGAAATACAGTGGGGTAGAAAAGTATTTAGTCAGCCATCAATTGTGCAAGTTCTCCCACTTAAAAAGATGAGAGAGGCCTGTAATTTTCATCATTGGTGTACCTCAACTATGAGAGACAAAATGAAAAAAAAAATCCATAAAATCACATGGTCTGATTTTTAAAGAATTTATTAGCATATTATGGTGGAAAATAAGTATTTGGTCACCTACAAACAAGCAAGATTTCTTGCTCTCCCAGACCTGTAACTTCTTCTGTAAGAGGGTCCTCTGTCCTCTACTCGTTACCTGTATTAATGGCACCTGTTGGAACTCGTTATCAGTATAAAGGACACCTGTCCTCAACCTTAAACTGTAACACTCCAAGCTCCACTATGGCCAAGACCAAAGAGCTGTCTAAGGACACCAGAAACAAAGTTGTAGACCTGCACCAGACTGGGAAGACTGAATCTGCAATAGGTAATTAGCTTGGTGTGAAGAAATCAACTGTGGGAGCAATTATTAGAAAATGGAAGACCTACAAGACCACTGATAATCTCCCTCGATCTGGGGCTCCACACAAGTGCCAGACGTGTCCCTCTGCTTAAGCCAGTACATGTCCAGGCCATTCTGAAGTTTGCTAGAGAGCATTTGGATGATCCAGAAGAGGAGTGAGAGAATGTCATATGAAACCAAAACATGACTTTATTTGAAAAACTGTACTTGTCATAGATAATTTTTTGCAAATAAATTATTTAAAAATCAGACCATGTGATTTTTCTGGATTATTTTTCTTATTTTGTCTCTCATAGTTGAGGTATACCTATGATGAAAATTACAGGCCTCTCTCATCTTTTTAAGTGGGAGAATGTGCACAATTGGTGGCTGACTAAATACCTTTCTGCACCACTGTATGTGAATATATGACTTCTAAGCAGTTAGTGTGTCACTAACTACTGATATGTCATATTTATATATTTCTTTAGATAAGTTCATGTACATGACGACTGCAGTGGATCTGGTGATTACAGAGGTGGAGGAACCGGTCCGCTTTCTGCTGGAGACGAGGGTCAGAGTGTGTTCTCCAAATGACAGGCTGTTCTGGCCCTTTAGCAAGCGTAGCTACACTGAGACCTTCTACCTTAAACTGCGACAGGTCTGTCTCTATAACCAGACACTGGCTGTGACTTGCTGTGGTCAAATTGATTTAATCCCAGATTCACCTTGAATTACAAAGGATCATTACATTGTTGTTGTAAAATGGTTTTAGAATATATATATTTTTTGCATTTAGAATTCTTGTCATTATTACAGCTGTATTTTTTTTAAATTAGTTTTCATCAAACTGAACTAAGCTGACTTAACGGATTTATTATTTTGTATTAATTGGTATGAGATTCGCACAGTGTGATAACTTTGGGAACAAAATTCCCTGGTATGACTGTATTAACAAAAATCTATAACATGAGGAATTTTGTATTATTTTAGACCAAAAACCAAATTAAATAGTTATTCTTTCTGCAACTTAAACCATACAATATTTAATGAACATATTTCTAAGGTAGTAAAAGGCTGGCTGTTACGCAAACCTTAAAATGGTGGTTATGAATTTTTTTAAATGGGTTTCTGTTAAATGGTTATAGGTAGTTGATATCTTAATTGCAGTCCATAACCTATATATGTCTTTAATTTATTGGAAAAAAAAACTTGGTTCCAAAAGCTGCAGCTAAAAGCTGATTAAAGAGGGACCAAGACCTGTGAATTTAAAGAAAGAAAAATATCAGTGCTTTAATAATTTTTTTTATCTCTTTCCCCATTGCATTAATTCCTTTACATTTTTGGACTCTGTCCTCTGTGTTTTCAATATATGGACACAGGAAGAATGATGGTGGTGGAGTTCTTTTTACATCTAGTTTAGTGTAAATTATTAAACACGCAGTGTCATGAAAAAAGTTAGCATAAATTGAGAAGATGGAAGTCGTCTTTGGTCTGGCCCCTTTCTGACTAGCCATTAGCTACAGACGCCAGGACCAAGTTATGTTTATTTATGGAAAATTAAGAGTCATTTACTGCAGTAAGATAAATGCTGCTTTTACTCAACATCTTTTCAAAAATTGCTACATATTCCCTTTAATAATGAGCTTCTGAACAAGTTGGGTTCATCATAAGTTATCATGTGGGGCTATCCCTCTGTAGAAATATTGAGAATAACAATGTTTAAAGTTCTTGTGTAATTTATTATCAGTATAAATCCAGCTGTTCTGTGAAGGCCTCAGAGGTTTTGTAGAGAACATTAGTGAACAATGTGGTTCACTGGCCCAGTAATCCGACCCTGAGACACGTTACAAAGTTGTAAAACCAGAAACCAGCCCCCTTACTGTAACTCATTATGTTTTCCCACAGTTTATCAGACGTCTTCTCTTTTCAGATGGAGCGAAAAGAACGAAAGAGTCCTTCCTCTGACACACTTTATGAGGTGGTGAGTTTGGAAAGTGAGACTGAGAGAGAGAAAAGGAAAACCACAGCTAGTCCAAGCATCCTCCCTTCTGGGCCCGGTACCATGGCTCCTTCACCGCCTGAGGATGATGAAGAGGAAGGTGATCAAACATCTTTCTGCTACAGCCAAATAAAAACAAGTGGGGCCTATAAATTAGTTCACACACGAATGCTGGAGACTGTCCAGCCCGAAAATAATAAATACTGGTGCTGTTAAGCGTCTTCAAATGAATAAAACTTACATCACACAACCTAAATGGGTTATTTATACATTTGTTATCTGATTTATACAGTACTTCACCTAAGAATCAAAATCTTTTCCTGTGTGGCTGCACCAAATTTAGACATGTAGTCTAGAGGAGTTGAAATCATGCAGTGTCTTCCAGAACTGTTTGTTCTGTATCGTCCTGGGTACATTAACTAGCGGACATGTTTAGTCAGTGATTGTTGCTCGACTGTAAGAGGCGACAAAGGCTGCAAGAGCAAAACATAATTTGGTGTAGGTAGGTTTGTTTTGTATCTTTTGGTACAGCTGTGACTTTGGTGTGACTTTTTTTGCTTAGACTTTATTACTTACAACCCCTAACCCCTTTTTGAGCAAGTTACTTTTTATAAATGATCTCACCATCTTGCCTGTGTTTCTTTTCATTCGTCTGACATGCAGAAAAAAACCAACGCTGTGCTAAATGGCTAATCAAGCCCTTTGCTTCCTGTTTGCATTGCTTTGTGTCCAGATAATGACGAGCCCTTACTCAGTGGGTCTGGTGACGTTTCAAAGGAGTGTGCGGAGAAGATCCTTGAAACCTGGGGAGACTTACTGTCCAAGTGGTGCGGATTTGTTTCCTTATTTACTTTGTTCTTTTACTCTTGACATTACTGCATTGAATAATTTGCAGATCGGGTTGTATCTATGCAAGAAGTCATTACTTCCCTTTTACAGCTTATAAGGGGGGTTCCCTCACTCCCTTATAATTTTAACTAGATACTTGTGATAAACTCTGTAAAAACCTCTTTAATTACCCATAACTGAAAGAAAGCATTTACGTTTCATTTCATACTTACATTTTGAAGGAAATATAAATAAATTGTTTTTATTTGTTGTAAATGTAGATTTATATCTGTTAGGGGTGGCCAAAAAAATGATGTTGCCCTAGAGGTTTTTGTTTCTTCTTTAATAAAAGGAAAGGAATCATAAGATGGAGCTGATATCACCCTAGCCCTTTTGGTCATTAAATTTTTTTTTTTTTTACTTAAAAGTAAATAGAGACTGTGTTCTTGCAATGTGATGTTAAGGCACTCCTGCAAATCACAGAAAGACCTTTAAAATTTTTATACCCTAAGGACCAAATCTGGCATTGATTGCATCACATGCATGGACGCTCAGAATTTTTTTTTTTTTTAACCTTCGCTGTGTCTGCAGAAAATACCACGAGTTATGTAACATGACCCTTGGAACAAATAAACAATGAGAAATAATAATAGGCAAGGCCATTTTATTTGTATAGCACACTTTCAACAACAAGGTGATTCAAGTTAAATTCAATAAATCTAAGTAAATTATGAACGATGGATAAAAGTAAGACTATAATTTGGGATTTGGAAATGTGAGAAAGTTTTTACCTCCTTTATAGATTTAATTTGTTTGTGCTTTGTTTGAGATGCTTAAATGTTTCAGATGACCAACCCTTCCTCAGATAAGCTGAGAACATCCAAAATGCATTTTTCAAATCATGATTCCGTTTATTGGGGTAAAAAGCTACCCAAATTAACCTGGCCTTATGTGAATAAGTTTTTCCCCTCACAAACCTAATAACCTCTTGTGCCACTATTGTAGGTAACAGCTGCCTTTCAGTATTTGTGATAACAAGGTGGTGAGTCATTTCCTTTGTTGTGAAGGAATTTTAGCCCTCTGTTCTAATTTATTTTTCTTTAGCCACATTGGAGGGTTTTTCGAGCATGAACGGAGTGTTTAAGGTTACGCCACATCTCAATTAGATCAGTTCAGATTATGAGTAGGCAACTACAAAATCCTTACTTTTTTTAGTAGTTCTTTCAAACCTGTCAGGGTGTACTTTGTGTCTCTGTCATGGTGTATAACCCAAGTGCCCTTAAACACAAGTTCACAAACTGACGGCCGGACATTCTCTCCTTCAGAGTTTCCTGCTTGCGAGCTGAACTGATGGATCCGTCAGTTGCAAGTTCTCTAAATCCTGAAGCATCATATTTGACTTGGTCTGATATTAATTTTCTAAAATGCTGTTGGGTTATGCCAGATGTAACTTTCAAAACGTTCAGATTTTTTTTGTCAGTTTACAGAATATTCTTTCAGCAGACATCAGTATTTTAAGGAAATATGAAAAAGGCTTTTGTGTTCATTTGGTCATCAGTAATCTGAGCCTTGGGAGTCCCATAGAATGCAATTTTTGGCCAGTCTCTTTCTTATTATTAAGTCTTCTGGGTTCTTTTATGACCTACTGGATGAATTATCAATGCATCATAACTGGAGTTCCAGAGTCTTTAGAAATGGCTCTTAAACCCTTTCCAAAATGATAATGTCAATTACATTTTCTCTTTTGGCCTACTTCATGTTGTCAGACAGGTTCTGTTTATTGTGATTATTGATTCTACAGGTTTGGCAGTAGTTGGCTTCGATGTGGTGAGGGAAAATAGCCCAACTTTCCGGAGAGTATGGTTCAAGATATAATGGGTTGTTGGGGTGGGATTGCTTTTTTAGAATACCGGGTTCTTTTGGACTGCTCTTTTCCTTTAATAACGGGAAATGTATATTTTTTTGATGATCTGGAACATGTAAGTGTGGCAAAACAGTGATCTTTCTAAAGCGGATTAGTGGTTTTGTCACACTACTGTATATCTTTGCGTGAATATGTCAGTAAGGTATTCTAATAAACATGCCGGCAGGTTGCTGAATTCCTAAATAGTTACACTTGAGACTTAGAAAAAGTGGCTTCTGGGCACATATAACATTTAGATGTGCTTTTAAAAAAGCACAAGTTGACTTCATACTTTTTATGGTCTATTGTTTTACTGCCGTTGCCAAAAACTGGTGGTGGTGAAATAAAGCACAGCTACCCCTAAAGGGCAGATAAATTACAGCCATAAGTTAAATATTAGGGACTAGATAACCAAAAAACAGCTTGTATTTGTATGGTTAAATAATGTTTGTATCCAGGATTGATTGCATCCTCTAGTGGATTGTGGGAGCTTCGGCAAGTAAATCTTTTTTTCAATTCATATTGGGTTACATAAGGAGCCCTCATAATCCTGGTCGCATAAACTATCAGTGGAGCTAAAACTCAACTCTTTATGACTATGGAAAACACTTTTATTAGCCCAGACAGCAGCAAAAACATAAAATTTGCCAAACTGTATTGAAATGAGGACACAGGCAAAAAAACAGTAAATAAAAGAAAAAGGAAATGCTTAGTGCGTGGTGGGGGTTAAACACTCTGGTTCTGTTTTCCTTGGTCTCTTCCAGGCACTTGAACCTATCGGTGCGTCCAAAACAGCTCCCGGCTTTGGTGCGGAGCGGCATCCCTGAGGCGCTCCGTGGGGAGGTGTGGCAGCTTCTGGCGGGCTGCCACAACAATGACCACCTGGTAGAAGAATACCGAACCCTCATCACAAAGGTAAGACCACACAACAGAGTTGCTAGTAATTGGTAAAAGTCTGCACTTACATTGCTTTTTTTGTGTAAAAGACATATTAAAACAGATTGATTTTGATTTAATGTTGATAAGCGGGGTAGATTTTGTTGGGGTTTTGTGTAAAGGCGTTGTTCTAGAAGTGCAGGACATACTGAGGAATGAAATTAGAGGAACCGCTACACTTTGAGTAAAAATGCCCAAGACTGTTTTTCCCTTCTAACTATGGAGTATGTTTGATCCTCGGCAAATATCCGTCAATGCAACAGTCACCATCATTTGTTGACAGAATTGTGATAATTTTAATATATTTTAGTGAGCTATTTTTCATAGAGGCTTAAAAATGAACACTTTCAAATAATTAAACTACATATTTCAGTTTATTTTGCTGTGCATTTGTAATAAGCCCCTTACCTTTGATACATGTTAATAAAATCTTACACAACCAACCACCTTCAGAAGCCACTTAAATATTAAGGTCACCATTTTTGTAATTTAATTTCAGCATGCATACAGTTGCTCTGGCGAGGTCTCAGAGGTTTGTTAGAGAAAAAACAGCGTCATGGTAATGAGGCACTATTCAATCTATAATCTGAAAAATAAGAACTGTAAACAACTGCAAACCCATATGAAAATTGTTGTCTACCTATAAATGAAGGGCTAATCAAGGAGATTGATGATCAGAGAAGCAACCAAAAGGCCTCTGGTAACTTTGAAGGAGCTGTAGAGAGGTGGGAGATTTTTTGAATTTATTTATCAAAGAGTAGCAGGACGAAAGCAGAAGTATCAATTGCAAATTGCCACAAGCCTTGTAGGGGACAGGGCCAACATGTTGTCTAAGGTGTCCTTTTCAGGTGAGACCAAAATCGTACTTCTTGGTCAAACTGCTGTGGTTGACTTCACTGAACACACTTGTCCCCTCTGAGAATCATGGTGGTGGCAGTGTCATGCTGTGGTGATGATTTGGTTCAGTGGGGTCAGAGTTGATGGGAATGGTTGGTTGGATCAAACTAAGTACAGAGGAAAACCTCTTGTTAGACTTTCCAGAATGAGTACCTCCAATTCTGAACCGGTTCTGATGCTACTGGTGGTTCCTAACTGGTTCTGAAAAATGAAAAATAGTTTGCTTTTCCAACACCTGATAGCCAAGTTGGAGCCACATGAGTCAGCAGCTTGTCCTTCCAGTGGCTTCCAGCACATATTTTGTCCAACTGAGGCAGGTTTTTTTTTTTTTTTCTCTTTTGGAACATTGTTACTGTTGTTCTCCGTGGCAACCATCCTACTTTATTTGTACTTCTTTGCGAGCACACCCCGTGGGTTCACCAGTGGCCATGTTTCATAAGATTTTGGTCTCACGTGTGCTTTTAAAGTTGTGATGGTCACAGCCGTTGCTCCATAGATAATGCTTTCAGATAACTTTGTTATACAAGCGCTCCACCTTTGTTCCTGAACAGAAAATGGCTTTTTTGTCATTCATTGAAAAATATAAATATACATTTGTTTTTACTTTAAATAGAACAAAAGTGTCTGTGGTATCTACAGTGCCTTTCCACACTCATTGACACCCGAGATAAAGAAAAATGCCGGTGTAAACGTCTTTAAAATAAATGTTGTTTTTAAATGTGGTGGCATCATCTCTCACTGAAACATTAATCAAATCTTACTTTTAAAAGGACAACATCCATGTAATAGCGAGAAAGAAAAAAATTCCACATTACTTTCAACAGGTTTTACATAACAAACTAGTGCCACATTCATTGGCACTCCCTAACAAGTCCTATGTAACTAGCAGAACTCTTTATGTTTGGTTTTTTTCAAGTTTATAAGTTTTGTTGCCTTGCAACAAGAAAGTCCTTGGTTCCAATCCCAACGTGGGCTCTTTCTGCATTGAGTTTGCATGTTCTCTCAGTGCATGCGTGAGTTCTCTCTGGGTACTTTTGCTTCCCCGCACAGTCCAAAAACATGACTGTTTTGTGTATCTGTAAAGTAATGGCATTTAGTGTTTTAATTTCAGTCTCGTAGAGAAATGACTTGCATTTTAGAGCTTGTGTTGCACTTTGTTGTTGGTTTGGATGCGATCTATTTTTTTTTTTTTAGGTCGTTGCCTCATTGCTTTTAGTTAAAGTCATTGTTTTGTGATTATTGTTCTTACGTAAAAGCAACCTCCCCAGCAGCAAGCAGCAAGCTGGCTCCCAGGAGGTAACAACGTGTTGGCCTTTCTGCTTTCTCATTTCCTTCACTCCAATTCCTCTTCATACTTTTTCTCATCACCGTCTGTACATGAAGTCTCATGTTCTTGATACGTGTTAAGTCTTAGATGAGTACTGATTATTAGGAAAAGTCAGTGTGTAACCCTTTGACAGCTACAACTGGAATGTCACATAAGTTGTTATTTTTCTCTTAGCTTGAATGGTATGAATGGAATCTCTATCTCAATCTATGGAATCTCTGAAAATATGACCTTGGTATGATTATGAAACCTATTTTGGACAAGTTTTGGTTTACTTCTGGTGTGACATGAACAAAATACACGACATCAATTGGTTTGGATACTTCAATTATTGGAAACTGAATGGTTTTAGGAATAGAAAGTAGCCATGGAAAGAATAAATTAAAAACCCTAAATGGGGGGAAAATATGCAACATAAATAATCATTTTAGAATCTAATCGTAATCAAATCGATATCGTGAGGCACCCAAGATAGAACACCCCTAGCTAGTACAGAAACATACAAAACATTTAAAAAACATTGAAAATAATTGAAAAAGGTTATTTATTTTAATTATTGAATTAACAAAACGTGTAAATGAAAAGAGCGATTTGTTTGTATGCATGTTTTTGTCAAGAGGAAGATAAGAGACACTAGAGGCAATAATGCAGATAAGCTAAAGGCCTCAATTAAATCAACCTGGGCTTCCTTCACACCTGAGCGGAGCCACAGACGGTTTTCCTTCATGCCGTGCTGCATTGATGCAGTAAATCATGTAAAAGTACCCCCAACCAAGTACAGAGTTCTTGGAAATACATTTCTGTATTAAAAATCCTTTTGTGACTTTCCCTCCTCGTGAAGGGTGTCAACTACTGTTTGCTGGACAACTGTCAAGTCAGTTGTCTGCTAGTGATTTGGCAAGCCATAACAGGAAAAATGTTGATATTAGAAATCCTTTTTTTATTATTCTTTTCTATTTTTCTAAGAAACTGAATTTTTGAGTTTCCATTAGTTTTAAGACATAACAATCAAAATTATTAGAAATAACATGAACTATATCAATGTGAACTTATTAGTTTTTACCTTCTAAATACAGTGGCTTGCAAAAGTATTCGGCCCCCTTGAACTTTTCCACATTTTGTCACATTACAGCCACAAACATGAATCAATTTTATTGGAATTCCACGTGAAAGACAAAGTGGTGTACACGTGAGAAGTGGAACGAAAATCATACATGATTTCAAACATTTTTTACAAATAAATAACTGAAAAGTGGGGTGTGCGTAATTATTCAGCCCCCTGAGTCAATACTTTGTAGAACCACCTTTTGCTGCAATTGCAACTGCCAGTCTTTTAGGGTATGTCTCTACCAGCTTTGCACATCTAAAGACTGAAATTCTTGCCCATTCTTCTTTGCAAACAGCTCCAGCTCAGTCAGATTAGATGGACAGCGTTTGTGAACAGCAGCTTTCAGATCTTGCCACAGATTCTCGATTGGATTTAGATCTGGACTTTGACTGGGCCATTCTAACACATGGAAATGTTTTGTTTTAAACCATTCCATTGTTGCCCTGGCTTTATGTTTAGGGTCGTTGTCCTGCTGGAAGGTGAACCTCCGCCCCAGTCTCAAGTCTTTTGCAGACTCCAAGAGGTTTTCTTCCAAGATTGCCCTGTATTTGGTTCCATCCATCTTCCCATCAACTCTGACCAGCTTCCCTGTCCCTGCTGAAGAGAAGCACCCCCAGAGCATGATGCTGCCACCACCATATTTGACAGTGGGGATGGTGTGTTCAGAGTGATGTGCAGTGTTTTCCGCCACACATAGCGTTTTGCATTTTGTCCAAAAAGTTCCATTTTGGTATATATACTCCTTCCATTTCTGAATGATCGCTTGAACAGCGCTCCGTGGGATGTTCAAGGCTTGGGAAATCTTTTTGTAGCCTAAGCCTGCTCTAAATTTCTCAATAACTTTATCCCTGACCTGTCTGGTGTGTTCTTTGGACTTCATGGTGTTGTTGCTCCCAACATTCTCTTAGACAACCTCTGAGGCCGTCACAGGGCAGCTGTATTTGTACTGACATTAGATTACACACAGGTGCACTCTATTTAGTCATTAGCACTCATCAGGCAATGTCTATGGGCAACTGACTGCACTCAGACCAAAGGGGGCTGAATAATTACGCACACCCCACTTTTCAGTTATTTTTTTTTTTTTTAAATGTTCGGAATCATGTATGATTTTCGTTCCACTTCTCACGTGTACACCACTTTGTATTGGTCTTTCACGTGGAATTCCAATAAAATTGATTCATGTTTTTGGCTGTAATGTGACAAAATGTGGAAAAGTTCAAGGGGGCCGAATACTTTTGCAAGCCACTGTAGAATTGCTGAAATAAATAAACTTTTGAATGGTACTTTAACTTATTGGAAATGACAACTTAAAGGACTGGAACAGTAGGAGAGCTAGGTTAATTATAAGTCAGTGCTATTGTTGTAGAGGTATATCAAAGGGAGCGAATTTAATTTGAACAGATTTAATATTTCAATACCATAAATTAAATTTCAACCAATTTTTTCTTATTGTTTTGTAAAAAATCCTGTTAAAATTGAGAAGGGGTTACTGCTTAGAATTATTTTACTAAAATATAAAGTAGTGTAAAGTAAACTAGTGCTTTAAACTACTTTTGTCTTAAATAATTCTAAATAGTTGTTGATCTGGAACAGTAAAACGTTTCTGTTTGGTTTAAATTAAAGTTTGTTTTGGATTTTTAGTTTGTTTACAAGTAGTTTAGTACGATGTTATCTTACACGTTTATTTTTTAATGTTTTCTTCATCTTTCATGTGCAGCTAAATACCAGCCATCTTATGGTCTTGCACTCCATATTTACATTAAATAAAATGAAGCCAGTTTTTGAATGGAGCTAAGCCACAAAGTTGCTCAGCTCAATTTATGCAGGCTCTTATGTTGACATCTGACTTCATCTCCATGTATGATTACATTCTACATCTTTATTATTATTATTTATTATTTATTAATGCACGTTAGATCTGTGCAATAATTAATTGCACACTTGTTTGGTGGTTAAAACTTGGCTACATGAGTAATAACTGCCTTAATTGCTTAATAGTGAGCAGGTTACCTGGACAACAGCGTTTTGAACATTAGATGTGATTACCTTACTTTAGCAGTAATGTAAATCCACCTACAGTTACATCGATGAAATCCTTGCACATTATTTATTATTTGTGCATATTTGTGCTGAAATTGGATTTGCTCTTTGGAGCAGTTGTGCTGCACAGTTGGTTAAAGTTACTGTTTGGCTGGCAGCTGTGTCGCCTCCTGGACATGTTACATAAGGAAGCATAGTTCACACATTTAGCAGAGCTGACTAAACTTGATGACAAAGGGGTGTGTCATCATATTTTCTCCCCCCCCCCCCCCCCCCTCTGTTTTACAACGCTTTTCTAATCACTGTTATTTTTGTCCTAAACTTCTAAAAGTCCTCCTCTTTCTTGATAGGCTGCTTCTTTTGACTTTCATACCCATCTCTCTCCCCCCATTCCTTCCCTTCTTCCAGCCCTTTAGTCCCACTGTCATCTATTTTTAGCTCCTCGTGTAGCTCACTGAGGAGGTGCGTGAAAGCAGGGGAGTGTGTCTGGATTGTTGGGGAGAAAGGTGCAGGCGCGGGTCTGTGTGTGTGCATTTAAGACTGTGTGGGTTTGTCTGAGCCTCCATCACGCTACCCGACATTTCCTTGCACGAGGTAAAATGTGCAGCTTTCAGAAAGTCATCGAGGATGGGACACAGAAACTGCTGTGCTAAATTTGACAGTAATTACAACCTGCTGAATTTGCTAATTTGGGATTTTGAGTAATTCAGTGTAATCTGTCCATCATGTGAGCTAGAAGTGAGTGTGAGTAATTATGCTCACAAATGTTCATTTGGCTCCAGGGGAAGCTGCAGATTTGCCCATGTGATTAAAAACAACCCAGCTGTTGACAGTGTTCAGAAAGGGGGGGGTTAAATAATTAGATGATGCTCTGTTGGTGGGGCTTATTTTCTACGGGAGCAGCATCTTTACAATATGTCAAATCAGGGACAAATTGATAGATTGAAAATATAATACGAGTTTTTAAACTTTGCCTACCCTGATAACTGTTTTTCGGAACAAGTTCACTGATGAATTGACCACAAGTTTGAATAACTGATTTTCTCTGATTGCGTCTGATCGGTATTGAGTGGGTTAAGTACAAAAAAAGGGGAAAAAAATCTCTGCTTCTTAAATGCATTAAAATTAAACACAATTTAAGATTTTACCTAATTCAAATCTAATTATTGTTAATGAAATTTGCTTTGACACATAAATGAAGATTATCTTATTTCTTTAATTGTTTTGTGAAGTCAAATTCTCTACCTCCAATACACACAGGGAATCACGTATTTCTTTGAAGAGAAAAATAATCGGCCAAAGTCGGAATCAGCAGATCCGACCTCAAAGAAAACTGGAAATCGATATTGGCTAAAAAATAACGAAAACTGATCAGTGCATCTTTATGTGTTTATATTTCTGGGTTCCACATTGGGATTGGAACATTTAACCACCTTTATTTCAGATGAAAACAATTTTAGGTTGGATAAACAGACTCTGGATTGATAGAAAAAACTTCTAAACCTTAGAAGAAAGCGGATTAGAGTTTTAATAATTCACTTTATGATTGCGCCCCTTTTTTGTTATTTTCTTTTGGCAAAAATATTGATGACTGTTCTAATGACTATTAGTATTTTTGGTGTAACTTTGATACCACATATTTTTAGCTATAATTCATTCACAATAGCTGTGTTTACATGGACACAAGTAATTGGCTTAAAAGCCTGATCGGAATAAAAATGCTTCATGTAAACACGCAATTCGGAATACTCTGACACTCATTCGGATCAAGATTTTATTCCGATTGAGACGGCTGGGTTATGCCGATTGTTAATCCGATCGCTGTTCATGTAAACATTTATTCCGAATGTCGGTCACTACTGCGCATGTCTGTTACGTCATGCGTAGACATACATTACCTCGGCGTAAAACTATAAAGAGATTCGGATTAGAAATTGACTGTGTACACAACAATAAAGGCTTGTAGATGTAAAACTGTGACCAGAAAAAAAATAAAAGCACGCTCTTAAGAACTTCGTACCACTCCATTTTAAACACTCGCAGCCATGTTTGTTTACAGTGGAAATCTGCTACTTCTTCTTCTACGGCCGTTTTCTGGTATTTTAGATCGTTCTGCGCATGTCAAAATGATTTATTCCCATCGAACGTGTGGCGGATGTAAACGGTTTTTAATAATTGGGATCATTTTTTCAGAGCCCATGTACACAGTCAAATTGTAATCCGAACTATGACCCGATTAAAGACATTTTGCACATGTAAATGCAGCTAATGAAGGCATAGATTTCCGCGTTGTTTGAGCATATCATTCGCACATGATATTGCACTTGCTATCTAGGCTTTTCAGCAGAATGCCTGAAGCATTTGGTCCTTTATCACAAAAAACGTCTATAGTGATCCCAGTCCGCACATTATTCGAGTTAAGATGCTTTTGTTTTTGAGTGTGCAAAAAAGAACCAGATACTTAAAGTAGCATTCGTTGATCTTCTTCTTAGATAAATATAAAGATGCCAAACTTTAACTTTCTTTTTTTATATTTGGACTATATACATGTATCATCAAAGTAATTAGCATTATTATTGATTTTCTTTTTCAAATTAGTATAGATGCATCAATAAAAGGTTTTTGGCTGCTTTTTTGTAAAACATTGCCTTGCCCATACTGGTTTTAGGCTATACTGATTTGTTTTTAAGAACTTTGATATAAGAATATATGTTTTTCTTTATATTTGTGTGAATGACATGTTACTGCTGTGTAAGAACTAACAGGAAATTGCTGCATTATTATTTAATATTGCGATGATGATATCAATTGCAATTAACCAGAGTGAGAAAGAGAGAGCTTTATTATCTACAGCTGAGAGGAAGAGGTTGGGTAAGCTCTTCAGGAAGGCCAGCTCTGTTCTAGGGTGCCCCCTGGATCCAGTGCAGGTGGTAGGAGATAGAAGGGGTCTTATGGGCTCAATATAAGGTCATAACGTTTGCACATAATTTCACAGTTCAACTTCATAAATCAAGTTTCGCAAACTTAGTAAATCAAGTTCTGCAATGTCGTAGAAAATATCTGCCCAAAAATTTCAAGTTTGCAAATGTGCAGAAAGAGGTTTGCATGGTTGTAAATAAAGGTTTGCATTTGACTCTGGAGTTTGACTTTTGGCACGGTCTTTACATACTTCTCTGATTGGATGGTGATAGATCACACTGTCCAATCAGAGAGCAGGCCACTTCCTATTTCCAGACTCTTAAAGGGGAGTAGAGATTCAACATGGATGACGACGCGAGTGCCTCTGCCATCTGTGTTTACTTGATAAATTAAATGTAACCGTTTTATTGTCACTTATGTGAAACATTAAATATGACATGTATTCCCACTGCATCCTAAATAATAGCCCACCTGATTCACAGAGGTACTCGCGCTGTTGTCCATACTCTCCTTTAAGTGTCTGGAGCGCTGTGGAAAGACAGGAAGTGGCCTGCTTTCTGATTGGACAGTGTGATCTGTCACCATCCAATCAGGGAAGTGTGTAAAGATCATGCCAAAATTCACAACCGCAACTTCAGAGTCTCTCACGCAGTTTTCTGCTGTGCATCTCAAACCAGGATGTTTGCAAAAAAGTGTATATTATTCTTTCAAGTGGAAACCTTTATTTAAAACCATGCAAACCTCTTTCTGCACATTTGCTAACTTTTCATTTTTTGGCAGATATTTTCTACGAGATTGCAAAACTTGATTTATGAAGTTGAACTGTGAAATTATGTGCAGACTTTATGACCTTATATTGAGCCAATAGACTCTGGCCAAAATAACATCACTGGTGGACAGTGTGTCCCACCCCATGCATGGAGATGTTGCCGAGCTGCAGAGCTTCTTCAGTGACAGACTGCTGCATCCTAGATGCATGAAGGAGCGTTATTGTTGGTCCTTTCGCCCTTCAGCTATTAGACTTTACAACCAAAACTGGTCCCAACAAACCCAATGTTGTTCACACCCCTGCTGTAATTCACACTGTTTAACTCATTTTAACATTTCTGCTACTGTTATTTGCACATCCGTTTTTCTCAGTGTATATTCTGGTGCCTTCTTGTAAATAATGCATTTACTTTTTAATGCACAACTACACATACAGGGATGGATAGATAGATAGATAGATAGATAGATAGATAGATAGATAGATAGATAGATAGATAGATAGATAGATAGATAGATAGATAGATAGATAGATAGATAGATAGATAGATAGATACACATACATACATACATACATATATATATATGTGTGTGTGTGTGTGTTGTAAATTGAATCTCAATCATCTCTGCTTGCAATAGAAGAAGACTCTTTTGAGACAGTATTCTGTAGGCTGCTACATTTCAGGTGAAATACATTACACACTGCTTAGCAATAATATATAGTCATAGTCATTTTTGCCCACATCTAAAGTAAGTCATAAAGATCAAAATCTAAAAGCTCTGGGGGAGTTGTTGGGGCCTTTATGATATTGGGGGGGAAAACTTGGTTGTGCGCTTGAAAACTGAAAACATTGCCTTTATTCTTTAAGTTGAAGTTTTCTTTAAGTTTGCGGTTACAGTGTGCACTCTTTCATTCTAGCAACTGACCTTAGACGCACATGCATGACACTTTATTAAACCTATATCACTGTTCATGTTATTTAAATAATTGCGTTTGTCCTTGATGATAAGATTAATTTAAAATTATCAGTACCAAGTCGTTACTTTAGCATGCACACAGACACAATTCCTGCTATTTTTCATACAACCTAAATGATGACTTTCCAAGTTAAAAACTATGCTGATTGTTACTAATTTCAGCGGCGTGAAACTGATTAAATCTCGATGTGATTGTTAGACACATTTGCAGATTTAGGAAGTGTGAGAGGTTGGGGGAAGGAAACGGTCTCCTGTTTTTGTGGCTGATGATTGGTTGGAGGCACAGATAATGGGAGGGGCCTCAGTGCTGCTGTTTCTGTAGACAGAGGCAGAAGGAGCGAGACAGAGTGTGAGAAAGAGAGACGGCTGAACAGGACAAATACACACAGAGGGGTTCTCCCAGCATTGGTATGCCTGCCTTTAGGATTTCAACTCCAGACAAAGTTGCTGCTCTTAAGGCTGTAAATAGACCTATGGGAGTGTTTTACTCCACCTTTGAGAGGACTGGTTTTGGACTTCTATAACCCCGCACGCCACCGACTTTGCATCAGTGTACAGTATTCCGCTGGGATCGTACAGTGAAGGACCAAAGAGAAGCTGACACCATCAAATAGGAGCAGTTGGAAACCTGGTGAAAGCAGAGGAGAATAAGAGCCAAAAAAGGGAAAAGTAGTTTGAAAGACAAAATAAGAGGCAGATTATGCTTAATCTTTCCTGCAATAAATATATGCAGCTTTTTTTTAAAATGACTTTACTCTGGAAGCTGTTTCACTGACTCGATGGACTGCAATTGATAAGAGCAAATTTCTGCACTTGCATCTGATATTGAGGACATCCAAATATTCATAAGAGTCACATTCCTGGTAGTTTTCTTCCTCTGTGCCTTTACGTGGAAATTCTTCAGACTGAGGTTTTTTTCCTTACTAGTACTGCAGCTGTGCCAGCTCTAAGGGCAACACCAGGGAACTCTCGCTCACCTTTATCTGCCCTTTCCATCCTTCCTGCGTTCGAAATGGAACATGGGGATCCTTACTTGGACTGACACCAAACTGCTGATGAAACCAGCCGGCTGCCAGCCTCAATAGTGGCTTTTTGGATTTATCGTACCCTTCAAGGGGGCCCCTTTATGTGTTTCACTGCCTTTGATCATGAATTCCTCCCTGGATCCACTGAACCAAAGCTCGCTGGACTCAAATTTATCCTCTCCCTTCTGCTTACTTGAAATAGGCTATTCTCAAATTGTCAGCACATGCCTCCTTGAGGTATCTGTTATCCTCCTCCTCACTATCCTCATCATCTGTGGTAATTTGGTGGTGATCGTTGTGTTTCACTGTGCCCCTTTGCTCAGCCAACACACCACCAGTGCTTTTATCCAGACTATGGCATATGCAGATCTGCTAGTGGGGGTTAGCTGCCTCTTCCCCTCGTTGTCTCTGCTCCACCATCTGCAGGGGCTGGACCCCAAACTGACCTGCCAGGTGTTTGGGTACATGGTTTCAGTTTTGAAGTCTGTTTCAATGGTGTCTCTCGCTTGCGTGAGCGTAGACCGCTACATAGCCATCACACGGCCTCTGACTTATTCATCCCTGGTCACACCTTGTCGGATCCGCTGCTGCATCGTTCTAATATGGTTCTATTCTGCTTTGGTGTTCCTCCCATCTTTTCTTGGGTGGGGGAAGCCTGGCTATCACGGCGACGTGGTAGAGTGGTGTGCCGTCGAGTGGAGAACTAGTCCAGCTTTCACAACCTTTATCGTTGCTCTGCTCTACGCCCCAGCTGCTCTCACAATCTGCTTCACATACGCCAACATCTTCAAGATCTGCAGACAGCACACTCGGGAGATCAGCGAGCGCCATGCTCGTTACCGGCCCCAACAGCCACAGGGTCCCGGAATTACTGTGGGAGCAGTAATGAAGGATTGCACCACAGTAGATCAAGGGCAGCTTACCCAATTGTCCCAATCACAAAAGCCTGTGCACCACCAACCTCAGCATCAGCAGTCTACATACCCTGACAAGCGATATGCTATGGTATTGTTTCGCATAACCAGTGTGTTCTACATCCTCTGGTTGCCCTACATCCTGTACTTCCTGTTGGAGAGTGGAGGGATATACCACCACCCTGCAGCCTCATTTCTTACCACCTGGTTGGCTATCAGCAACAGCTTCTGCAACTGTCTCATTTACAGCCTCTCCAACTCGGCATTCAGAAAGGGCCTGAAACGTCTCTGCTCGTTCTGTCTGAGGCGTGGCAGTGAAGGCTTTGGAGTCTGCAACACCAAAAAAGCGTTTGTTAGGTCTGTCGAAAAGGGATGTGCAAAGCAGTGGTATGGACATGACAATGGGGACATGGGAGCTGGTACAACATGTCATGTGTAGTTTAAAGGCAGAAGAAAATCCAGGTGCCGAGATAACGTTTGGGCCTAAAAGCCCAAAGTGACTGCTCTTAAAGTCTTTTAAAACCTACTTTTAAAGAGATGGAAGGAGGTATCGTTCTACTGCTGCAGCTTTTTCTGGATCTCCTTGACAAGCCACAGCTGGCAAAGGCAGATGATTAGAACCAAAAGCATAGCAATCTGGAATAAAAAGGAGACAATATTAGCCCTTCAAGGTGTTTTTTTTTTTTTTTTTTTTTGATGTGAACACGAGTTGATACGGATGGGGGATGGGATGGAGGAAGTGTTCTGGTATGAAGAAGAAGAGGTCTCTGTGTCCTCTCTGTGGGAGTAAATTCTTTAAAGGTTGAACAAAATGTTTATCTGCTGATGCTGTTTTTGGAGCTGAATACCCAACTTGATATTGTCCAACCAACCAAATGATGCTAGAACTAGAAAGTTCTCATGAAAAGCTTTATGAGCTTCATTTGGAACAATGTGAGCTTCGTTGTCAACACAATTTGTGTCTCGTTTACCTAAAAATCAAAAAAGAAGTCGATCCAGTCAGATCAAAGGGCCGATGTGATTTAGTGAGACTGTGTTGAGAACAACGATCGGAGACAAACTGAACTTTAAACTAAATGTTATTTATTGATGTTGGTAAAATGTCTGTTGAAATTGTGGGTTTGCACACTGCACCCGTTGTTTGGTTAAAGGATCTAGCTTTGATGTACGACTGCTCAGCTGTCAAAAATCTAATGTAGGGTTCAGTTATATTGAGGCCAAAAGAGCCACAATCCAATAAATAGGTCATTAAATAAATAAAATAAATATCTTATCCTTAAATTATGAATTATTTGACAGTTGAATTGATGATATTGTCAAAACTCTAAAAATGATTGCAATATTTGTGTTTCTATTAGATTTTATTCTACAGTCCACTATGATAAAATCAGGAAGTAAAATTCTTCAAAAAGTAAACAATCAAACAATTGAATTAAATAATCAATGCAATAACTACAATTTAAATTTGTTCATAGATGTGTTGGAGATGATTATTTATTTTTTCAATGACTAACCCATTAAAGTAATGTGAGTAAGCGGTGGCTAACAATGCTACGCTGATTGTCAGTCGTTGACTTTCTGTGCATTAAACCAATCCAAGGTAATGGTCTACTTAACGATCCCCAGAGAAAGTTTCAACTATTTCATGCGACTATATTTCTTATTACATATCGAAATAATTTTCATACTTTAGTATTAAATAAAATTTAATTTATGATTTCCAAATGAAATTGTTTAATACTTAGATATGTAAACAATTATGGATAAATGTGTTTAGATTTATTTAAACTCTTAGTTTTAATTTAAAATTGCTTACATCTGTGTTTAATTATTTATTTATTTGATTGTGGCACTTCTCCCCTCAAGTTACCAGATTTGTTGCACCTTACTTTTTATGTAGCATAAACGTGTTTGCAAAACTGAGAAAGCATATATTTTTCCTGTATCCTCTGTGCAGAATTTTTGGAGGGGTTAGACTTACAGATTTCTGTTGTTCAGAGGTATAGCAGGGCCCCTACACTGGCTGGAAAAGTATTTTATAGGTCTGAATACATATGAAAAATGGCTTTATTTGCAATCAAGTTGTCTAAATGTTCCATCTGTATGTTCTTACAGTCTGTAGTTTCCTCTTAAGTTTTGCATTTGATGCCTGACCTCGATTCAAATATCTGTAGTTAATTCAAAAACCAAGTTTGAATGCTAGGGTTTTCTTGCTGTATTTAAATTAGCATGTATCTACTTTTAGATACATGCATCTTATTTGAGTTTGTAAAAAGAAAGGGCTTCAAACTGTGGTTAAACCTTGCTTCAGATGTTGACTCATAACGTTCGTCTTTGGGATTTGAAAAGAGAGCAAGCATCTTTAGAAAATATGGACCTATATGATTGTGAAAGTATGCAAAACCATTTAAATATTGGTGTGAAACTTGAAGATTTGTGTGCATGTTCGTGGCATCTTTTCTGTACATTAATGTAAAATAATTGCTGAAAGACATTCAAATGAGCCTAATTGTACATTTCCACTTGTAAAGTTGTGTGTTTTGAGCTTTCTAGCTCATGTTAATTTAAGGACAAACATTCCTTTGCTTTAATATTTTGTCTTCAATAATGTGCCAAAGAAGGTCTGTTGTATTTCGACACCGCCCCCAAATGTTATACAATATTATCAACGGTCTACTGCACTTTGTCGCATCAGTGATGCCTTGTGTGCATGTCTATGACTGTTTCTGAGCATATTGTGGCATAAAGTTGCCTTTTTTTTTAACTAGTAACAATAAGTCAGTTGTTGCAGAAATATTTTTCTTTAACAGCAAGTGAGGGCTAAATTAAAAGACTTGTGACTGTTTTTAGATGATTCAGTTCCAAAGGCAAAGCTTAGTTTTACTCCTTTGGTAGCTGAAGAAGTATCTGTGTTGCTTCAGGTATTCAAAGCAGTTGTCACTTTTTTTGCTTTAACTTAAAAAAAAAACATGTAAATGAACCATTCAAACTGTTTATTTGTCTTGAACTTATGCTCCTGTGTGATTGAAGCAAAAGAAATGTATGTAGATATGCCCAGACTCGACCATTGGCTAGATTCTGACTGTTTAATGTGTTTAGGTTTCATTTGTAGTTATGACTGGTAGATGTCCTGAACTAATTTGCTGTTTTATTTGTAAAGCATTCCAAAAGTGCACCTTGTATCATCCTCTGTGCTACTATGTTAATATTTTCATGTTTACAGAAAATATCAGACTGAATGTTTATCAGAGAACATTTATATAGTTTTTTTTTATCACCAAGCTCAGTTTGTTTTTTTCCCCATTGAGCTGCCGGTTTTCTGGTTACTTCTGCTTCAAAAATGGTCATTTTGTGAAATCATTTTAGTTTGGAAAGATTCAGTACAATAGCCACATATTTTACAGTCCCTTTAAAACAATTCATGTTTGAAGACAATCCATGATGCCGAAAAGTGCTCCCGTCGGTCACATACGCTCATTCTCTTCTTCCTTTGGGGAAAACAATCAACTTACATGTTCTCACGGGAATGACATTGATGGCTGGGAGGAAATTTCCATGCCCTCGTTGGTAAAAAAATAAATAATAATAATAATGGAAATAAAAAATTAAGCATTTTTAGAGCTGGAACAGCTTGTGTTGCAAACATTGACCATACGGTTGAGCCAAAACACTTTATAAATGAAATTTCATACTTTTGCATTATAATCAAACAAATTCAATCAGGGCTTACTTGCATAAGCAGTGACTCTATTGTATTTCCAGTATACTTAAATTTATTACATTGAACCTCCTATCCAATTGTAATATAAAAATGCCTGAGAGGGTTGCAAGTTAAACAGAAAGGTTTATTTGCTTGTTCTTCTGGTATATTCCTGAGTTGGCAAACTGTTTTAAGTAGATCAGCAGTACTTTGACTGAGACAACCTAGAATTTTATCTGTCCTGGAAATATGTCCAATTGGACCTGCTTGGATCAGATGCTGCACATAATTTTAAAGTTCAAATTTAAACACATTTGTTCTTCGGTTTTGAATAGTTTTGTTGTGTATTTCAGTAGAATCAAACTATTACTGTCTAATGAGCCACATGATAATAAAAACAATAAATGTTTAAAAGACACATACAACTATTTTATAACAGACGAGAACAGACTGCCAATTAAACATTCCAGATAGGAGATTCACATTTTTTTGCTAAAAAGTAAATCATGTGTTCATTGAGACCTTGTAAGTTTGAGACTTCAAAACCACCTTGTTAGACACAGACAAAACACGGCATATTTCAAACACTAAGGGTATTTACTTTGTTACGGTTTTTGGAAAGATGTCTGCTTTTATATAGACTGTGAATGTTGGGTTAATGTTTAAAAGTCAATACATGTTTATTTATGCTGTTGATGAATGTGAGTGCGACATCTGATTACATGACGCTCTGTATGCGATATGGTTTTGTAAATTATAGACGTTTGTCTGTCCTGAACAAATAAATATGGTTTTATCGCAGTCTCCTCAAATTATTTTGAAAAGGTTGTCAGATGTTTTCATGCAACATATTTTTTACATACAAACAAGTGCCAGAAAAAGTAAATAACCAGAACATCTTGTTGTCTTTTCTATCTTGAGATAAAAACAAATAGTTGCAGGCTTATCTCGTTGTAAACAAAGTCATTTATTACATTTATTCCACTCATTTGTTTAAATAAGTATTACGTTCCCACTACCAACTGCATATATATGAAGTTTTTGATTAATTTATCACTTTCTCTTTTTTTTAAACTGAGCAGCAGGACACCTTCTAAATACTACAAAATGAAGGGCATCAACTAAACTATTAAAACGTAATCAGGCTACTAGAGCTAAGAGTAGCTTTAGCATCTGCTGATAAATTGTTGTGAAAGGATAAGGAATCAAGCTTTATGCAGTCAAAGAGATCCTAGAACTATTGCAAACTCTACTTTAAAGGTCATCTCATAAGGAAGTAAAAATGTTGCACTCAGGGTTATTTGGAGTTGGATCTTTAGCTTGTAGCAAACCTGATACATGTCACGCCATGCCATTTTGATGTCTCAGCAGGGTTCTTTAGGAGTAGAGAAAAGAAAACAGAATGACATGTCATCTTTTCTGTTGACTCAGAGAAAATCGGGGACATAAACAGAGGAGTTCTCACTGTTCAGTGTTCTCATAGAAGCTCGACTCTATGATTTTTATTTTCCTGCCTTTTGACACTCATAAATGTAAAGGCTACAGCTTTCCTATTTATGGCTGACTTCTGTTGAAGAGGTTGTAATTTTGTTAGAACACCATGTTTTGTTCGAGGACTTCATTCGCTTAGAAGTTTGCTGGTTTCCCTGTTTGTCAGTCTGTTTCCTTTAATAGCAGCTTCTTTACCCATCAAACCTGCTGCTTATTCTTTATTAGGTCTCTCACACTTCTAACTATTGTTATTCATTGTAAATGTGCTTGAAAAACAAAGAAGCCCTCAGCCAGTGAGACATGAGTACACCCTGGTTATTTTTGTGAAAATTGTTAGTTGAAATTTTTTTTTAAACATAAATAAAAGTTCTTTAGATCATTTAAGTTTAGTTAAAGATGAATACAATCTGAAGATGTATACATAAATATACATAATTAGATATATATTAATCAGCCTCTTTATCACATATACCTGTTTGATATCTTGTTAACATAAATAACAATCAGCCAATCATATGGCAGTAACTCAGTGTTTTTAGGCATCTAGAATGTGGCATGAGTCCCATAGGGGAGACTGTGGCTCACCTGATAGGAATTCGTCCTGTAATCGGTGGGTTGCTGACTCGAATCCCTGCTCTGTCCGTCGCGGTCGTTGCATCCTTGGGCAAGACACTTCACCCCGTTGCCTGTTGGTGGTGGTCGGGGGGCCCGGTGGTGCCTGTGTCCGGCAGCCTCGCCTCTGTCAGTGTGCTTGCCACCATCATTGTGAGAATGTGTGCGTGAATGGGTAAATGACTGTATTGTAAAAACGCTTTTTGGTCCTCCAACTGAAAGGCCATTTAACACATTTTAAGTATGTTGGTATTTTTAAGAGATGAAAACACTGCCTCTCAAACTGCTTTGTCAAAATCAAAACAATTAAATTTCAAAATAAAGAACACTCGGGTAAAGTTTTTTTGCTACCTTATAGTAACAGTATGAACATTTTAATCTTTATTATTGTGTGCAAATTTTTTACAGTTATCGGTTCTATTTTACGATCAATATTATGAGTATTATAGGTAGCAGTAGTAGTTGTAATATTTTTCATATCCTCATCATCAATATACTCTCACTAACACACTAATAATGCCTTCCGTATTAAATGATATCTGTCACAGTTAGGTTACAACCTGCAGTCCGAGACTCAATGCACCCAGAATTCATTCATTCTTTTTTTAAGGAGCTGAGACGGTTCTGTTAATGGTTTTAATTAGCTTAATGCTAGCTGAATTTCAGAGCGCTTGATGCCTAGATAAGGATTTTTATTGAGGAAAAATGGAATGTATCCGTCTCGTGTACCTAATGAAGTGCCTGGTGATAACCTCTCAGGAAATGGTTTGCTGGATTTAAAAAAAGGTAATCAGTTAAAAACATCTACAACTAAGGCTCCTATTAAAATACTCTTTAAAATGTACCAGTAGCTATCAGCAAATAAAAATAACCTGTTTTAAAACACAACCTACATTATTCAGTTTTACACTTCTTTGAAATCTAGGTTTACGATTCAAACAATAACAGACATTTGAATTTTGATAAATTTACATTTTAGGCAAAGCTTCATATCTCTACTGTGTTAAAAGCAGGTAGTTTTTTTGTTTTTGTTTAGAGCTCAATGGGATTTAAATGCCCACCGGACATTAATTTTTTTAATTACATGTTCGAAGTCTAGAAAATTCAGCATCCTCAGAGACTGGTCCTATAAACTCCTAATGTATTTAGTTTTGCTAAAACTCTCAACAACATCTGTAAGTGGAATAGATGGGTTCATTAGACTTGAGTGGTTTGTCTTTTACTAAGTGACTCTTTAGTACTGTTGTTGTGAATGACTTGATTCCCCCCACTTAATGATTTGAGTGTGTTAGTATCCAGGCTGATAGTTTTGACCAGGTACTAGAAAGGTCTCTAAATCAATGGGCCAATTTTTAAATCCTTCATCATGTCCTTGTCAAGGCTATAAACTGAACACCTTATTTCCCCGATTTATGCAGTTCTGGAAATATATTAAACACATTATCCATCCATGCTGAGACTGTTGTTGATGTTCCGTAGATGCAAACCGGAATCCTTCAGTCTTCACAATAAATCTTTGTTTTACGTGTTTACCACGTAGGATTGTCTGAATCAAAAAGCTTTTTTTTTCTTTCTGGAAAAAAAGCCAAATACTGTAATCAGTTCTCGAGTATCAGGTTTGCTGTAATATGTTCCAAAATATAATCCTAATTATCCTTTTTTCTGATTGCGCACCTAATTTTGTGCTGTCTCAAGCTTCTGCGCAGTAGCATGACACACGGGATGTGTTTGCTCTTCCCCTCTCACGCGACCCTCATTAGAAGTTGCTCCCTAACAGAACAGACAGACGGATGGACAGAGGGGAAACTAATTGACCATTGAGTCAGAGGTCTTTGTTCATTCTCTCAGCACTTCAGATAAGTATGGCTAAGTGGTTGCTTGTCTAAACATGGATTGTTATCTTTTACAAGAATCTGCAGCCAAGTGTAATATGGCCTTCTGATTGGAACAAGTATTTAAACTCTTGTGGAATAAAAGACATCGGAATTATTTAGGATTTCTTTTTAAATCAGGTTTTGTAGTATTATGTTATTAGCAGCCTTGAATCCAATCCTTAGTTGCTTATTGTAATATTCTACAAGTTTTACAAAAGAAACTAGAGCAGAAATGATCATATTTAAGGACACTTGTTACTTTAAATAGTCCCATTTTTTTGCTAAACAGCACAGAATGACTGAAATTAATCATATATTTTTTTTATTATTTGTTTCTGCTCATGGAATCAGCTGTGGAAAAAAAAACAACCAAAAAACTGACTTTTAAGTATTTAGGGAATTTAAACATTCAGTTTATCGCTGTCACAATAAATCCAAATGGTCATGACAAGAAATTTCATGATAACGAACAATAACTGCCCATTCCTACTGCCATGAACATTTCCCAATCTAACATGTTTTATGACAAACAGAAGCTAAGGGCCTAAAAGTAAAACAGTCTCTTTGTTGTAATATGATCAGAGTTCTTGGCATCTGCTGAAACCTGCACTGGGCCAATTTGCCTTATCAATTTGATGATATCTTAAAGACTCAAGTAGTTAGACAGGTATGATGCTTTCACTCAAAATTGTCTGATTCTGGTCTCCATTTGATGTCTTGTGCCATTGCTAGTAACCTTTTCTTAAAGCTAACGGCTAAATGAACCACTAAATGATAAGACTGCAGTGAATAAAATATTAAATGCATATGCACTTAAACTTTCCTTCCGAATTATCCAAAAAAGGTCTTTAAACATGATTATTTCCTAGAAAAGTTGTCTTTTGGTAACGTCACTTATTCAAAGGTAATTTCTTCCTGTCGTGCTGGTAATCTATAACAGCATGAGCTGTCATTAATCTGTGAAAAGCAAACACAGTTCTTAAGTAGTGTTTACTGATCTGAGTGTGTGGTGCTTACTCTGTGGTGCTCTTTCATCACTTCAGATAGATATAAGGCACAGGTTTCCCCAGGCTTGTGTTCAAGTTGGCTCCAGATGAAATCTGTAGTTTTGTTAGTGTATTGTGGTGTTGAAACATTCTGCTGTTGGTTTCCTCCCTTCATATGTTTTTAGCAATCAAGATTTGGTTCAGCGCAGTAGGACTTGGTGACTTTTTTCAAAATATTGTAAAAACAGTTTATAAATTGTGTTTTAGTCCCAAAATGAGCACTTTAGCATTCCTTTCACTTTTACTTTACTTTAACAATAAGTTTGATTGCATTTTACTTAAATAGCTCAATAAGTATCAGATTATTTGCTTTAAACGTATAAACATTTGGTCTGCTGCAGAATAAACTCCAAGTTTCATTGTGTTCCTTTTTACAAGCCCTATAATCAGTTCAAAATGTTGTTTTAAGTGGTTGTCAAATGCATTTCTCCACTGGAACCTGGTTTCAGTTCCTCCAGTGGCTCCATGTTGCCTAAATCAGATCCAGTCTTAAAAACAATACACCAGCACAGTGTTTATTCCTTGGTGTGTTATGCTGTCAAAATGAAAAGTATCCCCCTTATATTTACATCTTACCACATCAGCCGGTATCGTAGCTGAGATTGTCAATGTAGCAGGTTTGACCTTTGATAGCCAAACAGTTTATCAGCCAGGAAATTATATTTCAGGCTGTGCTTGTTTTTTATCAGAAGACCTTGTAATCAGGTCATTGTATCAGAGATTTCCTTTGAAGCAGAGTCATACTGACATAAAGTAAGCAATGTGGTTTGTTCGTTAATAAAATGTAATTTTTGTAACGTTTTATGAATCACCAATCTCCATTTTATGCCCTTTGTTAAATTTTGAGTCTTTTCAGTGTTGCATCTGGTGCGATGTGTCCACACCTTTTGCAACAATGAAATTACTTTTGATGCACTGAAATTAGAAGTGGGATGAGCAGACATGGAGTTGCAAAGAAACATGGAGCGGTGGACGGTCTGTACAGTGGAAGAGAACACTCTGTGCTGCCAGTTTTTCCTCCTACCCCACGTTTCTTAACAACGCGTGGGGCCCCTGTATGCTGAAGATCACTTACACCAGCTGGGTCTGGGATGAAGTTATTTCTACAGATATAGCTTATAAATAATAACCTCAATAGTGATCTTCTCTTTTTTGTTGTCTTTGCTGCATTCTTTCCAACTCCCTTTTACACAGTGTAACATTTTTTCTCACCTTCTCTAATTTGTCTGTCTTCTAGGAATCTCCTCAGGACAGTGCTATCACCAGGGACATTAACAGGACATTCCCCGCTCATGACTATTTCAAAGACACTGGAGGAGACGGGCAAGACTCGCTCTACAAGATCTGCAAGGTAGGGCCCCGATACACACACCCACAGAGGTTGTTAATTTTGAAATGAAGTCAGTGCAGCACAAACAATGCACCGTCATAAAACTGGCTTCATGCAGTGAACAAAGCTGCTGCAGCAGCTGCATGCCAAATGACGTGCAAACTGTTTTGTAACACATCTACAAAAACACATCAGGAGCACCCTCTTCTCCTTTTTGACCCATTCTGACTGGAGTTCTGATATGCCAACCTATTCCTGAGTGTGTGAGGTATTATCTAAGGAAGATGATGATGTAATTAAGAGTACTTTATGATTTTCAGTTAATGGATGAGACTATTTATGTATTGTATATTTCAAACCAAAGGCAGACGTAAACACTATACTTCCATTCTAACTTAGCAAATGTCACACCAAGCACATTTATTTGCAGCCCTGGTAAATGTGTTAACAGGCCTAAGCTATGCATGATCTCAAACTGAAATGTTTAAAATAATTTCAACCGTTGAATCAATCTGTTAGGTTAGAGAAAAGTTCAAGTTCGGAAATTTAATTCGATTCAAAAATACTTTTTCTCAGAGGGAAATCAAATGCTGTTGTAACTCACATTATTCAAGTATCTTCAAAGAGTCATTGTGGATGGTGATTCTGTGGGCAGGCTGGATCTCCAATAACTGTCTGTCTTGCAACGTACCTGAAGAGACTTCTGACTGAAGACTGTTGCTGTATGACAGTATCATGACTGTCTTGACATGCTAACAGCTCAATTTCTAAGCAGCAGAAATGATACCTCCACAGTAACATGTCATAGATTACATCATCAGTTGTTGACAAGCACTGGTAATCCACCTCATTTGCTTTTGGCACTACTCTTTAAATCTCTGTCTGGCCGTATGGGTAGAAAGCCGACACGAGACTGTAGAGTAGGGGATATAATCCTTACCCCTTTCTTATTGATGGAAGAGATGATTTGAATTTTCTCCTCTTTTCTCTTCCTGCTCTGCATCACTGGAGCCTCCTTTTCGACTCCTGGGATTTGGGTTCATAGTTTGGGTATTATTTGAGCTTTTGAGTTGCTAATCAGCTGCTTCCAGTTGTAAAAATGATACCTTGTTGCTACAGTGATGCATAATGCGTAATTGTCTGAGAGTAAAAAAAATCCTTACAGCTCCACAGCATTTAAACCAGAGGGAAAAATTGTCCAGACATGCGAAGCATCAAACAAAATTATTATTATTATTATTATTTTTTTTTTTTTTACAAAAGTCAAGACAAATAACAAATCTGAACAAATGCAACTCTAACATGCTGCCACCATGAGTGGTGCAATTCTAGAGTTGTTTAGGGTTTTGGATTTTTTTTACACAATCCTGTAAAACAAAATGTAAGCAAAGCCTTTGTGTGTGTGTGTGTCTATCTGTTTTTATAGTTGATCAAAGTGTCTTGGAACTTTTTTATTAGTTATCCATAATACCTCCTTTTTCCAGGAGTATAATTATAACCTGACACAGAGTTTAACTTCTTTTCGCCACTCTTCAAAACCGGAAGCATAAGGAAACATTTTATTCATGTAAGCTAAATGAAAAATGTGTTCATGTTCATAAAACAGTTAGTGGCTATTAGAACATAGCTACCCACCTTAACCCACGTGTTTGGGAACTGCTTCAACTTTTTAAGCGAGAGATTGTTTTTTTGTTTTTTTAAATATAGTCACCAATAAGGCAGCGCTGCTTTATCAGCTACAAATGACCCCCTAAAAGGAATTTTCAATAAAATATGTAGAATCCAAACTCAAACTGAGTGAACACTTAAAAAGCAGAGTAAATAATGAAATAAAAAACCATTTCTTAAGGTGAAAATAGTATTAGCTAGATCTAAAATGACTCTGAAAACACTACAAGCTAGTTTGCAGATCAGTAGTGAGAATCACCAATGCCCTGTATTAATTAACTCTTTCTGATTGTGTGATCGGGTGGTTCATCGAGTTCATGAAGTCTGGAAAAGCTAAATTGGCTTCTCTGAATCCACGAAACAAGAATCAAAGCAAAATCAGTCTATGTTGGAAAGCAGGCTAACTGATTGGGTATCGGAGTGCACACAAGCACTTTGCAGCTCAACAGTTCTGTATATTAACAGTTCTGTATATTGTCTGTTTACACTATCATCAATTAGGCCTTTATTAGAAAAATATACTCCATGGTTAACAAATAAAGTGTTTGTTTGATGATCTGAAAGGATCTGAAGATCTGGGGCAAATACTGTTTCACAGCATTGTAATACTACTCCAGTGGACTGACTGCAGCCTTTTTTTTTACACTTTTCAGTTTAATGTCATTCATTATGTATAGCTCTTGTGAGGGCATTCATCTACTCTCAGACAAGCAGCTCCTGAGGTGCATGTGAATAATTCACAGGTTTCTGCCTTTGCTTGGTTTGGATTGATCTACATTTTATATTTTTGACTTTTACTCATTATTTGTGTTTCTAGTTCAGTATGCCACTACAGAACATTTCGCCCCAATTCTCTCCTGTGTTTCAGCTTTAATAAATATCAAAGTTTCTCCTGAACATCTTCTCCGAGTCTCCTTATCTGTGTCAGATCATCATAATTCATCCATTGCTTATAATTGGTCTCCATTTTCATTAAATAACAAGGTTAAGTCTGATGTTCTCAATCTTAAGATCATCATTTATGTTCTTTTAAATTATGGGATTTGGAATGACTGTGATTGTATGCAGGAAGCATCTTTTGTAATCAATATTTTTGTGTTTTTAATCTAAAGCTCTGCTTAAAGATCTTGTTTTGAATAACTTGTCAAATACAGTACAAGATTTGAATTTACAGTATGTTTTTAAGTTCCCGCTTCTCCGAAATTAGGCCCTATAAACATACATGTGTGTAAATGAAGTGCTTTTTGTTGTTACTTTAAACTTGTAAAGTTGTTTATTGTTCAGTTTGAAAAGCCTTTAATAATTGTATGGCTTTTTCTTTTATATTGTCCAGGCTTACTCTGTTTATGATCAGGAGATTGGCTATTGCCAGGGACAGTCCTTCCTGGCTGC
The DNA here is from genome assembly GCA_963556495.2 of Valencia hispanica. Taxonomy (NCBI): domain Eukaryota; kingdom Metazoa; phylum Chordata; class Actinopteri; order Cyprinodontiformes; family Valenciidae; genus Valencia; species Valencia hispanica. The sequence continues at coordinate 17,400,305 of OY747717.1, read as the reverse complement.
GGTGCTGCTGCTGCACGTGAGTTGACACACCAGCACGATGGGGGGGGGGGGGGTTGTCATTTCCACCATGACAAACACTGCAGGGTTAGGTATTTGAATTAATAATTCATAGAATTCAGATATCTCATTTTTAAGCTATATTTTTACTTGTGCATATCTAATTCATGTGATAATCAGAGTTTTTGCCTACTCATTGTGGCTTGTAGCCAAGTTCTAGTCGAGTGCAGAAACAGGCCTGGACTGCCCCCTTCTGGCTTTGTTAAACAATTGGGTGTCGGGTGTTCCCATAGTCTAGAAAACTTCCCTATCCTATTATGTAAATGTCTTCTCCTTCCATCTCTGTGTCCTACCTCCAGTCTTTGTCTATGCTTCCTTGTTAATTACCTACTTTATGTCCTGTCTTTCTTTTCTTCTACATGCTGACCTCCCCTCCTTTATTCTGTCTTTGTGTATTTCCTTCAATGTGTCCTCTTTTCTCATCCTTATGTCCTAACTTACCTTTCCAGTTCTCCCCTCCTTGTTTCATACATTCCTTTTTTCCTTGTGTCCTCCTTCTCTTCTTTCTCTCCATCCCTATTTATCTGCTTAATTGCAGATCATCCATATCATCCTTCCTTTCCTCCTTGTGTTCTACTTCCATTCCTTCCTTTTCTTTGAGTCTTTCTTGTTTCCTCTTTCATCCTTGTGTCCTTTCTTTTTGTCCTTCTGTCTACTCTTGCTTTTGTCTATTTTTCTTTTCCTCCTTGTATCCTCCCTCCTTTACATCTTTTATTTCCTTTCTTGTTTCTTTCTTTCTCTGTGTCCTATCTCCCTTCCTCCTGTTCTTCATTGTCCTTCCTTCCTTTCTTTCTTTCTTTCTTTCTTTCTTTCTTTCTTTCTTTCTTTCTTTCTTTCTTTCTTTCTTTCTTTCTGCAGGTTCTATATGGACTGGACTGAACTTATATAGCGCTTTTCTAGTCATACTGACCACTCAAAGCGCTTTACATTGAAGCCACATTCACCCACTCACACTCGCATTCATACACCGACACCCAACATGGCTCGGTAGGACGATGTTTTTTTGGGGTTAAGTGCCTTGCCCAGGGGCACATCGACATGTGACTGGAGGAAGCTGGAATCGAACCTACGACCCTCCGATTGCAAGCCAACTCTACTCTACCACTGAGCCACAGTCGCCCAGATATAAATCCTGACCACTGTACAAATATCTATCAGAAATACACGATGAACTTCGATACTTTTATTTTAAAATGAAGAAATATCTTTGACAATCCTGTATAGTGGAATCTGGGATAGTTAAATTCTTTTTACATTGAAATATGTTGGAACCTTGGTCTGTGGCTGTTGGAGGTTCCGTATTTAAAGGAGTCATAACCTAGTATTTTCTTGGATACCCACACTCTATTATAGTCTTTCAGGCCCTTCTAAAAAAGAAAAGTTGAAAAAAATAAACAGAGCTCCTCTGACCCTTATTTCTGAAGGCATTATTGTCTCGCGAGATCTGATGCGATAGTTTGGCTGTCGTGGACGGGCATTGTAATAATGCAAATGAGGGGCGCGTTGATTGGTGGCAGGAAGGACGGGGGTTGACACCGCAGGTAACGCTTCAGCATATCTAACCTATATCTACTTCTCCCGCTAGCATACAATAGCCACATTAGCAGTTAGCTGCTGTTTGTTACACACAGCAGAGCAATAAAAACACAGCCTTACCGTTTCAATTGCAGGCAAGTCTCTGATTGTCTGAATGGCCCCTTTTTCCAAACGGAGCTTCGATGCCAACTTCGCCTGATATTATCCCAAATTCGTAAAGGATTCCGGCGTAAAAAAAAAAGAAAAAATATTTCCATGTTGATTCTGGCAGTCAACAACAGAGCAACTCACCTGTGCACTATGTTTCTGGTAGAAATGGTTTTAGCTGATTAAAATAAAAGGCTGACACGAATATGTCTTCTTCATGCATCATTGTGTGAAGAAACTTTCTGCATCTTTCACGGTGGAGTTCGTACTTCAAATCGGTGATGTGTCGGTCGCGAACGAACCGGCTCTAAGAGCTAACTCTTTGAAGTGAACGATGGGAGCCGGCTCGTCATTGGGAGACGTTTTTTTTTATTTTTTCATTCCCCCCTGCTTGTTTTGGTACATTTGGTACACATCGTTTTGCATTCATTTTGGTAATAAATGCACTTTAAGCAACAGAAAATCTGAGGAGCCGAAAGAGCCGGCTCTTTATGGTGAGTCAAGCCAAAAGAACTGGCTCTCCAAAAGGAGCTGGAATTCCCATGACTAGAATTCAGTAATGGCGGCGCTCGACTGAATATGAGGGGGAGAGGAAAGAGAGGGAGGGCGGGCTTCCTGCAGCATAGGTAGGTCTGCAATGTCCATATATGGTATATCCTGCGCCGACTTGACGTCAAGTCGGCCAGAAATTAAAACCACGTATTTGAGTGCGCGTGCACTTGGGCTGGTTGACGAACCCAGGGGTAAACAAACGCTTCACTTTTAAATATCGGCTTCCCGGGCAGTGTATAATCGTTATGCAATCATAACATACATTTTTTCTCATGGAAAAGTGAAAGTTACAGGTCATGACTCCTTTAAAGCCTGACCACTGTAGATGCCATTAATTCATAGTGAAATGTTTTATTTGTACTTTGAAACTCAAATGTAAGAGACATTCATAACTGCATCTTGTGTTTCGTTAGATGCCAGAGGAGCAAGCTTTCAGTGTTCTGGTGAAGATCATGTTTGATTACGGGCTCAGGGACCTGTTCAAACAGAACTTTGAAGATCTACACTGCAAGTTCTTCCAACTTGAAAGACTCATGCAGGTTTGTGCATCACATTTGCACATCTCGGGTTGTGATTCCCACAATCTTTTACTATTTTGGATGGCATTTACCCCCTAGGGCTATTTTTCTATTTTTGTTGTTTTCATCCTCTGTTTAATGCTCTCTGTTGTTTTTACTTTTGGTCTTCATCAGGAATACATACCAGATCTGTACAACCATTTCCTGAATGTGGGTCTGGAGGCTCATATGTACGCTTCCCAGTGGTTCCTAACCCTCTTCACAGCCAAGTTTCCTCTTTACATGGTCTTCCATATAATCGACCTGTTACTGTGTGAGGTTGGTATCAAAAGAAATGATCCATAATGATCCCAGTTCAAATATGTTTTGGTGTTGCAGGATCATTTAAGCTGTTAAGCACTTTGGTTTAAACACTATTATGTTGCATAAAAAAAAAAAAAAACAGAATACAGAAGACCTGCATGCTAAGCTTAAAAAATGTCCATTGTAGTTGTCCTAACACAGTAGCTCCTTTAAGGTCATGTAGAGGGGGGTGATTTAAAACAAAATCTGTTAATAACCAAGAAGCCGTTATTCTGAACAAATATTTAGATGAAATGTTTTGTTCTTGTTTGATACTTTTAATCAATGAACGATGTCAAAAACTCTTTCAGAACAACTAAACCTAAAAACTTTGTTTTTCAGGGTATTAGTGTGATCTTCAATGTAGCCTTGGCCCTTTTGAAGGTAAGAATGAAATCAGATGTCAGAAGGCACCCATCAGCAGTAATGTCTTTAAGCACAAATAAAAACAGATAGCCAACAGAATGACCAAGCTTTAAGAAAAAGTCATCAATTTGTTTTGTGTTGGAAGGCGTGAAGTCGCTTTTTGTTTAAGATTTGTTATTTAAAGTTTCATTTCATCTGTAAAAAAGTTATTACATCTTTTTATTGTTTTTTTTAGATAGATTCTAGCAATTTTATTTGTTGTTTTATTCCGGTTGATTATGCTTCTTTTTTTATCATTCTCTAATAAATCAGAAACTTTTTTTATTATCCTACCTCTCAGAGTCAAACATTGTAAATTGGATTTAGGTTTTCAAATGGGTATTTCAAGTCTCTGTATATATTTTTCCTCAGACTTCAAAAGACGATCTACTCCAGACGGACTTTGAGGGTGCTCTCAAGTTTTTCCGTATCCCCGTCCCGAAGAGATACCGCTCAGAAGAAAATGCCAAGAAACTGATGGAGCTAGCCTGTAGCATGAAGGTGAGTTTAAATGAATGAGTTATGGTGCAGCTCAAGTATGGATTTCAATCGGCTGTCTGTAATGTCTTATTCTTTTTATTAATCTTCATATAATGTTTAAAATGCTTAGATTAATTGCATAAAATCTGGGATATCCAGCAATGCTGCTCAAATTCCACTAGGGGTCATTGTTAAGCTTCATAACTACCATTAAAGCAAGACACACACACACACACCAAACACACAACCCTTTCTTAAACACTCACACCTGTGTCCTGACCTGATTCGAGAAGTCTGGCCCAGTTTAGAGGATCTGGCTTTGAAGGTAACTTTGGGCAGGAACATTTCTTTCCACAAAATCTGTAAGGAAGCCAATTCAAAGAAAGATTTTTACTTTTTTACTTTTTAGATGGGCAGGTGGGCATCAGAGGAACCACTCTCTAAAGCTCTTCCACCAGAGGAGTAAATCAGAGCTAACTAAAGCAGCTTGAGCAGTTTTGAAGATGCTCCAGTAGTCGTCATGAAGGCATTGATTCTGAAAAGAAATCAAAATTAGCCCAAGAAGCCTCTGGAATGGGAAGAAAAAGTCAAAATCAGCTTTTTAAACATTTCTGTTGCTTTCAAATTGTATATTATTTGTTTGGTAAATGTAAACAATCATATTTGATGGAAGTTTAAAACAGTTTTTTTTTTATTAAATACACTGATGTAGTCATTTGTCCAGTGTGTTAAGTTATTAAACACATTCACCTCAGTGGTTTAGTTAATCTGAGAATTGGATGTCACAACAGTAGGATTATAGAACCGGATTATTTTTGTGCCTTCTGACTGTATCACTTGTTGGTCTTTGTCAGATGTTATGATGTTTTTAAACCATCTAAAATATATAACGTTTGTTGTTTGGCATTTTTCATACTTTTCATTTATCGTATTTTCTTTTCTTCATATTTTATTCCTTTTTGCACATTTGGATTTAAAGCACCAAAAAAACCTTTAGCAGGACAGTAAATTATGCGAATCTAACTGTTACTGCATTGCCTCAAAATAACTTATTGCATTTCTACCACATTAGAGGTGTTTTTTGATCCTTAGAACAAATTGTTTAAACCATTGGATTTTGGGCATTAGAAACACTCATATGTGCAATATAGAAAATAGTATACGTACAATCACACTTTGTGGTCCGTTATTCTTTAATATCCCTCTAGGAAAAGTCCAAAAGAGCGATAGTACAAGAGCTATATAAAGAATTTGGATTTGCTTTCTGCATTAATCTTGCACAAAACCATTGTTTCATTTGTTGAACATATCTAAATAAATAGATCCCACCTGATGAAAACAATAGCTTTAGGTATGACATTTTTCAACCTCCTGCAGCAAAAAACCCCCAGAAACTGTACGTTTGTTTCCGCAGTCTTTCTGTTGATTCAGCTTTTGCTCGTCTTCTGAGATCTCATTATCAGCACACACTGCTGTTTAACAGTAACCTCGGGTGCTATTTGAGCACTTTCTCATACATAATAATCCACATTTTCAGTCTTCCTTTGTGTTTCAAAGTTCAAGCCCCTGTTAACTTTTCCTTGAGATCATAAACTAAGGCTTGCTGCTTACAGTTTGTGCTGAATATTTACATGAATGTGGCTTTTTGTGTTTTTAGTTTGAGCTAAATCCAGGAAAATCGCATCAGTTGGTGATTCATGTTAATGTGGTGTTAGTTTTATTTAATAAAAATCTGAATTGTTGATCATTCCTAAGTATAAATATGTATTTTTGGAGCCAATTTTCTTTTCTTAAAAGAAAAACATTTTTAGCTGATTAGAATTTCTTTTTAGGTGCTATATTTTGAAAAGGTATAAGAACAGCATTTAGAATATTTCCTGCCATGAACAGTCATTAATTATTTATATTAGAAGCAGACATGTTGTGTGTACTGACCACCCAGTCAAAGATTTAAGACACTTGAGTTTAAAATTGTCTGAATCAGGCCACCATGCAGTTTCTCATTGAATCTCCAGTTTAAACAGATTGTGTTACTGATTCTTGACTGTGTGCATTTCAGCTATTTTTACTTCAAAAGAAAGTTACAAAACTCCCTTCATAAATCTGTTTTCCATAGTTAAGTGAGCATTGTTGCCTGCAGTGGCTTCCTACCCATGTTCATCAAGCTAGCTGATTAAGCTTGATATTGTTTCTTCTTCAGTCACTAGACATGTGCTTTTCTGATCTTTTTGCTAAAATAGATAAGCCAAAAGAAGCTGAAGAAATTTGAGAAAGAGTACCACACTATACGGGAGCAGCAGGAGCAACAAGAAGCCCCCATTGAGAGATATGAGGTAGAAATACACACAAAGCACAGAAAACATGACCCATTCATTCAGTGGCAAGATTTGGCTTGTATGTGATTTAAAATATGCTTTTAAAATGAAATATGACACAAGGGATATAAAACAAATTAAGCAGAGCAGAGTGTTAAATATTATTTGTAATACAATAAACTGAAAAAGGGGGAAAAGGCGGAGTTACAAAACGTTGTCATGTCTTTTGCAGCAGTTTTTGCTTAATCTTCTAGTCAGCAATGTTTCAGCATTCAATTTAGCCGTCTGTTGTTTATGATATTCAAACAAGTTATTTCTTGTTAATCAGTTTAGTATCCTCTTATACTATATTTATTCTCTCACCTGACCTCAATAAACCTTTACAGTTCTCTAAAAAAAAACGGAGCCAGGAACATTAGATTACACATTCACATGGCACTTTTTATGATTAACTTGTTATCCCTGTTCTGCTGTCTCTTCACTTTTTCTTCCTCTTTTTTAATGGCTCTTCCCTTCTCTGTGTGTTCTCTTCTGTTTTACTTTTCTACTTCTTGGTGTTTTTACTCTCTCTTTTCATATTCTCTTCTTTTTTTTCTTGTCTCTTTTCTCCCTCTCTTCCTGCATCCAGCGGGAGAATCGTCGTTTGCAAGAGGCCAACATGCGTTTGGAGCAGGAGAACGACGACTTGGCACATGAACTAGTTAGCAGCAAGATAGCCCTGCGGAAAGACCTGGACAATGTAAGCCAACAGAAAAATGTGTAATGTGACGTGTCCCATTTAGCAAAAGTAATACATTTGTGGTCTTGAAAACCTGCCCAGAAGTTTGAGTTCTGTAATATTTCTGAAGTACAGAAATGTTATATTTTGGTATTGGTTTTAGATTTATGCGCTTTTTGTTGACCTACCTTTAAAATAGAGCGGGTAGAAATGAAAGTAGGGCGAGGCCAACTTTTTACAATCTTTCCAGCATTGTGGTCTTTTGTCTTGTCTTGTATGTTTGTGCTAGGCTGAAGAAAAGGCTGATGCCCTGAATAAAGAACTGCTGCTGACAAAACAGAAGCTGATTGATTCTGAAGATGAGAAGAGACGGCTGGAAGAAGAGTCGGCACAGGTTAGAGCAAAGCTACATGGCTTTTCTTCCATTAGCATCAAATCTCATTATGTACACAGACTGGAGGGAACAAAAACAGTTTCAATGCCATTTTTCATGTAAAGGGATAAAGTCAGGTTAATTCAGTTAAGTTTGTTTATTTATTTAGTGCTAAATTGTCCTTAGGTTTACAGGGTATCCACGGGGTCTTGAAAAGTCTAAAAAGTTGATAAATTGCTAATGGGAAAATTAAGACCCTTAAAAAGTCTTAAATCAACTTTGTGAAGGCTTAAATTTGGTTAGTATTAACATGCTTGTTTGCACGGGTTTCCGTACCTCGCGATTTAACATACTATCGCTACAGACGCGTCGTCGCCGACATGACGTATCTCACTAATTGATAGTGAAGGGAAGCGATGCAGTACTACAGAGAGTACATTAATTAATTCCTGGCTAGGAGTTGATTATTTTAAACTCTGGCTGAAACCTCTGGCCGAAAACAGCAATGCCTACTGTGCGCTTTGTAGAAAGATTAGCATCATCTCAATGGGCATCAACGCAATCATGAATTCTCATGTGCGATGTCTCATGTCCTGGCCATGTTTCCTGATTCGGCCATTGCTAATTAATTTTCTAACTAAATAGTGTAATGATAATTTAATAATTTATCAGTGCATGCTGATAAAGTCTTATTTTATATTTTATTTTGGAAGGTCTTAAAAAGTCTGAAAAGGTATTAAAATTATAAGCACCAGATACAGGTCTAATGGATATCCAGTTCTGAAAAATAAACCCAAGTAATTCAAATCCAATCATAATAATACTGTACAAGTTCAGTTTAACATTTAACAGCAATTGGTGAAATAGATTTTGTCTAGGAAAGCCTAGTCAATGGCCTTGAGCCTTCACTTTCCAGCAATTCCTTATCCTAAACAAGTGTGTGGGAACAGTTAGAAGAAAGCAGAGGGGTTGAGAGGACAGGAAGGAGACAAACACTGAAGCACAGAGCTTGGAGTAGGCATAGGTAATAGGAGACATGCCTGTATCACTGACTTCATCCAGAAAGGACACACAGTTAAACACAGAAGCGCTTAGTCAGGTGTAACTTCTATGCTAAAGGGTTAAAAAAAGGACAGTTATTTGTAGAGAAGCTCCATCAAATACTGCATGAAGTAAAGAGGCATCGCTAAAGAAATACTGACTGGGCCAAGAATACCTTCTATGGCAGATGTGTCAAAACGTCAATCTTCCAGGACCGGTGTGCTGATACTTATAGATGTGCTTTTGGTTCACAAATACAGAAACCTTAATGAAATAATACAGAAGCACTGAGCCAAGGGTGCTTTCTATGGGGAAGAGAAATAGAAAGTACTCAAAGTTAAATGCAGCAGAATAAACGCCAATTAGCACAGACAAAAAGCCTCCAAAGTTCTCAGCCATCAAAGTGCTCTGTTGGGGACATATGAGACACTAAAAGCTTAAATATAAAATAGAGCTATTTGATTCAGAGCTCTTCATGTAAGAAGAGTAATTTTATATTCTATTCTGGATTTAGCAGGGAGCCACAGATAAGCTAAAATGGAAAAATATTTTCTCTCATTTTAATTTTGTTAGAGCTCAGAAAACAAGCACCCCTAAATCTCCTGACATTATCTCTTGATCTTGAAGTTAGAATGTGAATATTGGGAAATGGTATTTATAAATAAATTATTGAGGGAAGCCAGACTCTGCAGGTTGTAATCAATACCAGGAACATCAGCAGCTGATTTTAAAAGTAAGCTCTCTATCCTTCAGTCAGGTTTAATTCTTCTGAGGTTATTAACCTCAGTTAACTTCTAAATCATTACAGCTTTCTTTAAAAATAAGACTATATTTTATATTTCTCAGTCCGTTTCTCTATATGTTTGCCTTTCTATAAGGTCAACCTTTCGATAATAAAGCCAGTTTGTCCATATATTCATCTGTTCCTTACAGAACATATTTAGTCATTTGTGTCCTTCATTATTTACCCAAGATGTTACATTTCTGCATTTCTCTTTGTTCTCTCTGTCTGCCAACCAAAAAATCCAAGGTTTTCTTTAAAAGTTGTCGTTTTTTAAAGTCACTTCCATAGGCGTTCATTTAATGTGAAAACTGTCAGTTTTTGATGGATATTTTCTCTGGCTCAGTGAAGAACGCACAGACCTGCAGCCCTCTGTACCTGTCCTCCGAATGTCTTGCGCCTTGTTGAGTCTGCAGGTGTAAAACTGAGTGATTTCTGTTAGAGTGGAGGTCGTGTTTAGGGCAGAACATTGCCACCAACCTCCAGTACATCAATCCTTTTCTCCATCATCTTTACATTGTTTTGGCAGTCATATGATCTCTTGGGCCTTATTTGTCTCATTTATTTTTGCCATTTAACTATGTGTGTGCTTTTTCCCTCCAAAGCTGAAAGAAATGTGCCGACGGGAGCTTGATAAGTCGGAGTCAGAGATAAAGAAGAATGGTTCTATTATTGGAGAATATAAACAGGTACAAACTGTTAACTTGAAGCTTTTTTGTGTATGTGCAAATATTACTTAAGAGGTCATTTATTTTATGATGATCAGACACATTTTTTTAAATCCTTTTTTTTTATATATTAAATTACTAGAGCGTGTCTTTTTTGTCACAGGGGACTAGAAACGTTATTAGGGAAGTGAAACTGTAAACTGTTGCCCTGCTTTCACCCCAGTTTCCTTGAAACATGTTTTGAATACTTGGTGTTCAAAAAATAGTGGATTTTTGTCTAACTTAAAATCTTTTATACCTAGCGACAGATCATTGCCTCTTAACAGACAAATCAATATAATTATTGGCTTTTTATTACAGAGAACAATACAAAACTGGCAGGTATGTGCAAAAGATTTGAGTCATTGATCATTTATTTTTGTTTTGCTACAAGCAGTTCTTTATTCCTTTTTAAAGTAATCTTGAGGAATGAAAAAAAGACTACAAAAGAAAGGGAAGTCTGACTTCTTGAAAGAATAGCATGAAGAGACTAGGAGTGCGTTTAAACTCTTCGTGCGGTGCTCATTAGGACATCCCAAAAAGAAAGCCATTCTAGGAAGTTAGGCTTTTTGCAGTCGTCTTACAAAAAGTACAGCTCTTAAAAATAGCTTTTTTTAAAGATATTTGCTCCGCAATCACCCTGAAATAGTTTAACACCATTACAATCAACATCTTGGGTTATTTGCTGAAGGAAAATTTCCATAGGTGTAATATTCCACTGTGGCCTCAGATGGCGGTATTGCTTCTGTCACCAGTTCTCAAAGGCATATTTGTTCACCAGTGTCTTGCAGTAGTATGCTACACTTAGTCACTGTCCGTTTTATTCCCTTTTATAACATCTAAAATCTTAGCTCTAACCTGGCAAGCAAATCTCTTTTTTTTTTCTTCTATTTTCATAGCATCTTATTGATTTGAAAATAAATCCGGCTAAGCTCCACATCTGGTTCAAAGAAAAAACTTGCAGGGGGATCTGCTTCTGTTGTCTTCATGCTCCATTTTACAAATTTAGCGGAATTCATAGTTGAATTATTGTCAGCAAACTGTCCTGCAATATGATTTAATATATGGTGTTGCTTTGTCAAAGTGCCAAGGAGCCAGAAAAACACATGCATTTAAATATCAAATGGCTTCAGGCTGAACTCGACTAAAGATTGACAGTGACCCAAGAGGAATAACTCATAATGTTTACCAGCGCAGAACGAAATATCTTGAGAGCAGAAGCTGCCAGCATTTGGCACTTTTTATATAGCAATAATTATGTGTATGAATGCTTGGCTCTTTTTCATCTCACTTAAATCTCAGAAGCACAACAATAATGAAAAGAAAAGCTTTTCAACACAAAGCTGTGTTTGTTTCTTGTTGCCATATTTTTGTACTTAAACTATGCCACAGAGTCATAATTATTGAGATCTTTGTTCATACTACACTCAGGTGGCATCAGAAAATCCATCCTGGATGCATTTATCACATTGTATTGTTAATATCAAAAATAAGGTATCAGTTTTAGGGCTTTTCTAACTTTTGGTACATTTCCTTTTCCCTTCGCTGTAATTATTTTTATAATAGCTCGTTGCTGGCTCAACTTTTCAGATTTACAGTTCATATTTATTTTAACCCATGAGGTTTTTCTCATTTCACGTACAACCACAAACTTCATTGTTCTTTCCTGGGATTGTATGTCATAGACAAACACAAAGTAAAGCAGACTTGAAGAGGAAGAAAGATCATTAAGTTAGCAAACTCTAAAAATTGTGAAATCCATTTGTAATTATGAACTTTTACTCTGATATATTTGTAAACGGAGTCCAAAATCTTCAAAAAGACCAGATAGGTCACGGATAATGTTGTGAAGAGGTTTAAAGAAAATTGGGGCATATATTTGTATACAGGCTCCCATTATAGAGTCATATTTTGCTGCAATCACAGCTACAAGTCTTTAGATGTGCAAAGCTGGTAGAAACACAACCAAAAATCAGATCTTTGCTCATTCTTTCCAAAGTAGTCCTTGCTCAGTCCAGTTGGAGGGAGAGCATCTGTGAAAAGCATCATTCAAGTTTTGCAGTGAATTTGCAAATCTAACACAAGTGCATCCATCGATTTAAACCCTTTTAAATCAACAGTTTTTATTTAACCCCTTTGGGTTTTTATGTCCCGTTGGCAGTGTGTTACGTACTTCCGGGCCACATCTGCCCTTTTTTTGACACCCTTTCTATGTACATATTCATATTATACATTATACATAATTTAAAAGCCCAGATTCTTACAGGGGCGTGCTGGCCAGAAGGAGGTTCGGCTGTTTTGGCAGACCGACTGTTCCCGAACAGTCGATCTGTTCTAGATTGGTGGCCAGAATGTTAGCTAGTTGCTACCATATGTCAGTAGCTCTCGTTTAAAGGAAGCCCGTGTTGTGCCACAAATAGGTAGGATTTGGCTATGAATAAATATGAATAATTGCCTAGGGCAATTATTAATAAGATTAATAATTTTATGTAAAAATTACCAAGTTTGGGGGCACCACCTGGTGGATTCCAGGTAGGGCATATATAGCCAAATTGTTCAGTCTCAGTTTATGTTTATGCTTATGTTTATGATTACCTGCCTGATAAGGCTGAGATAGTTAAACAATAGATGAAGGTATAAGTTCTTACGTTGTGGACATTAATTGTACGCATTACTCCAAGTAATCCCAGACAACTTCTTTTTAAGCTAAGGGGAATTTTTTTTAAGAAACTAGATCAACCTTACAGGGGCTATATGCAATTTTCTGAAATTTAAACTTGCGACTGACACCTGTGGCCAAAAAACGGAAATGCTCTTCCCTTCTGCTCGCAGCGCGCGCTCCTATGCTGGTCGCTCTCAATCTTCGATCGTTTTCAGGCACTTGTCAGGGGTTTAACTTTTTTTGTCTTATGTGGAGTTACTGTTGTTGTCAGAGTTGTCCTTGGTCTCTTCTGTGTATTTGCACAATCCATTGAACTGCTTGCGAGTGCTGACTAGCGGGGGTGGAAGAGTGATCTGAAACGTTTAACATGAACGCGCTTGACGTCACATCCACAGACAGCGTGGGAAAAAATCTGACCCGACAGAAAATAGAACAAATTGGATACACGCTTATAGATGCACGCACTGTGAGCTGACAAGGTGTCAGTATGCTCATCAGGAGATGTTTGAGTCATAAATGGTCAAATAAAAAGGCTATTGTTACGTTTATTTTGTGTAAAAAGTTGCATATAGCCCCTTTACAGCCAAAACATTTTGTCAATAATTCCCATCTATTTTAAAACATGCAACTAGCTACTACAGATCTTAGAAAACAAAAATATGTGAGAATTAAACACAATTAACATGAAATGAATCAGGGAGAAGAGCTGGGGTTTGGTTCAGAAAGGGAAGCGGGGCCCTCACTTCAGGGGGCTCAACTACGATAGCCTGTGGGACAAAGAGTCATAAATCTTAGCTCTGTGCTAAGGTGGAGAGCTGCACATGTGAGGAGACAAAGCGCCATAAAACGTAGCTCTGGCTATAGTGAACAGAGCACATGGTGTGAAGCGTCCATGTGGAAGGCCTCTGCTTTAGCAACAGACTAAAGAGCAATGGAGTTAACCTTTCAGCTAAGACCTAACGCAGGTCGGACCGAGTTCGACTCAGCCAACCAAGTGATCAGAGAGCGGAAGAGAGAGAGAGCAAGGAAAAGAGAAGAAGGATAAAGAAAGAAAGTGGGATCCGCTCAGGATAAAACAAACAGTTTCAAACACAGCAAATACAGCTCAACTTATGCGTGCGGCGACGCTAAATGAGCAAACCGGTAGAGCGCTTAAAAACACTTTAAACCAATAATGAACGAGATCTAACTCGTTAAAAACTCTATTTTCTCTATTTATCTCTGCCCAGACACAAGATTAGCATAAATGGACCGGTTCAGTCCTACTTTGCTTTGAAGGACATCCAGTCCACTCGGAGGAGAGCAAATTGTGTCTGTAGTTGAGCAAGAAAAGGAAGAGTTAGGACAGTGCAGGATTTAAGGACTAAGTGGCCCAACTGCAGGCTGGATGGGCTGTAGATCGACGTCGTAACGAACTGTCTTGGAATAGCCCTGATATCACTCAACCTGGCTACACCAACAGGATGAGCACTTCGAAGCTTTGAAATGAGAGTTCTTCCTGGTCCAGTGGGTCAGAGCAAAAGAGAATCTTCACAGGTGAGATGTCCTCTGTGTAGCAGGAGTTTCTGCTAAGAACCTCTGCTGAAAACAGTTTGAAATTGCCACCACTACCGCTCCTATAGCCCTTTGGCGGTGATGTCACCGTGGATGTCACCATTGATGTCACCATTGGTGGCTATGGACATATAGGAGTGTGTTGGGGGTCACTGCTAGGATTGTTGGGAAATGTGGTCTGCTCAGTCCATCTTTGAAATGGCTCCCAGCCATCCAACAGTGAACAGTCTGTTCAGTTGATCTTATGAAAAATGGAATCCCAACACCCGCCTTAAGTTGCAGGGCTTCCAAATATATGTTGCCATGGAGCCAGAAGGTTTGAGATATTCATGGGAAAACAAAACAAAAAATCCTATCCACGACCCACCCAAGGTAAAGAAACTTCCAAGCTCCCTGGCTGAATTTCAACACCATTGTATCCCTGCTTGTGATTCAAAAGCTGTATGCCTATCATGACACAATCATAACTGTAGACACAGTACATGCTTTGTCAAACCACTCAGAAAGCAAATTAATGACAATTTATCATTTGAAAAACCCAAAATAGAGCCATCTTGAATAAAAATAGTATTTTTACATGCATACCAGTTAATGTCCTTTCAAATAATTAGTCCAAAAATGTTATGTCTGAAATTCAACATCATCTGCCACCTAAAACCTTGATAATTCCTTTCCTTGTGTGTCTTTCTCACATAGTTTTCATCAGAACTACCGTTAGCATGGTAGTTAGCCAAATAGTAACACGGCACACTTCTTCTTCTTTGTGTTTATCAGCGGCCTGCAAACAACAGATTGGTGCATTACCACCACCGCCTGGTATGGAGTGTGGACCAGAGTCTTTGCAGGTCCAGAGACATAGATTTTTACTGGATTTAAGCTCAAAGAAATTTCTCATTACTCCCTAGAAATATTTTAAAACATGATACTTCTTAACTATCAGTTTTTATCCACTTATGCTTTTGAAGTAAAAAAAAAAAAAAAAAAACTATATTTTTAGATATAACCAGCCCTCTGCTTAACCCAGATTTTCATTTCTGAACCTTCGAGCATATTTTAAGTTCTATCTGTCTGAATTTCTCTTCAGATCTGTCACTTAATGTTTAAATATAAACTTGTCCAATGCAATGATCCTATGCAACAGTCCATCTTCCTGGTCTACCCTGTGAAGGCACACAAAAATAGAAGAAAGGCTAATTCAGAATCGGACCTTTTTATTCACCTAAATCTAAAAATAATGGTGGTAATCTCAGATTGACAGCGGAAAGCAGTCATAGAGGAGACGACGTGTGTGTGGAGTGTGTGAAAGCAGCCTCAGATTGAAAGCGTGCAGCTGAGAGCTGTGCGGAGCAGAGCAAACTGTGAAAATGGGGCCTTGTCAAAAATAGTCTGCTTTATGACAGGAAGGAAAAGGGGTTGAGAGATGGAGGAGTGAGAAAATGAAGAGTCTGTTGAAGGAGAGAGAGTAGCGGGAAGACAGCAGCCTTCAGTCTGCTGGGATTGACAAATTAAGGAATGTCCTAAAATAACCTGCATTGTTTTCCAACCCAGTTAACTCAAATTATTCTTCAAATAGTATTTTCCTTGTTCGCTGCCTGTGGTTGCCAAGTTTTTTTTGTTTTTGTTTTTTTGTTGGATTGTAGCCAAAACTGCTTTGTGTGCTAATTGGCCTTCCTGCTCAAGAGGACAGAGAAGTGTCTCTTATTGGTGGAGCTAAAAACAGCATCAAGGGGTTCATTGTAGGCTCTCATATAGGAGAGTAGTTTGTGAAGAAACAGTCAGGGAATCTAGGTACAACTGTATGTGCCAAGGATTCTGTTATTGCATTTCATTTAATTCTCATAGTTTTTAAGTCGGGGCACAGCTTCGTCTGAAGGATGAGTAAAAAATTCTTAGTTCAAGCATTTTTGTCTACCGGTGGTTGTCTGTTGTAACTTTTATGTACAAATCTGAATATATGATAAGCAAGCTTGTACACAGTCTGGAAAGATATGGAAGTGTATTTTACAGTTCCTGATAAACAGAAAGAGAAAATAGTGTTTCATAAAATACGTGTATTTCCAGAATATATTCCATTTACCTTCCAAAACCTTCTATTTGTGATTCCATCCATCCTTCCGACGCTCTTCCATTCATGCGTCTATCCATCTATTATTTCGGTGTCCTTCCATTCATTCTAACCGTTTGCATTTTTACAGTAAAATTGGCCAAAAAGGACTGAGAACTCACGCAGTCAGATTTTGGAAAAGCATTGCATTTTGACATAAAAAATGTGCATCCTGTAACACTAAATGAAGAAGGTAAAATAACATGTTCTCCCAAAATGTGTACTATAAAATTACACATTTTATAGATGTGTCACTAAACGAAAAGGAGCTTCATGCTAAATATTTTGTGCAAGATGGGGTCAATTCTATAAATAAGAGCAATTAAAAGGATGAACAAAGCTCTAGAACAAGCAATACGTTTAGCTGTAAATATAACACAAGCAAAAAAAAATCTAATACTACTGTGATACAGGTGTGGGGAGAAAAAAATCTATCCATCACATGATAAAAATAAAACAAACTACCCTGTTCATCCAGAATTTTAATGAGTGAAAAAATCCTGGACAGCTTGCTCGCAGATGATACACCCATGACAGTCGGTGCCTTTAGAGTGACAAGTACCCCTCTGTACACCGGCTTTAAATCCCATCAGAACACGTTGTTCTCCTCATTATGTCCCTTTCTGCCCATCCACTAATTATAGAAAAAATCTGAAGTAGAAAGAAACTGCTGTGAACATGAGGACAGCAATAAGAAAAAACAAACAATAGCACATGCAAGCCTGAGCGGCTCCTCCTAGGACAAAAATACAAAACGAAGATAAAATGGTCCAGATTTAAGCTAACGGTATGAGAACTGTTCAAATGATTACGTAGAAAAAGATAAACCTGTTAGACAGATTGTGAGGATGCAAATATAGAATTAATAAAAACATCCTGTAAGTTGCAGAGAGCAGGAATAGAGGCACTAATAATAAAGTCTCATAAGTAAACCACAGCCTGCTTACTCAGGTTAAAAGGTTACAGCCCTGCTGCTAAACCAGAATCTGTTGCCCTGACCTGTTGAAGTCATTTGAAGCTCAGAGGATGAGCTACACAGACTAAATTGCAAAGAGTCTCAAAACGGAGATGAGGAAGACAAACACCAGATAATACTTGCAGAAATAATCTGCAAGTCATCATTTGGAAATTTTTAGTCAGAAATCTCTATAAAGATCACCAGAAACAGAAAACTCACCTCACTGTAGCTAGATTTTACAGTTGGTTAAAGTGGTGTTTTTACTGATCCATTCGTTTATTCAGATAAAGTACTACTGCATTATATGTCACTATGTGTAAAATATAGGAATGCATATTGCTCTGGCAACTTTTACTCTTGTGGATTGGATTTAGATATTTTTAACTGAAAGATCCCAATATGTGAGTAAAGTTTGTCTCTCTATCAGCTTTCTCCCCCGACAGCAAATTCTGTCTACCAGCGACTGTCATAGCAACCAGGCTAAAACGCTTTCTTAAATACGGAGATTATGCTGTTTTTTTTTTTTTTGACCCAGGAATTCAGGACGTCTTACTTCAGTATCATTGGTAAAAGACAGTATCCTGGTGTGGTTCTTGATAATGTTCTGTTACCAGAACAAAAATGCCCACCATCATAACACACCACCCTAGGTTAGATATGTCTTTCAGTTTCATGCCTTATTTAGCAGGATAGAGCAGTCTACTAAAAAGAAAAAAACAAGAAATCCAACTAACTTATTCAGACAGCAAAAATTACTTGACCAAGACAAAGACTGTTGGTTTAACTGAGCGGTTTGTGTTTCCTATAGATCTGCTCTCAGCTCAGCGAACGACTTGAGAAACAACAGACGGCCACTCGAGGAGAACTGGAGAAAATCAGAGTGAGTTGGCGCTCCGATATTTGAGAGAACACTCGGCCCTCAAGCAGATGCATGGCCAGACGTCTTCTACATGAAGAGTTTTGTGAAATATATATTTTAAAGTGGTCAATTTTTCAAAAAGAAGAGTATAGAAAAATATTTGTATTTTCTGACTGTATTCTCTAACCCAATGCTTGCATGTTGGATCTGTCTGTCCTTCCTTTCCCATGTCCTACCTACTCTTTTTTTTTTCCCTTCCTTCCTTATTTCCTTCCTTCCTTCCCTCCCTGCTGGTGTTGGGCAATCAGTGTGTCCAACACCAGCACTTTTGTCCAGTATATTCCAAGTATTAAAAGCTCACACTTTGCATGCCACTCATATTTCTAGGCCTATTTTATGGAGTGTTTGAGGCACAGATGAAAAAGCAAAGAGGAGGGGCAAATAAACATTTACCCCAACAGATATCCTCATCACAACATCTTCATTGCATGATTTTATAATAACATGCAAACCTGCTATTTATTCCAATTTCTTCAGCTACAAGGCAATACAATGCCACAGTTGCTACAGTTAGGAAAACTTGGATGAATCCCAAGAGCTGTTTGCTGAACACAAAGTAGATCATCATCTTAAAGGATGATGCATTCCTCAGCACTTTTTCAGGTCTTTGCTGTTTTTTTTCTTAAAGATAACTCACAGATATCATTCATCTACTTTAGATTAGTTATCTGTTTTTATTTCCATTGCTTCTTGATTTTTTCCAGTAGTTGAAGTCCTGTCTGTTTTCCTTCAGTTTTTAAGAACACACTGCACACTATAGTAAGAGCCACCAACTTCCAGACTAATACCTCTCCCGTTTAATGCCTGTCACTTTTTCAATGATAGAACAAAAGAAATATGTACAAATGATGTCTTTGCAAGAGACTGCTAGTGATAAAGTGCCTAAATATAGAAGTTGTGTCTGTGCAGGTTGTCTGTTATTTGTCATTTAGTTTGCTTTCTGTTATCTATTCTTATTGTTTTATCCACTAAATGGACAAGCGGAATGATCCGATTCACTGACAGCCCCCTAACAATGATTAGCTATGTTGAAATGTGTATGGAGCCTGTATGTTTACTGGGAGCAACTGTATAGATGATTCTCTACACAGTTAAGTCCCAGCAAACATAGAAGTTCATTTAGGCCAAAGCATAAGCCCCCTTAGAGATCTGGAAGCCTTCAAGTATTTACACAGTCAGATGTTGTCAACCTCAGAAAATATTTCTGTATTCAGGAGTAGGGCTGTTGGAGTTTATTTGGCTCCTGCAGCCCTGAAAGAGTGACAGTATCAAGCTGCTTCATCTGAGTAAACCTGAAGAAGCTGAAAGGGACACAACCGTTTTTCTCTTTCACCCTTGGCTTGGCAGGTATGTGGAGATGTGTGCTGCCACCGCTTTGTGTTCCCTGGCAGTAAAATCAAAGCTTTTTGGTAAAGAATGTGGAGTTTGGCCAGGCAGCCAGACACCTGACTTCCAGCACTCGCACACAGGGCTCACTGACTTTCAGCTCAAACTGTTGCTGGGAGGACGGCCATATTGGCAGAAAGCTCCGTCAGGGCCGCCCAACATCTCCCGAGAAAGTTTTTAGCACCAAGGGCAAGATGGTTTTTTTCATGCTCTAACTTTGTTTTTCTTATTTTTGTATGCTCTCACCTGCCACTTTATTAGATATGCATTGCTAGTACCTGGTGGAACCCTGTTTTGCATTCAAAAGCAAACATTTCTCAGACAATTTTAGGGCACAAAGTTGTTTGTTTCCATATTTCTGACCCTACCATGTGAACACAACTGCTGAAATCAAGACCATTTGACTTATCATCCATAAACCTTTCCGTCCTCCCATGTCAATCCTACGTCTTATTCACCTATCCGTTTGTCCTGACTGACCAACTTCTACAAATAATTTTGCTCAGTTAATATATAAATGTACGTAAATGAGAATTTATAATGAGATGCCAACAAAGCTTGCCACTGATACTTGAGAAGCAATTCCAGCTTAATGCTCTGCTTCTTCATTAGGGCTTATCTATAATTACTTTGCATTTTAATCATATCAAACTAAGTTTAAAGCTGCAATGTTGTAATGAAATTTTCATTTCTGAAGGACTCACTCAACTAAAGGATGTAAATGTTGTTGCACACACTTATGTCAAGCTCTGCGTTTGAATGTAAACACAGAAACTGAAAATAACTTGAGTTATCTTTGCCCTCTTACCGGTTTCATTTTTATTCCTCTCTGACCTCTAAAATTCTCCCGTAGTCCAAAGTTGAAAGCTGTGAGAAGTGCAGCAGTCTTTTCAACAAAGAGGGTCGTGTGCGAGCTGCGGTGACCACAGCGCCCGCCGATGGGACGGAGGAGGCCGACGAAGAAAAGGAGGGTCTGAAGAACCAGCTGAGGGAGATGGAGCTGGAGCTGGCCCAGACCAAGCTGCAGCTGGTGGAGGCTGAGTGCAAAATCCAGGTACAATAACGCACACAGCTTGGGCCCAAATATAACTGCGTTTGCACATGTGTGGTCACAGAGCAATAAAAAAGACTTACTGGGGGTATTTGTGTTACTATTTCCAAACAAATTGGAGAAGTTTGGTCGCCCCAAGTTAAATTAAATCGCAAGGCCTGGATCCCACCAGCACAACTCCTCTAATTGCCAGTGAACCCAGTGTTCAAACAGAGGCGTCACAGTATGGATCCTGTAGTTGTCTTTCTGGCAGTAAGACACGTTTCGACAGCTTTTAATAAGATATTCAAGATGATTCTATTAGGAGGTTACAGCTGGCTTGACATGTCGATAGTACTTAATTTCCTCTTACTTCAGGGTTGTTGGTGCATATTAATTTCCTTATATCCAAGCTACCTGCCTTCATCTGCCACTGCGTGTCAACCGCAAAGCAATTAAAAGGCCATGATCCTGTTTTACATGACTTTATCAACCCGGTGCAAGAGAGGGTCATTGAATCAAGGAGGAGAATTTTCTTTTAAACTGTTATGATTAAAGAAAGAAGAAAATGTGGATCTGATTTAAAGAGATAAAAACACTCATGTGATCACCATCATCTGAGGGAGCCTTAGGGCCTGAAATATAGTTTAAGTTTGACGTTTTTATACTTTCATCAAGGAGTTAAATGATTGGATTGATCCATCTTGATTTTAGAACACAATCTGATTAACTTTTGTTCCATCTGTTTGGAATTTTGTCTGGGTTTTAAAGATATTAGGTCATGGAATACATTTAAAATCTCAAGGAGAGCAATAAAACAAGAGCCTCGTCAATGTAATAGGAAAGGCTGTTCAGTATTTATTTGGATTTTATGTGATGGACCAACACAAAATCGCACTTGTATAATCTCTTCTACCCCGATGCCCCTAAATAAACCAGTTCGACCATCCAGCAGGACAACTCTAAACATAAGGCCACAGCTACAATAGAAAAAGTTCAGATCAAAGCTGTTTCTTTTGTTAGAATCTTGTCTCCCTCATTTGTGACCCATTTCATCTGAATTTGGAAGTGAAGATTGTTGTTGAAGTTCTCAGTCAGAAAATGTACCAGTAACAGAAACTGAAGTTGCGACTGGAAAGGCAGAATATTTCTCAAAAACTCCAACTTAAACCTAGTTTATACGTCTCCGTCTGCGTAGGTGCGGAGACACGAAGCGCCATTATCTGTCAATGCAAGGGCTGTCAGCCCCAGATCATTTCACCAGAACGGTGCTCTATAGTCGATGTGATTAGTAGTCAATGCAGCTTTTGAGCACTGGATGCTTTATATTAAAAGGACAGTTTATCTAAGATGGTCTTTTGGAGATTTTAAACACCAGGAGGTGTAGAGAACAACAAAACAGATGTTTGTTTCTTTGTGTATATGTGTTTTTAGATTATTCTATGAGCTGCACTTCTAGTAAAAAGCTTTCCAGCTCAATCAAAACTCGCTCTCTGTCAGCCATTGCTCCTTGAGTGGATGTGCGTTTACAAGCTGAAGTAAATAAACTTTCGTCGACCAGAGACGTCACTGCAATGGTAGGCAGACCCGCCAGAAATGCTCAGCATTCCCTGCTGTCCTGGCAGAGAACACTGACCAACAGAGAAGTAGAAAAGGAAAACTTCTCCGTCAACACGGGTGCGTGTGGGCGCAAACCTGCTGACGGAGAAGTATAAACTAGGATTTAGAAATGTATGATTGCTGCATTTCACAGATGGAGATAGCTGCACTATTTAAGCCATCTGTCATTCTTCTGTCATAGTAGATTAGTTTCAAATACTTGTCATCCCCAAATTTGAGTTCTGACTTTCAAGCCAGTTGCAAACCCAGGATTGTCACATCTGGTCTCTTATTCTTTGCTTTTTGACTGTTCTTTTCAATTGTTGCTTAATTTAAGGCACCTTTAAAAAATATAAAGATTTTTGTTGCCTTAGCTAATGCCGAAAAGCATAACCAGACTTAAAAAATGAGTTTTAATGTAAACCAACACCTAACTTCCACTGTTTGTTCTCCTATAAAAAAAAAAAGGTTTGGAGTGTTTATATGGAGTTGAGTATATTTTCTTCCTTTCGAACAGGATCTGGAGCACCATTTGGGTCTGGCTCTCAACGAGGTGCAGGCCGCCAAAAAGACCTGGTTCAACCGAACGCTCAGCTCCATCAAAACGGTCACCGGCACCCAAGGCAAAGAGACCACCTAACTTAATAACCCTTCATCCTTCCTGTTTTAACAAGACCAGGTCTGGAGCTCAGTGTGACTTGTTCCGCTGAAACCTCCAGACTCCCCTCCCCTCCCCAAAACGTAACGCACACGGTCATAACTTTAACATGAACATTAACCGTTAAAACTAGAGGACCTCCTCTGTGACTGACTGTGTTACTCGTTTCCTCATATCAAAGATGTTCTTTTTATTTCCCGAATTAACTCCCCAAATCAAAACCTTTTAACATCCATCCGAACAGTGCAGCGATAACCCCCACCCCCACGACAGAGACCACATGCTTCCACGAGTCACAGGAGGAGGGATGCTTCAGTGACGAATGTCTGCGTACTGCTGAAATGGAAAACTCCACAGAGGGGGAAGCAATGACATCAGGACTATATCTTTGCGCTCCCGTTCTTCTAAACTACTGGCACAAAACAAGTCCCTGTATATTTGTTTATGTTTTGTTTTAGGTACGTGCACTTATAGACGCCTTTCCAGAACTGAGCTTTTTCTAATTTTCATTGAACAGTACCTTCTGTTGTACGTTGGCGTATGTGCTAATGTAGTGTCTGATTGTAATATGTATTTGTTTATGATTGTGAGACTGGAAAAAAATTTGAAAGCATGAATAATTGGTGTGAATGTGTTTGTGGAAGGCCAACGGAAAGAAAAGCACTAAGGTTATGAGTGTGTGCATGCATGTCAGGTTGTCTCGTGTCCTTTAATGTTCAAATGTGTACATAAAAACTGGTAAAGAGAAGTTTGCTGACAAGGCCTTGATCTGAAGGTTGATAACAGAGGATGGCTGTGGGTATAAATATGTAACTTATGGAAACTAAACGAGCTGTTGGGAAAAGCGACTACAGCTTAAATCTCTTCTAATTAAAAATACACACACTTTGGTTGGTTTGGATCTTCCAGCACAAAGAAACCTTGGGGAAAAAAATAAACCCCCAGTTTGTTTAATGAATTTGGGTAATTAAAATCCCCACAGTCAGACATTTATTTTGAAGGTAATAGACTGAGCTGGTCAGAAGGTTACATTCACTCATTGACATTGATTTTAGCTAATTTTGGGCTTTTAATGATCCATTAGAACATGTATTATCGGGGGACTAATAAAAAAAGTTTAATTGATTTTTTTTTTTTTTACGACAAGAATGGGGAGCAGAATTATGGAGTTATGAAGTTTATCTAATCCACACAGGATCAAAATGATACATTTAGGCTCAGATATATCCATACATCCTCACTAATATTTGGTTTAATGTTCTGTTACTTGTTACAATCAACAATAGGTGTTTGGCAAAGTTCTGGGTGGGTATTTGGCTCCTTGGGCCAATAGATATATGAACTAAATCTATTGTGCCAAGGAGCCAAATTAAACTGTTTTTTCTGGCACTGACCCTCTGGCTCTTTATTTAGTCTGCTTCATCCATTCTGAAAATAGTTTTTGCTGTTTAAGATATTTGTTTCAATATCTAATGGTTTTCAAGTTTCCACCTTTTGGTGAAGTTGGACAATTTTGGAAAGTAGTCCTACGTTTTCTAGTGCACCATTAATCGGCCTGACAGCATGATGGTTCCTGTAACTGTGGTTAAACAGCTCAGTCTTTATCTTGTCTCACCAAAGAACATTTTTCCAGAAGGCTTTTGGCTACAAAATGTCAGTTGCTTTTTTTGTTCTGCACCCTCTTGAGTCCATGATCATGCAAAACAAGCTTCATTGTGGACAGTGACTGATATCCTGGCATCTCAAGTTAAAAACAGGTTTACTTTAGAACATTCTAATTTGTTCGCTTTCATCAGAGGTGACCATTTCTGTAAAACTTAGAAAATTATCCCAAACTCAGATTAAAAACTAGTTTTGGAATGGATAAAACAGGCTAAAATAAACCTGATCTCAATCCTAATATTTATGAACTAGGCTCAAAAACAGGGTCTGTGGTGGAAAACCAACTAGTTTAAATAAGTTCTACCTAAGCTGAGGAGAGTGGTCAATCAGCCAGAATTATGCCTGAAGGTAATTTCTTTGAAACTTGTTTAGGGACATTTAGAAAATAAAACTCAAACTTCTACAGTATATCTTGAAAATATATACTGGGTGGGATGATTATGCAACAAACAACTTCACATTTGTGAAGTTGTTTGTTGCATACTCATCCCACCCAGAAAAAGAAATGTTCAAACGTTACTTTAAAGGCTTAAACTGGTTGAAAAGTCATGCCGATCTGTGTCTGTAAACTTGTGACCGGCACCATGGATGCATATAATTCAGAGTCGAAATACAAAGCTACCAATAGACCCAATTGTCTACTGAAGCAAACATCTGTGTTGCAGATATCTCAATGATTTAAGATGGGTCAGATCTATAAGAGCTGATGTTTGTGGATAGGTAAAGCATTAAAATCACCAAAGCTACCAGTGAATACAATTTAATTTCTGAATTGAAGACTGAATAAGCAGCAGCTTATATCTTTGCGTAATACTGATCGAGTAAAACTCAAGCAAGAAGTTTGGCTTCCTGAGTCAAAAGGGGACACATCAGATATCTTAATTTCACTTTGTATGAAAGCATTTTTTTAATATCTGACTGCATCTTCTCTGGTTCAAGCATGTCAGGACAGCTATGACCTATGTTACAACCAAAAAAATACAAAAGGAATCATTCTTTAACTTCAACAAAGCATAATTCTTCAAAAACATTCTTAAATCAACAAATTTGGGTCTTACAGCTTCAACCTCTGAAGAAGTTATTCTGGCCACCTGTGAATGGGAGACACCTGTCAGCAAGCAGGGCTGTAAGGGGATTGCACCAGGTGCAGGGCATCGGAGTCATGTCAGGAGAGGCCACAGTTCAGGTCAAAAAGTTCTAAATTTGTCCACGGGGCATAAGGGCTCCAGAAGGAGCCTGTATATGCGATTTAATACTTCGCTGACTGAGGAGCGGAGGCTCTACGGCGATCCGGTTTCAAATCCTGCAGAGTGAAAGTTTTTCTTAGCTTGAATGAAACGAATTTCTGTAAACCACGTCTTAACTTGAAGTCTGATCAGCTGGAATCCGGTTGTGATAGAAGAAGAAAATACGTAGAGGAGCATCCACCTAAAGGCACTGGGCTGTAAATAAACATTTAAAAGCATAACTATTGAATTTTTGTTTATGGTTTTTCTACTCTAACGTTGCCTACCTGTACTCACCTACTTGCTGCTGTGATACAGTTGAATCTACAATGTTTTTAATTGTATTTCTGTATGTTCTGAGTTTTTTTTCTTTGTATTTTTTCCATTTTGCTCCAAGCTTCTCAGTCGCACTGCTGTTTGGATAACTAAATGCCAAAACATAGCTCCGTCAACCAACAACATTATCAGCGTGTGGAAATTGTAATAGAGTAGACTGCATTGTGTATACTCCATGAATTTAAATATAAAGATATCGACACAAGGATACCTGAGTCACTTCTTTTTTCTTTTTTTTTTCAAAAGATGCCGTTTTGTTAGGTAATAAATTTACTGTTAGTTTAAACAGGTAGAGCTTAGGAGTCAAGCAGCTATGTCTTTATGGACACAAGCTAGACAGAAAAACACCCCGCTTCCCAAAATGAGCCTGTAATGAAATGTGGTGGGATACTGTGAAGAAATTAATAGGTGTTCAGTAAAACACGTACATATGTAACGTTATATAAATATGTTTCAAGCAGAGAGCTTATGATTTCAGTACCCTGAAAACCTCTTCCAATGTATTGCTAATTTG
The DNA here is from genome assembly GCA_963556495.2 of Valencia hispanica. Classification (NCBI taxonomy): domain Eukaryota; kingdom Metazoa; phylum Chordata; class Actinopteri; order Cyprinodontiformes; family Valenciidae; genus Valencia; species Valencia hispanica. The sequence goes on along the minus strand of OY747717.1, from coordinate 17,373,725 downwards.
AAAGGACGTCTGCGGTAACACCACTGTTAAAAAAAACTATTTAACATTCTAGAAAATTACCTTTTAAATTTTTTCCCACATGCATAACAATCATAAAGCAGATCATGAACAATCCTGCAACTTTTGAAGCAGAAGTCCCAAGACTGCTACTTTTCTAACCTCCTGTTGTAGCTAGCTGTGCTGCAGAGCTAACACTGGCTTCTGTTCGTAAATGGGTGTAGGAGGTAGCCTACAGAGTTGGTTTTAGGTGTGATTTATGATTCCTGCCCCCCGGATAGCCCACTGGTGTTTCTGCTAGCATAAAATGTATCTTTGCAGCTTTTGGTAATTATTGAGTTAAGTTGGACGCACAGCTAGCAAACTTTGCAAGAGGGCCCCAACCTGGATTTGAACTCAGGACCTTCTCGTTTCTTTTATACCACACAAACCTTATGTACACGTGAAGAAGTGTCTCATCACAGCTATCAAAGTGTACACTTTTAGAAACCCCTTGCTGCTAAATAAAACCACGACTGGTGCTTCATTAAACCCCTTTTCCCTAAAAGCATCCAACATTCCCTTTATTACTTTTAGTCCAGGGAGAATATCAGGATGCTATTAGGCGTAAAAAACAGTTTTATGTATATTCTGAGTTCAGATATCCTGAGATCAAGACAGTCCTTCAATTCTTCACCAGTATCTGTTCTGAAGTTAGTAGAGACAGAAGTAAAAATAGAGCCCTATTCTGGTGTCAATAATGAGAATTCTCAGTCACCTCTCTGAAATACTTCTCCAGGAATCTAAATGTGAAAATAAATCTAATTATGTCTTGTGAAAACAGCCTCTATCTATCAGACACACTGGAGCTGGATGTAAATCTTGTTCTCAATTTGGCTCTTGTTCTACTGCTCATCTTCCCCCTGAGAGAACGTGCCTCATAACATATGGCAGCATTGTTATCTGTGTCAGGGTTGAGCTATTTTCTGCTTGGTCCCTAATAGACAAAAAAAGAAGGGAAAAAAAACATGCTGGTTGTGATGGGGTTCTTACATATATCCTTAGGAGTTTTAAACTTGAAGTAGGCTACGGAGCCCATAAAATTCTCACCTCCAGTGATGACGGCTGTTGGGCCTCTGGCTCTGCGTCTGCCACCACCAGCAGGATCTGAAGGTAATGAGCGTCAGCATTATGCAACTTGTCACTCTCCCCCTCCTCTTCCTGCCCCGCTGCGTTACAGAGCTATAAATAGGACGTGCAGGCAGCAACAACACACAATGCAAAGGTGAAACCTTGGATGGGAAGGTTGTGTGATGCTGTGTGGGTCAGTCAGAAATTATGTCTGTTTGGATAAGGAAAATATTAAGCTCTATCAGACTGAGGATGAATAAAATGGAAACCCCGTCATTCCTTGTACATATTTAAGTCTTTTCTTCATATTTTTAACTTAATGCCAAATCTATTCCCATTTCACATTACTTTCTCATGATTTGTTTTCATATATATATATATATATATATATATATATATATATATACATACATATATGTATATGGTCTGCTATATTCTAATCTGAAATGTGTTTTTATTAGCTGTAAGTGGAAAAATCATAACAGGAAAAAAAGCTTGAAACTTAATCTGTATAATGTTTTTCAATTAGTTAATTGATTTACCGAAATAAATGAGCTTTTTATTACTATTATAATTCATTAAATGAGACTGTAGTCTATATGGAAAATAGGATTGCAAGATGTAAAACCTTACTCTTTTAGCAGTTCTGATGTGTAGAGGGTGTGTGATTTATTTTTTTCATCAGCATCCAGTAAAACGTTTTTTTTAATAAGCCAGAAGGTGTGCTGCCAAGTTTTGTGGGAACACCAAAGGAAGGAAGGAAACATTCAGCAACCAAGCAGTATTTGTCACCTTTCCTGATGCCAAAAAAAGCACCTCTCCACTTTCTGTGTCAATTCTGGTTTGGGCCAAAGCTACCCCACAAGTTCATATTACACAGCTTATGTGCTTCGAGCACAATTGCAGGTATAAAGCTATCGACTGGATTAATATGAAGTAGGAAGGGACCCAGGGGCGATTTGACATGGAGCTGCTTTACTATGAAAAAGCAGTGTTGCAGCTGTTCTGTGCTCTAAGCTACAGCTTGGTAATGGCTCTGTCATCTTGTAGGTTGTTTACAGTTCATTCTTGCAGTCTTATTCAGTTAATAAAGGATTGAAAACAAACATCCACTACCTATTTCTGTTAGACTTGTAGTCATAGAGAAAATAGTTTACTAGCACTCCACAGCTGTCAACGCTCCTCCTGTTTCCTTACATTATTACATGTGTAAATATAATTAAATATTTATACTGATAAAGTCTGACATCTGACATCACATTTCAGTTAAAACAAATTTCAGTTAAAACAGAAAGCATGTGCAGCTTTTAATTACTAGACCTTAGTGTCATTCTATGACACACTAAGAAAGTTAGAAGTGTGATATTTACCCCTAGTGATAATGCTCCAACACACTTGATTTCACTCTATGATCATGTAACAGCTCCCTGAGGAGCTAATAAGTTACTGCTGAGGTAATCTGTTTGTTAAAATAGGGGCGACTTTGGCTTAATAGGAAGAGTAGCTGTCTTTCAGTTGGGAAGTTGTGGGTTTGATTCTAGCTTCCTCCCTTGGCCCTTGATGCATCTAATATGGCGTCAGATTACTTTCTTTAATATGCATTCTTTATATATTATAATATTCTTTATTGTGCGAAAGTCATAACAAAACAAGTGTGAAAACAGGTTGGGGAGAGGGTAAAATGATGTTGTGGAGAGTAAAACTGTTATGGGTGCAAGAATTTTCTAACAGGGCGCATACAATGACATTGTTCCTCACATTTCCAAAATACTTTCCACTTCTTCTTCTTACTTATTTGATGTGCCTCTTGCTTCTTAAAGCTGCGCTCAGATTTCTCTGGGAGTAGCGTCACAGATCCAGACTACACCAGACGATGCAGGATTTTACTTGCTGCAAATAAATCAGATCTATCCACCTTAGTGTTATTCAATAATTCAAAATTCAAATTCAAAAATACTTTATTGATCCCAGAGGGTAATTTAGTGTTGGTATAGCTCATATAATTAATTCTTTAAGGAGTTGTTGTAGATGATGATTATGTAGATGGTGTAGATGTAGATTATGCAGTCCCTCCAGGATTTTGCGGCACATTTTTGTGATTGTTGTGGCCTAAAATGCCTGATGTTGCGTCAGCTTTTGTGAGAAGTTGCAACAAATGTTGCAATGTTTTTACTTGTGATTTTTTTTATTTCTTGCAAATTCACTTAAAATTTTTTTTTTTTAAATTCTTAATGTAAAATTCTGAAATTCAAATATTTTTATTGTAATAAGTGCACTAAAAGAACACTCTTCAAATTGTAGCTTATTGCTTGAACACAAAAGGAAATGAGCAATAATTCAAAGTTCATAGAACTGTGGAATACAAAAACAATAAAATGGTTATTTCCGGAGTCTTTGACAAATTAAACTTGAGCTGACACAACAATAAATGCATTCCTAACCTCAAAAATTTGAATACAAAAAAATTCTGCAGATGAAAAAAAATTGTGCACAAATGCTTACAGTCGTTTAAGATGAAGGGTGCCAATAAAAGAAAAGTTGAGTTTAAGCATGTAAACATTATATAATAAAAAAAAAGAAATTAATGAACTTAAGAGGTGCAAATTCAAAGGTTTAGAGTGACAGTATTTTGGAGCTGCTCATTACTTCAGCATCTGTTTCCACTCAACAAAAACTGAAGAATAAACCCAAACTGAACTCTGCATCCTCTCATCAACCCAGTTACTTCTGCATCTAATTGATTTAAGCCCTGCATTCTGAGCATCCATATACAGAATGAAATGATACAGGAAAAAAAATAAAAGTAGAAAAAACAAAAATAGCAGATAGCTGATAAAGGCTCAGTGTCTATTTTTGTTAATCATTTTGACCGACGGGTTGAATAAAAATCCTGTCAATCTATTTTTACCCTTCAATTTTTAAGATGATAATGACATATTCAGTAGTATTTATTTTTATTCATTTGAATTGCTATTTAACCCGAATAAACTGAACAGAGAATCCACAGTGTGCCTCCACATCAACCAGATGAATACATGCAACTTTTCCCCTGGAGTGACAAAAGTCACTGTCTATGGCCCTACAAACTATATTTAAAAAAATAATTTAAACAATTGCACTTAAATTGAGAACAGTTCACTTGTTGTGGCCTGAATGTAAAGTCTCACAACTTGTTGTTCTGGAGGCCGAATTCAAGCTCTGCTACAGAACTGGAGACTGACGTGTTCCAATTCAGCCAAAGTTATGAAATGAGGGAAGATTTCTCCAATTGAAGAGATCAGACGTCGGAGAGACTCTCTGAACGAGTCGTTTCCTGACCTGCAAGCTATCGTTTCAGCGGGACTTGGGAGGTACATCCTGCAGTATCGCGCTTTTGCACCAGTTTTGGCACAACACCGAACTCGCGTCTGTGATCAGCTTCCAGATAGCGAGATGCATTGAGTACGGTGTCTAGGTCTGAGATTATGCGCAGTTGCTCTCAAGGGAATCTTTTTATTGTTATAATTATTGTTTATTATTATTATTATTATTATTGTTTTAGTTAACTGTTTATGCAAGTGGTCTCCTTTCATGTAGAGAATGAGGAAACTGTAGCCTATAACACGTTTCTTGGCATCCATCCATCCATCCATTCATTTTCTTCCGCTTATCCGGGGTCGGGTCGCGGGGGCAGCAGCCTAAGCAAAGAGACCCAGACTTCCCTCTCCCCAGCCACTTGTTCCAGCTCCTCGGGAGGAACCCCAAGGCGCTCCCAGGCCAGCCGAGAAACATAGTCCCTCCAGCGTGTCCTGGGCCTTCCCCTGGGCCTCCTCCCGGTGAGACGTGCCTGAAACACCTCACCAGGGAGGCGTCCCCGCCTTTGGCCGCCGCCCATCCTGCACAGCACCCGACCCCGTTTCTTGGCAGTAATTTTTATTGGCAAACCGCAACATTTTTCATTCTCCATTTTTCATTCTCGCTTCCTCTCACATAAGAAACAGGAAGTGTACGTGATATGTGACTGCATCAGATAGAAGATGATGAGAAGAAGAATCGGCCAAACATGCGTTAAAGTTGCGATAATTGGATAAAATTGCAAGGCGTGCAGAATTCGCAACGATTGGCTGAATTTGTGTCAATACATTCAATCGCAACATCGCAAAAATCCTGGAGTAACTGATTATGGTGACCGAATCTCTGGTTGAAATGAGAAAATGAGATTCAGATCACTACACCTATGCGGATGATACTCAGCTCTACATTACGATGTCACCAGGTGACTTTGAACCCATCCAGACGCTAAGTAAATGCGTCGAGTAAATCAAATGGATGGATGTGCCATAACTTTCTCCAGCTGAACAGAAACAAAAACAGAAGTAATTACTTTTGGACCTAAAGAGGAATGATCAACAGTCAGCACACAGCTCCAGTTAATACAGCTAGAAAATACTGATCAGGCCCGAAATATAGATGTAGTAATTGACTAGGACCTGAACCTCCAGGATCACATAAAGGTAATAACAAGGTCAGCCTTCTATCACTTGAAGAACATTTCTAGGATTAAAGGACTGATGTCACAGCAGGACCTCGAAAAACTCATCCATGCGTTTATCTTTAGTCGGATTGATTACTGCAACAGCATCTTCACAGGTCTGCCTAAAAAGTCAATTAGACAACTGCAGCTGATCCAGAACGCTGCTGCTGGTGTCCTCACTAGAACCAGGAAAGTAGAGCACATCATCCCAGTTCTAAAGTCCTTACACTGGCTCCCTGTAGCTCAGAGAATAGACTTCAAAATACTTTTACTAGTTTATAAATCATTGAATGGCTTAGCACCAAAATATGTTGAAGATCTACTGTTACTATATCAACCCCCCAGACCACTCAGATCCTCTAATTCCAGTCTACTCAACATCCCTAGAATTAGAACCAAAAACGGAGAACCAGCTTTCAGTTTCTATGCTCCTCTAATCTGGATTGAACTTCCTGAAAACTGCAAAGCTGCTGAAACACTGAGTTCTTTTAAATCATAACTAAAACGTATCTGTTTAGAGCTGCCTTTGAGTAATGCTTTGATGTATCATGTCCTGTGCATGCCTCTTGCTTTATTGCTGTTTTTACTTTATATGCTTTGTCTGTGTTTTACTGCTATTTTTATTTTACCTCTTAATCATGTAAAGCACCTTGAAATACCTCATTGTTGAAAGTATGCTATACAAATAAAATTACCTTGCCTTGCCTTACAAAAAAAATGAGATCCTGGAAACAATGCAGCCTAATTGAGTTCATCCAGATGAGAAAATAACTAATTACAAGACGGTAAATTTAAGTTTTGGGCTGATGTAATCACCTTATTTCAGGATGACCATGTTTTGATTTCCAGTCTTAAAGCTCTTTAATCACTCTGTTTACTAAAAGCAGACTTGATTTTAACATATTACAAGTGTTCCTTCTCTCTGTGGTTAGGTAGAATAGTTAAATAAGCTTCAGATAGGCTTGTGTTTACACTACCAATAATACTAAACTTTTGCAGTCGTAGGCTACAGGACAGAAATTACACAAAAATCTGTAATTAGATTCTAAGAAAATAAGTATAGTTTTCTTCTTCATGTAATAATAAAAAGCAGCTGTCTCACGAAGACACTAAAATAAAAACAAATGCTCCAGTCTTTAGTTTTCCTGAGTCAGTGTAATAGATGAACTCTCACTTTGCCCAGTCTTTCTATAATTTTTGTGTTTATGTGACCTATGGGATCTTTGGTGCCTGTCATGCACCGAAACATATATGCCAGCTTTGAGCAAGGTGAACTCAGCCACACATTTTATTGTGCAGAAGGAACAGTGAGAAATGTTTGTGAATGGAGCCCTAGGACCAAGCACTAATGCCTTGTCCACACGTAGCCGGGTATCTCACAAAACGAAGATATTTTTCTACGGTTTGGCTTGTCATCCACACAAAAACGCAGATTTACGGCACCTTTTTAAAAACTGGCTAAAGTTAATTTTTGCGTTTTCTCAGTTTTAAGCATTTGCGGCCCCGTTTACACGAAGGAAAAACGCAGATATTTCCCTGCGGTTTGGCCTCTCATTTACACGAAAAACCATTTTTTTAATCACAGAAAACGATTATTTCTAAAAACTCTGGCCAAAGCGGAGATTTGCGTTTTCTCCGTTTTAATTGTTTGCGTGTGGACAGAAATAACGTCACTTTCCGCGACAAAAATGCTCCGACATCACTTGTGCGACTTGTGTTTACCCTCAGAAACAGCATTTATGCCCTCAGAGATGTGTTGGCATCATTGATTGTCCAAGCGCTTTTTGCTTGCTTGTTTTTACAAGCTTAATTACTGCTCTATGTAGAAGTTAGAACATAGAAAGTTACGCTGAGTGGATAGGATTTGGGGGAACTACTGCCCCCTACAGGTTTGGCATGTCTGTGAATGTGCTTAACAACGCACTTATGCGGTTAGGTGTGGACCACATTGACTGTATAAATAATGGTGTGGACAGTTTTTTTTTTTAACGAGGAGGTGAGAATATACTTTCTTTTTTTTAAAGCCCCGGCTACGTGTATACATGGTTTAAGTGGTTGATATGACTTGAAAAGTGCCATAAGAATTTTAAGCATTCACCAAAATCAGACTAATGAAAAGATTTAAAAATGTATTTCTTGTTTTATTGTGTAAAAAAAAAAGTTTTTTTAGAAGTACTGCTAAGTTTCAGAAGGTTGTCCGATTACAAGCTGACATTCAGTAGACCCAATTGGCTAGACATGGTTTAATCCATCTTATTTCTTCAACTGCACTGACTTCTATAATATTCAATGGATTATAGTGTTCAGCCTTATTAGTCTCACCTCTCCTCTCTCATTTCCAAGAATGAACAAAGCAAACCAATCTGTTCAGGAAACAAACAAAGTTACGTTACAATTTCACAGCCGCTTGCTGTGGCCAATTACTTTAAGATAATCAACGCTGCAAATAACAACTGAACCTGTGCGTGTTCTCCTACGAGAAACAATTCATCCTTGTTTGAATCTGTGATCGGTTCTGAGTTCTGATCCCTCAAATCTCAGTGACTCTGGTCTTTTTCCTCCTCTGGGTAAAAACCCCTGAAACAAAAAGTACATTGGAGAAAAATGTTATCCACATTTTAATCATTGAAGCCTGTCTGGTTAGATAATAAAGTGAATCTAAATGTTCAGTAGCAAATAGACAGTAAGAAGAGAGTCTACGACTACACTTTTCATGTCCATGGTCCATAACAAAACAAAACAGAAGTCTGCTGTATAAGAAACAAGAACTGGACTGAACCAAAACCAGTGTACACACAAAAGGAAACAAGAGGCAACAAAATAACTTTAGGGAGGATATAAACTTGGTTAGGAAAGAGAAATAAGCAACAGGTGTAGTGAAAAGAACTTGGGTGCATGGTGAAGGAACATCTTGACATATATTCTATTTTACTAATTGGATGAAAATGTGATTAAAATATAGATGACAGTTCCTTACTAAATTCAACTCCTTATCCTTGCTGTTAGTGTCTAGTCTGTAGTTTGACATTAGCCTCACACATTGTGAGGCAATTAAAAATCATTAAATCTCATCCTGACTTTGTATCTACAGCTTGGAAAACACTATAAGTCATGCATGTCATTTTGTTCATCTAAGAAATGTGGGTATTATCCCAACAATCATATATTTCTCACTTTTTACAGTGACAGGGAGACTGTATTGGCTGTTGCACCTTTTTGTTTGTCTCTATTAGGCCACTTGTTCCGCTTTGCGATCAGCAGTGATGAGAATTTTGTCTCTGTAAATAACATTTCTAATGCATTTTTCTACTCTACAAAGAAACAAGACAGTTATTTCTACTTTATGTTGCTGCTTTAGCTGATTTCTTCATAGACTTGCATTTACATCCAGTTCCCGTATCTCTGTCACCCTGCGTATCTGCCTGTATGATGACAGTCACAAGAGCACACTTCCCCCTTTCTTTCATCTAGTCATTGTTTTTGCGTACAATGTGTTCATGCTATATTCAAATTCAATTCAAAAATACTTTATTGATCCCAGAGGGAAATTAAGTGTTGGTATAGCTCATATAATTAATTCTTTAAGGAGTTGTTGTAGATGATGATGGCTGTGGGCAGGAAGGATTTCCTGTAGCGGTCTGTATTTCAGCGAAACTGAAGAAGCCTCCGACTGAAGACGCTCTGTTGTTGTATGACTGTCTCATGAAGAGGATGATCAGGGTTGTGCATAATTTTTTTGATTTTATGAAGAATCCTGCTTTGCATAATCATCTCCAGATTTTCCACAGTTGTCCCAAGAACAGAACCACCCTTCTTTATCAGGTTGTTGAGCCTATTTAAGTCCCTGGCTCTGATGCTGCTACCCCAACAGATGACGGCTGAAGAGATTACACTCTCCACAACAGACTTGTAGAAGATCTCCAGCGTCTTGCTGCAAACCTTGAAGGACCTAAGCTTCCTCAAGAAGTACAGTCTGCTCTGTCCCTTCTTGTAGACGGTTTCACTGTTGCGCCTCCAGTCCAGTCTGTTGTCAAGGTGAACTCCAAGGTATTTATACTCCTCAACCACCTCCACTTCTTCTCCCATGATGGAAACAGTTTTTGACTTATCCCTGTTTCTTCTGAAATCTACAATCATCTCCTTTGTTTTGTTCACATTCAAGGTGAGACGATTCTTTCCACACCATGTCACAAAGCGGTCCACCAGCTCTCTGTATTCAGCTTCTTGTCCATCTCTGATACACCAGACAATTGCAGAGTATATCCATCAAACTAAAGTTCCGCTCTTACCTGCAAGTATTCTCAGCAGAGTTCTGAAGGAGCAGCTGATTATTTCGGTCTTGCTGGCAGCAATTGCCTCCTCTCATTCATAACCAACAGCTCACGAGTGCTCAGACATCCCCAGCTCTATGGTAGAGAGCAGCTAAAACACTAATCATTAAATTTTACGACATTCAAAGCAAAGCGCTATGTTTATGGAGAAAGAGAACACATTTTTCTGTAAGTTTTGTCTGCACACAATTCAGGCCCAGGCCCGCCCGTTCAGGTATCGGGCCCGCCCAAGACAGATTACAATGCCCTAAGTTTTAACCATGCCATGTAGTGACTCTGGTCCACATTCCATACCAGTCGGTGGCGGTAATGCACCAATTTGTTATTTGCAGGCCATTTATAAACACAAAGAAGAAAGTGTGCTGCGTTATTGTTAGGCTAACCAGAACTGCATTTAAATATGTAACAAGCTAATTTAACAATAAGTGAGATTAAAACAGAAAAAAAGATGCTAACATTAGTCTTGCACTTAGCCAGGAGCAAAAAGTGAGTTCATTGTATCTGTACATGCCAATTTAGATATTTTTTTCTCAAAAAAAATTTATTAAGCAGGCGATGCTTTGTCACAATATGAAAGCAGTTTTTAAAACAAGGGTTGGAGCAGAATATTGAGGCTGTCCTGTAGAGACTCCTGTTGGTGCGTCACTGTCCAGAAAAACGGATGGAACCTTGGGAACTGCAACGCATTCTACTAATGTAGACACATTCAATACTTACCACATGTAATGTGGGTTTTAACAGCACTTTGTTTGAAACAATTAAGTACTCAATACCTGATATCACAGGTATCACACATTTAAACTTGAATTCAGATCATCCACATTATGAATTTGTAGAAATCCATCCTTTCTGTCAAAGTGCATAAAACCACCTGTTTGTGTAATGTAATCTTTAAAAAGTTTTACAGAAATACAACTAATTAAGTCTTTTAATTAAAAAAAACCCACCCTCAGTTTTACAAACAATAAATGATCCTCTGCTGATTAAACAAGGATCCCATGTTCCCAGTGCTCACTTACCGCTATATTTTTGTATATTAGTTCATTTTTATCTGTTTGTAAGCCTTGTTAAAAGTTATAAACAAGATCTGATGTCAGGTGTCAATGTGGTGAGGTAGGGGAGAGTTGTGTCATTACAAAGTGATTTACGAGCTCCCCAGAGTTTCTTGTCCCTGACTGAAACTCAATCCAGGTCATCCCTAAAAAAGTTGTCAGCAGTCCATGGTCATTTATAGCCCTGCAGCCTGGGACACTGCAGAGGAGGAGCAGATGCCTCCAGTATACAGTGTCTGATTAGTTTCCCACATTAGTGTGCATAACTGGAAAATAAGAGAATGTAACCTGAGCAGAAAGAAGCTACACTCAGCTTGTGAGAAAAATCTAATGCAAAAAGTCTACTTTAGTTTATTTTTTTGTCATTGAATTTCTCCAAGCCTGACATACCAGTTTCCAGAAGTTGGTCTTCTGATTTTGTCCACAGCTTAAATCCCACATTTTGTAGCTCTTAAGAGACAACTAGACAATAAGAAACAAACTTAAAGCATGACTTGACACGTTTAAATAGATAATCCTCCCACAGGTTTGCCCCATTTGACCCAATCGCCCACACTGAGCAGGGTTTCATTTGACAGGGTAAGTGTCATCTGGTGAGCTCAGGTTTCATCCCATCCATCTTGTTTCCTTCCCTGTACCTCCATCATGCTTTCTGTTGTTGCTTCTCTGAAAAACACTCATACGGACATGTGCACATTGCCTGGCAGGATGATTGGCAGCTGTGGCTGTGCTGATGGTGTTGAATGCTAGAGATGTCACCGGATACTCACCGGAGACTCTGCCATCAGCAGCTATGCTCTGAAGAAGACTGACAGCTCGTATCACTGAACCACCGTTTGCTGAAGCTCTTACATAAACGTGACAATTATTTCAATATCCTTAACTCATGATGACACAGTTAGAGTCAGGTTTCAGTGTCAGGATGTCGCATTAGCAATGTGGGCGAAAATCATTGGGTCAATAATAAAAATATATCAATACAGGATGCATAAACAACTGTATTCACAGTTTTTCAGGTTCAAGAAATTCTAACGATTTTATAGTTGAACCCAGACATTTGAATACATGGTATAAAAAGACACAAACATCTTTTGAACTGACTGACAGCATAGCAAACAAAAACACTTCCTGTTTATTGTCACAAAAAATATTTTTCTTTGCTAAATACAAAAATACGAGTAATGGATCTTTTGAATACTTTCTTCTAATTTAAACATTTACACACACTAGGGTTACTTTGGCTTTTAATATTTCAGGAAAACCCAGGTGATGTCATGTTAATGTAAGCTTCTAATAGTAAATCCATATTAATTTTGAGTTAAAGAGACAGCTGTGAAAGTTCTTTAAGGCAAGACCTCAAACACATTGTTTCTTTGTGTGAAAACATGTTAAGATCATAAGGAATCAGGCAAAGTATTGGAAAGGAAATTTTCATAGTTCACCCTTCGGTACAATTTCCAGATGCTTGAAGGTTCCACAATCATATGTTTAAACAATTATTAGCAAGCATAAACAGCGTAGTAATGTCCAGCCATCTTACTGCTTGAGAAGACGGGTTCTGTGCTCCAGAAATGAATATGGTACGAAATGTGCTTATCAACTCCAGATTAAAAGCTGAAGACCTTGTGAAGATGCTGGCTGAAGCTGGTTAGAGAAAGCAACTATCCACAGAGAAATGAGTCATGAACCAGCATGCACTGAAAGGCTACTCGGCAAGGAAGAAGCCATTATTATCCAAGAGCAACATGGATTTAGCTGCAGAAGGGATTGATGCAATTCACAAAACAAATAAACACATGCAAATTTCTGACAAATAAAATAGGGATGAAAAGTCTTAAAAAATAAAATCAACACTAAACAAGAGATTCAGCACTTCCCAGGTTTATTCTCAGTTTGTCAAGCATATTTTATGTCTGGAACAGTGACAGCTGTGGATTATCGCTGCAGTGAAGGTTGCTACTGATCAAAACAAAATCAACAGCAAGTTCAAACGAACCTCATCCTTCATCATCAGCAGCTTCTGTTCACCACAACCTCAAATCATTTCACAACTTCAATGAATTAATAGATTCTGTGAACAGATCACTTCGTTAAATTATAGGCAGCATCGTAAAACAGTCTCTTTTTTTTAAACCCCTTTTTGTAAAAAGTAAAATAAAAATTATCATTACACAGGAAAAAAAAAGAACACTCATAAGACAGTACATTTTTCAAAACGGCATTAATGGAAATCAACATAATCAAATCAAATCAGGGAACAAATATGAATCTTAACAGGGTAGATGCGCCCCAAACTAACCCTCACACACAGGCAGCTCAAAAGTTATATGTTTATATATATATATATGTGTGTGTGTGTATTCAACCATATATATTTTGTATATATGCTTCTTTACAAAAAAGCAAGTTTACTCTTCCTATGAGTAAATACATTCTACATGACAATCACTACAGCAACAGTGTACATTCCCAACAGAAATGTTTTGATCATTTATCAGAAGGATCTTTAACAATTAGCGGACCAGGAAATATGCAACGACATGCTCAATGGGACTGCAGTATTGTGCACATGTGTGAAAACAGCCACGCCGTCGTCCTCTGACAGAGATCCACTTACACACACATCAGGGTAAATCATGAGTTCATGCGTCAGTCTGGTTACTTTGCTACATTCAATGAAACATGGGAGAGTTTGATGGACCTTCTGAATGCTTCATTTATTTTAATGCAGTAAATCGTATGCCTTCAGAGGCTAATTATGGGCGATTTTTCTTATTACTACCCGGAGGTTTATTATTCTCTGTGGGTTCACAATGTACCATGTTCAGACCTTTTGAGCATTAACTGAGGTGCACACACACCTCCAAATTGTGCATATGGCTCCTGGGACACTTGCAGATTGATCAGATTTGGGCAACAAAAGCTTTGTAAGTCTTTGGTGTCTGCATGAAATCTATCCTAGAGAAGAAATAAAATATGTAACCTTCTTAAGGATGACAAAAATTAGAAAACAGGCTTGAAACAGAACCTGAAAGAAAAGTACCTCACAGCAACTAAACTACCAAACATTTTGCAGCATCTAAAAGCTTTTGTGTGTCGTTAGAAAGCCAGAACTCCTCCCTGTTCCCTCCCAGCAGAGACCTATTATGTACAGTGCTACAGACAGCCACTCATAAAGCACCATGATAATAATAAACAGAGCAGGTGGGGATGTGTTTTCTCATCTAAACATGGCTCAAATCCTCAAGAACAAACCAGGTTCAACCACATTTTACTCATACTGCACACACACATATTTAATCAACAATGCAGAGGATATCAGATCATTTATGTGTGCCTGGGTTTTAAAAGCGGACATATTTACATTTGATTACAAGTGTGCTTGCGAGTGTTTGTCTGTTTGCATCCGTCTGTGTGTGTCTTTGTGTGTGTGTCAGGTGGCCCTGAGTACGATGTGCAGGTGTATTGCTCATCCGCAACTTGTGCTTCTTTTTGTAGTATTTGTTAAATGAAGAATAACATGTTTGGAAAACCATTGCTTCAGCAGACGAAACGGGAAAAGCATTTGCAAAAAAAGATACTTTTTTGCCACACACAATTCTGTCCAACACAGGAATCTGTTTCCAATGATGGAGATTAGTCATTTTCTTGTTACTGTTAGATAATAAAAAAAAAAAACACAGCTTTTTGTTGGTTGCATGATTACACTCACATCTAGTAAAATATCAGTACAATTCTAAATGTGGATCATAGAAAATATTACTTTACTGCATGATTGTTATGTATATTTACTTTTAAATACCATTTTTTTTTCTGGGTAATCAAAAAAACTGACTAATTCATTACTAGGTTGACATACTGATAAAGCAAAATGGAGCTCAAGTCTTAGACAAACAGCTTTTTCTTTTGCCTCCAAGGTGAAATTGTCTTGTAACATTTCAAAGTGGCTCAACTGTTTTTCAAACATGGAAGATCTTTCAGAGTTTCTCTTTGGACATTGGCTGCTATTTCACTAATTTTCGATCCAGTCTTTGTACCTGAGCATGACTTGTGCAATGTGCGTAAAAAATAAATAAATCCAAACCTGACATATGACCTTACAGAGGTGTCCTTCAGTTTGTCATCTATGTTTGTAATAAAGTGCCTGAAGTCCTGGTTTTCAGTCTTGGACCATTCTAGCCCAGGTAATTGTTCAGTCGCACTCTGGTTTGTATTAACTATTTGGAAGGTAAATATGAACATGACTTAGAGCAAATGCCAAGGAATAGCAAACTAGATTAATTAATCAAGCACCCCAGAAGAGTCATTAAAAACCTTTTTTTTAAAAAAGAAAAAGTGGAGAATAGTTTGAGAAATCCCAATATGATCTGTAGAGGCTGATGGTGAACCAGGATCCAAGTGCTGGTGGCGACTGATGCTGTGTTCCACGTACATCTGAAGCAAGAACCTGTTTATCTGGGAATAACATTAAATGAAACGTAACCATGTTTTAGTTACAAGTTAGAAAATGAAATGATCAGTGAACAGGCTAACTGTTATTAGCAAAACAACGTAATAACATTTTGTACCTTAACTGTAGCTATGTGTTCTCTAAAGGAGGACGAACAGAACTGCTTGTTTGAAAGATTAAACTAGATACAAATCATCTAAAACGTTTTATATGCCAGGTAGCCATATTGGATTTAAAGGTTGGGATTGGTGGGAAATCTACAACTTTCCCATTCAACATTCTGACTTTGAGGGATCTTTCCATTGCCTTTACAAAGTTCAAACTTGGATGTATGAACTTCTGGGAAAGAATGGAACAGCGTCCTTCAACTAATGAATCACTGTTAACAGTCTTTTTCAGCTTGATACCGCAACAAATTAGTCCAAGTCTTCTCGTACCTCTGATTTAAAAAGTTTGAGAAGATGATTAGAATTTAAAAATTAGTTGGGATCATAGTTGCTATGAATGGTTTGAAAACCTCTGGCTACAAACTATATTTAAAATAGGATCTTAGCTAAATTGCTATGTGTCGACAGAACACAGTATAGCTTAAGTTTAGGGTATTTTTATTGCATGAACAATTTAGTTTTTCTTGTGCACAAAACAGCCAAAGTCCAAAGAGATAGCTTCCGAGTGTCTGATGAGACATTGGTTAAAGACAAAACAAAGCTTAAAAGATGTCAAGCTCCATGAAGGCTAAATTTAAAGACATAATGGATGACTCAAGACTTTTGCACAGTACTGTAGACTGCAACCCAGTTTTACTGTTCCACATTTTTCACTATGAACTCTAACAAGCAACACATATTGGGACCTCTGCCTTCTGCAGCATATTAACACCTCTTTGACTGTGGATGCGCCTTCCCCCTCTGGACCACCTGGGCCACTTTTAGGTCGACCATGTTTGTCTGAGCTCTCGCTCCGTCGCCCGTCCTCTGCACACGGCCATACAGCTGGCACGGTGAGGGGACGGGGTCAGCAGTCAGGGTGACTCCTCCTACGTGTCTGTTCAGTCTGAGGGGAAATGAAAAGGTTGCTCACTGAGGTATGACTCTCTGCCTTATTAATGAGGGCCATCTGGGGAGAGAGAGCGGGGGCAGAGAGAGGGGACAGTAAAAAAAAACTCTCAGCTGACAGAGAAGGTCTGTTTTAACACAACCAAGTGGTATAGCATGCATGTAAAGTCCCCACATGAGCAAAGCAGCAGTACAGTATAAAGCAAAACTTTGAATATGGTTATCTCAAATATTATTAGTTATTCAGCAGATCGTGCTTTCTCTTGAGGTGTCAGGATCTAGATTGTGTGAACATGACCATTACAAAATTCAGCTCTTGAGTTATTTTGTCGGAAAATAAAAAGCAGAAATCGTGCTTTCTCTTGAGGAGTCGGGCTCTAGATTGTGTGAACATGGCCATTACAAAATTCAGCTCTTACTTGAGTTATTTTCTCGAAAAATTAACTTTCAAGCCTCATCAACTTTTTCTCATATGTCATTACTGATGAATTTAAGCTCCATAAATCAAAGCGGTGCCCAATTCAGAGTGAGTAAAAGGAGAATCAAAGCCATCTGAAGCACATTCCCTTCGATTTTTTTTTTGCTGACTGACCTCTGGTTTCTTTTGAAGGCTAGAAAGAAGAAACAATGAGGATGAAGAGCTCTGGGAACAATATAAACGCCACTAACTTGCCAAGAAGAGCCCTTCATAGACTCTTGCTGATTTAAAATAACAACCAAAAATAAACTCAGATTTTATTGGACTATGTGGTCGATGCGATTTACTGAACTGAATATGTACCGTAAACTCATTTGAATTGCCACTATACACTACTAATACAATGCTGCTGAATATGCAGGAATCGTACTTCACCATGACTTTTTAGAGTTAAAAAACAAACATCCTAAAGGACAGCTCAAGTGTTGTTGTTTTTCAATTAGGATTCTGTGAAATAGTTATTAGTAGTCAACATCCTATTTGAGGGAGACAGTAGTCAAAGAATTGGTGAATATAAGGAATTCTAACCGGAAAGTGAAGTTAACAGCAGATAAGGCTGGTTTCATGAATCATAAACAACTCAAACCATTCCCACCACTTCAAAGGAAATATTTACACTCAGTCGCTAAGAGGCAAAATATCTCCTGTATAAGTCGCCAGTTCAAATAAGAGCCAGAATAGGGAGAGACGAGGCATTCAAACATGCACACATGCCCTTAAGATCCCAATCAACCAAACATTTACAGTTTTGAACTATAAGTGGAGGCTTGAGAGTCTAGAAAAAAACATGCAAACTTCCTAAAACGACTTTCTGACCAAGATTTAAAACTACTCCCCAAGAGTTCCAACCACCAAACCCAAAAAGCAAATCGTTTAAAGTTGTGATGTCCTGACCAGTGTGACACATGCACGAAACCTATGCTGAAAAATATGCTTAGCGTATCCCACCAGTGCAAATCATGCAGAGGAAACATCCTAAAGTCGGTCTTGCTTGAACTGAGACCTGAGTCCTGAATAAAAACTGAGACCTGAATCCTTAATAAAAACTGCTCTCTGATTCTGCCAATCAGTTTCTGCTGCAAGACAGATACTGACTACTGATAATACCACAGAACCCCACTAGAGAAAAATCCACAATCTAGACCAATTCCACAAAAAGTTTAAACTATTTCGTTACCGATTCCCACTTCTGATAGTGAGAACCAAATACAATTTCCATGCCTACATGTTAAGGGAATACAAGTAGAGAAGAGATAGAACTGGGCTTGAATCCTCAAAGCCTCAGCAAAATGTTACATCACACAAATATGGCCAAATACTGCCTCCAGTTATCCTGGAATATTTCCTCTTTCCTATATCTGTAATTAAGTCTGAAAGTTACTTCTGCTGTATGTGCAATTAAGCCTTTTCTGAATTGCCACAAGCAAACGGGGAAGAGCTGCAAAGATGATAACTGAAGAGTTATGTGTGAGAAGCCAGCTGTGCTTTTGGACCCGATAAGGCGAAAAGGACGAACCTCATGATTGTTCTGTGGGTTGATAGCTATGTGTCCATGAATGGCAGAGGGGGAGGAGATCAGACATTAGAGCATACACATACAATCAATGCACATACAAAGAGTGCTCGTAACAACGGTGTTCCCTGTCAGTAGTGAGACTATAGAAAATGTGCTTTCTGACAGGCAAAAAGTGTGTGTTTTGAGTTGTGTGTACAGCAGGGCACGCCTCTGGTCCGGGGGCCGTGTAAACACACCACAGGCGGCAGAGGGTGCGCTCCGAAAGGCTCAGATAGACATCAAAGACAGAGAAAAGGAGGAAGGAGAGTAGGAAGCATTAATATTCTACTAGCACGGGTTAATAGGAATACCAAAGATAATGCATTTTCTAGAACTAGCTTCAATTGCTCAGTGTATATAAAACTGGAAGAAAAGCTATGCTGTGATATTACAGTTACATTTCACTTTATAATTCTAAAATATTTTATAACAATTAGACTTTATAGAGTATTTACATAAGTACATCATTATATATTAATGTTATTTTCATCAACACATCGTTATAGAAATACACCATAGGTATGTGTGTATATAGTCAAGTTATAGTCACACATACACATACACTGAATATACAATCAGAATCAGCTATTGCAATGCTGTTTTGAGTAAACCTCTGTGGGACATTCACATCTTCTCAAGTAGTTTAAAGAGACGAGTTCAGGTGTATTGCTATATGAAAAGACCAAAGTTCAGCCTATTCTTGGACGTTTCTCGTAAAATCCGAGTATTGCTTTGCGTAAATTTTGCTCTCCTCTGAGGAGGGTAATCTGGGCGAAGAGAGAAAAGAAAAGCAGCGGCTCTCAGTCAACAGGTAGGATTGTTTCTCTGACTGAACTGAAACTGCATTAAGTCTGTGAGCCAATCGTTCCATCGGCCTGGATAGAATAAAAGGCGACCTCGCTCAGACCGACAGACAAACAGGTGAACGAGTGTGCAGCCAGGTGTCCAGTGGGTAGAGACAGAAAAAAGGGGTGATGAGTGCGCCCAACAGCTTCCTGCTTTTTAGAAGTCAGAGAAGAGATCCTGGGGACCGAGGTGAATGATAAAAGGAGCGATGGTACGCGGCTGGTAGAAAGGATTGTCAATGAACAGACCACCTGCAGTGATGAAGAACAGAGACAGAGAGGGATGCAACGATTAGTACAAGACTAACACACTTACTTTTAAGACTAACATACTTGAGCAAATGACTGATGTTAATTCAGCCATTTTGTTTAGTAGAAAAGAAATGGCTATGGAAAAATGTTTATTCTTTCATATCCTTTGTACAATATTTTGTAAAGCCAATATACTCAAAATCTGCAATAATTATATTCAAAAAAAAGGGGGAAAGAATTAAAGTCTTTGTTCATTGAACACGCATTAAAATCGCCCCAACAATAAAAAATTAATAAAAAATCAGGTTTATACATTGAGTGTCTGACTGTCTTCAGTTTCAGATTCTATTCACAGTCTAAGTGAGCCCAAAAGTGATTATTTGCTAAATTAAACAGAAGACCGGGTCAATTGTTGTGTAAGCCATTTTTGGCATTCAGCATGCTGAGGTGAGTAAAGCTTCACAAATGTACGCTTGCCATTGTTGACCTCAATAATGGGGTCATATGATAAATATGGAACATTTTTGCTGTTTTGTTTTGCACCTTCCCATTTGTACAGTTATTGAAATGATGCTCAATGAAACGGGAAGAGCAGCAGAATGAAATTGGGAAGAGGGTTTATTTCTATCGCCATCATAATGGCTGAATGTAAGCACAGAAGGAACTGCTCATTGTAAAATGTTACATATGATCCAAAACCATATAAAAAATATTGTCTATCGGGTGAAGCTGTTGTAGTTGGGGTTTTATATAAGGACTGTAACTCTTCTAAACTCTTCAGTTACTATTTGTTGATAATAGGGGGATGTCTTTCTATAGTCTATTGTTCAAAAGAACGGCAATATATGCTGTGCACCTAAAGCAGCATTAAAAAGAAGCCAACAATGTTCATAATGATGCCAGAATGTGAACTTTCATGCAAGTATAATTTCAACCTAAATCTCTACCATTGCAGACGGTGTTTTCATAGTGTAGCATGGGATTTAGTAACCTTATATGTGCAAATATTGCAGCATTATCCTAGCAATATGTGTAGAATAAAGAAACAAAAGGACTGAAGTAAGGAACAAAGAAAGAATTAAAACAGGAGGAACCAATGAAGAATGGAAGGAAGGAAGGAAGGAAGGAAGGAAGGAAGGAAGGAAGGAAGGAAGGAAGGAAGGAAGGAAGGAAGGAAGGAAGGAAGGAAGGAAGGAAGGAAGGACACAAAATGTAGATATTAAGTTCAAATCAATTCAAAAATACTTTATTAAACCCAGAGGGAAATTAAGTGTTGTAGATCATACAAATTAATTCTTTAAAGAGTTGTTGTGGATCATGATGGCTGTGGGCAGAAAGGATTTTCTGTAGCAGTCTGTGTTGCAGCAATACTGAAAAAGCCTCCGACTGAAGACGCTCTGTTGCATGATAGTTTCATGAAGAGGATGATCAGGGTTGTCCATAATTTTTTTTTGATTTTATGAAGAATCTCTTTGGATCTTCATCTCCAGATGTTCCACAGTCGTCCCCAGAACAGAACCAGCCTTCTTCATCAGGTTGTTGAGCCTTTTTAAGTCCCTGGCTCTGTTGCTGCTACCCCAACAGATGACGGCTGAAGAGATTACACTCTCCACAACAGACTTGTAGAAGATTTGCTGCATCTTGCTGCAAACCTTGAAGGACCTAAGCATCCTCAAGAAGTACAGTCTGCTCTGTCCCTTCTTGTAGACGGCTTCATTGTTCAGTCTCCAGCCCAGTTGTCCAGGTGAACTCTGAGGTATTTATACTCCTCAACCACCTCCACTTCTTCTCCCAAGATGGAAACAGTGTTTGACCTATCCCTGTTTCTTCTTAAATCTACAATCATCTCCTTTAATTTGTTCACATTTAAGGTAAGACGATTGTTTCCACACCACGCCACAACGTTCTCTATATGAGGAGGATACGGAAGAAAGTCTGGAAAGACAATTAACTTCCAAACTCTTATTTTCTTTTTCAGTATTTATTCAGATCTGGAAAGACAGAAGTCAAACCTCCAAACTCTTCCATTCTGTGTAGGAACCCTGACATTTAACTCAATATTAAACTTTCTCTATTTTGCATCATGGAAAATCAAGTCTTGGACAACCTGTAGGAAGTGAAAGAAAATCTGAATATCCTCTGTGGAGGCTTGGAGTTTAAGCCCCAAGTGTGTAAAACGAGATGAAAAAGACATTAACAAATTCTTATGGGAATTTTTGTCTGAACTTTAACCCAAAATGAATGAAGAGCAGACAAACTTCACAGCACCAGCGACAAATGTAAAGATATCCCCAGATTTTAGATTTAAATGACAGTTTGGATGAAGACAACGATTTATAACCTCATGGAGCTCGACCAACCATTGGACAAGACGCTGGATCTTATCATCCAATGGCCATGCTTCAGCTGTAAATATGGAGACGTCATCGCTGGCTGGATGAAGTAGACATGGTGAAGAGCCAACATAACTGTGTCTTGACTGGCGCTGACTTATGACTGAGATTTAAATTTACCTTCAATGTTAGGTCACCTTACAGTGAGTTTACTTCTAGTTAAAGAGGACTAGATATCAGGCCAATGATAAACATACACAGAAATGATACTCCAATAATTACAAAACAATAAAACAGTAAAACTGATAGCAAAGAAAATTCAGCATAAACAATGTAAATCACTGAAAAAATAAAGTAAAAAATACAGCAGTAGTTTTTTGTGGCAAGTAAACAAATACAAGCTTTCCAAACAGTGATGAGATCGAGGAAATTAATGCAAGATTGAAAACAATTGATTAATTCAAAAAGCTCCTTTTAGATTTTCTGACCTTTTTCTCCAAAGATCTATGAGCTGCAGGTCAAAAGGATGTATCGAGCAGAGGTGATTTACATGAAAAGACTAACATTATATCTCAGTAAAAGAAGAAGACTGGAATTCAAAGCTGCTTATTCAAATGCTCTGAGGTGCAAACCTTTTGCTCAGGAGAATTTTTTTTTTGAATGTCTGCTTACTATGAAGTAAAACTGCTCTAAGAAGCATTAATCAAATGTGTTGAATTGCCATCAGCTGAAAGCCTTCAGATCAAATATAGAACAGGCACTGTTCAGCTTTTATTTGAGCTTATCTTTATTACATTTTCAGCATCTTAGATACACTCCTATACATCCTTCACACAGCTCACATTCCCACTTCCTTTATACACAGAAAATGTGATTTAATGTGTTGTGTTGTGAAAGGATATCCTCTTCTTAGCAAAGAATGAACAAAAATAATAAAAAGCTCACACAGGCATTTATATATAATTTAGACTCAAAGACTGAGGTAACAATTCACAGTACAAATCCTTCAAGTTTTTTTTACATTTAAGAACCTGCAGATGTTAAGTTTTAAAAGTTTTTAAACAATAAGAAAACGAAAAAAAGCTCTTATAGAAATCTTTAGCTCATTTTTAAATCCACATCCCATAATAGAGGGCGTAAAAAATAAACAAACCCCCCCAAAAAAAAAAAAAATAAAACAAAAAACAATTAAAAAACAATAAAAAAAAAAAAACAGACCAAGTTTCCCTTCTAGAAAAAAAAGCTGGCTGCATTTGGTATGTGTGTCTCCTGTGCTAAAAGAAGTGGTAGTGGGGGACGGGGTAGGCGGGCACTTTCATGACAGGCAACAGAAGCATTCTCTTGGGCAAACCTAGAGGGGAGACATGAGAAGAGCATAGCTCTGCATGAGTGCTGGGCAACAAAAAAACAAAACAAAAAAAACCAAGAGTCTCTATGCTCACTGTAACACACACTATGCAGTGGGTATGTTCGACAAACACCTGGCAGCTCACAAGCAGTCCTCCCAGATGGAGGGGGTGTTAGGGTGTGAAAGCAGGCAGGAATGTTTGCACTCGAGGTGACAGAGCTCATTAGTGGTTAAACGAGCCAAGGACGAGGAAGAAGGGAGATAAATGGAAGAAAAAGAACAGCCTTGACTTGAATATATATATTATTTCTTTTTACAGGTACCATAGTTGAGATCTGAAACATGGTGACTTACAAAAGCATGAACCCACATTTACAGATTTCAACAACGTTGTAATGCACAAACAAAAAAAGCATTGCCAAAAAGGAAAGATCAAATAAAAGCAAAAGACTCATGTAAAGAAAAGTTGAAGAGTTTGCACTGTCATGTAGTGAGAACCAGCATAAACGTTTCAATGACAATAAGGGAAATTTATTTATTATTTATTTAAAATGAGTTCTTATTCTTATCTCTGCATGTTATTATTTATTTATTTTAGAGGTTTTTGTTGAATTTAAATGCGAATTTTATTTATTCATTTAAAAAAATAAAGAGGAATGTATTACTGGAAAAAAAACACAACAAAAAACACCAACCAGTAACGTGATGTTACATAAAAACACAGTATTATACCCAAATAGAAACATTTTATCACATTTCCCTCTGTTCATACTAGTAGCATTTTGCACTATGGCCTCCTGCAGATTTACAAAGTTTTAAAAGGTGTGATCTGAGAAATGCACACAGACAATATCCAATATTATAGTTGTATTTATTCCCCTGAATATTATCTTTGCATTTTTTTGTTGTTGACAGATGTAAATCACTGAACAGCATTTAGGTAACATGTGCTACACAAGTACGCCAGTAAATACAGACTCAGCTGTCACAATAACCCACACAAACTGTGCACATTCTAGGGAAATGATACACTCGCCACAGGAACCCTCACTCCACCTAATGCAAACACAAAAACTGAGGATTGCTTCATGTTCAGGGCTGCTGAATTATCAAGAGAGCGCACTAAAAGCCTACCAGAGGCCTCAATCCAGCTTCTCTGAGCACATAGAACCCCATTGAGACTCGTGGCTGTAAGGAGGACAGAGAGGCCTCCGAACGCTACATGAGTATACACAAACTGACAAGGCTGAGTCTGTTGAGGTAAATATGACAGTGTGAAACAGGGGGACAGATGGAGAGGACTAAGCTTCAATGGCTAATGGAGCAAAAGGTCATCGTGGACTTAAGATTCTACTTTGTAAATGTCTGAATTTGTGTCTGAAGATCCAAGTGACCAGGAGTGAGAAGGACATGAAAAGGAGCTGAGCTGCAGCGGCAAAGTTCCTGTGATCTGCTATTCTTAGGAGGATGGTAGTGCATTCAGTTATTGCGTTAGATGTGGCAGGTGTACAAGGCTGCTGTGTGCTGTTTTCTGTTTTCATTAAAGAATCATGTGAGTGTAAAGGAGAGTAAATAAAGCCTTTGTTAGATTATAAAAAAGAGCATGAGGCAGACAAAAGAAATGTGTAGCGGGACAGTCACCAAGCACAGACAGAGCCATGGCAGGAAAAGCCAAGAATTTAAGCTCTGCTCATTAATGAAGGTAGGTTTAAAATGCACATCAATCTACAGTTGAACTATATTCAGAAATAGAAATAATCTGATGCAAGAAGCAAGAAGAGCTAAAGTCTTGACAGTTGCAACATCCAGCGCTGCACTCATTACTCTACCCAGATGCGGTTAAGGAGAGATGGAGAGGAAAAGAGGAGAAAAGAGGGAAGAAGAAGAAGAAGCACGTACCGTATGCAGGAGCAGCTGCTGCAGCAGGACTGTAGCCGTACGGTGTGCCGAAGCCTGTTGAGGAGAGGTTACAGGGTCTAATTCAATCCTGTACTGGTTGGATTGCAAGCTAAACCTCCCACCATGCTCAGTTATGAACTCTACAGACGTGATCAAAAGTTTTAGGACTGACAGAGATGATGTTTTTCCACAAAGTTCACTGCTGCAGAGTTAGATCTGTTTATTTCAATGGTACACTTAAGTTCAATTAAGTTTGAAAGGCTTTTATTGAGAAATACATCAAGTTTTTGAAAAGTATCAATAATAGTTATGACCTCCCTTGTTCAAGACTTCTGCAAGTGACCTTGGAATTCTTTACATCAGCTTCTAGACAAAATCCTGTGACCAATTGTTGCTTTATCATCATTATCAATTTTGCTGTGAGATATTGTGCTACAAATGTATCACTAATTAGCTCCTAGGGAACTTGCTTTTTCCATCCTATCATTATTGGTCTTGGAACTTCCTGAACTTTTGTTGGGCTCCAAAGCTTTCTTCACAGCCACTGGGCTCAAGATGATTCGATAAATAGTTGATTGGAGTGCAAAATTGACAGCAGCAGCAAAATGCTTGCCCTGACAATGACAGCATGTTTCCTTAGAGGGTAACCATAGCTAACAAAACAAAGAATGTTCACAAACACCACTTCCTGTTAAAGTACCTATTCTGCTCTTCTAAATCAGTCAGCTTCTTAGTCTTCATTAACCTCCTTTGTTAGCTAAGGATAAAATCAACATGATGCTAGAAGGTGATTTTGTGGCGAGTTAAAATAGTGCAGTTTTTAAGAGTGACATTTTTTGTTATTAACTTTACAATTAGCTGATTTTTATCAGACCACTTTTAACAGCAACCTGCATAAAAACTGGAGCAGTGAGGTTTCAGTCTGAAACCTTTTGGCCATGACTGTACAGCAGCAGCAGGCTGGTGTGGGTTCATAAAAAGATGCCTGAGTGGATGCTGTAATCCCTAATTTACAACACAAAAAGGTTCAGTTGCAGAAAAAAAAAAAAAAATCTGATTACAACCAAATAAATGGGCAAAAAAATGTCAACTAGTCAACATGATGATTGTCCCCTTCACCTGGTTGCTGAAGGATATACGTAAGCATCAGTGATTTTTCCTATTATAACTATGGGGATACAATTTTTGTAGTTTGCTTTTGTTTTTTGTTGTTTTACAGATGAATATGTAAGCAGCCTGAAACTGACGGAAACATGAAAAACAGTTAAAGAAAACTAAAACCACCTCCCATATGTAAAGAGACTGGTGTATCAAATGCAAGAAAAAATAGTAAATATTTTACTGAACAGGAATTCTCTACTGGAGATAAGAACAATAAGATGAGCACCAAACAGAAAAAGAGATTTGAGTAAATTATTATACAACTGCAACTAACTGAGGGAGAAAAACCCCAAAAACTATGAAGCAATATTCCTAAACCTGGTTACAATGCATTACAATTTATTATCGTTTATCCCTTACCTGGTGTGACGTATCCAGGTGCAGCGGCACTGACGAAGGCTCCTCTTGCCAGTGCCGCTCTTCCTCTTCCTCTTGCTACCTGTGCTGCTACTGCCGAGGCTGCTGCTGCTGCTGCCAGTGCTCCCTTAGTCTGAACATCAATATGCAGAGGAAACCATGTATGAGTGTGATACCGGATCAACCTTTATACAGCTATAAAACAGACATATGCTTCTGTATAAATACAGTGCCTTAAAAAGTACAAATGTCTCATTACAACCCATCGATTTATTTAGTGACAAATCAACACACTGTTGTGAACAATTTTGTAGTGGAGAGAAACAGACACAGATTAAATCTCTTTAGACAAATAAAGCACAATGTGCAGCGTACATTAATATTCAGCTCACTTTACTCTGATTCCCCACAAAACAATGCACGTGCCTTCAGAAGTCAACTAATTAGCTATTTATGTTATCAAGACAATATCTCTAAGCTTTGATCATCTCACAGAGCCCGGTTTAATCCATCATCTTAAAGTGGAAAGAATATAACACAACTGAAAAACCCTCCACCCAAACTGACAAGTTGGAAATAGGGGGGCAATAATCAGAGAAGCAGCCAAGAGGCCAATGGTAACTCTGGAGGAGCTTCAGAGATCCACATCTCTGGAGAGAGAATCTGTCTGCAGGAAAACTAATAGTTGTGCACAAATTTGGTATTTAACATACCATACCATTTATTTGTTAAAGCACATTTAACACAGCATGTGAGCTGACCAAGGTGCTGTACAAAGGTAGCAAAAAGGAAATAAAAAAATAAAAAACAAGCCATAAAAACAGAATACGAACACAGTCAAAACCACATCTAAAACAGCAGAAATAATAAGTACATGAAAGAAGCCCAGATATGAGGGCTAGGCACTAAAAGCAGCGGAATAGAAATGAGTCTTTAAACGAGATTTATGGAAAAATAGCAAGAGGAAAGAGATTTTTCAAAGGAAACCATGGGAAGTCCTGTTTGCACTTTGTCATTGGACACACTAAACATATGGGACAAGCTGCTCCGGTCATGAGACCAAAATTCAACGTTTTAGTCAACAGGCAAAATGTTGTTTGTGATGTAAAACTCACAATGCAAATCACACTTAACACACTGTGCCCATGATAAAACATGGAGGTGGTAGCATCATGCTTTGATGCATCAGAACTCAGTACAAGCCGGTCTTATAAGAAAACGCGTTAGGGCTGCAGAGGACTTGAGGTTCATCTTCCAGCTAGACACCAACCCTAAACACACAGCCAGAGCTATAACCGAATGCTTTAAACTATAGTCTTGTGTTAAAAATGGTCTCTAGATGCGGAAAGCTGGTCGAGACATACCCTAAAAGAAATGCAACTGTAACTGCAACAAAAACAAACATGTTTTAAGACCATGACTGATTGCTCTGTTCACATGAAATTTAAATAAAATACTTTTTGTATTTTATATTCTATACGTTTGTAGGTATGTTTCAAAAGTGAAAACATTCAAGGGGTATAAATATTTTTGCAAGGCACTTTATGTAATAAAGTATCATACTGGCTTAAATAGAGGTGAAAATAGAAGAATATTAATTTGTTTAACTTGTGAAAACACATCAAACCCTTTTATTGATTCCAGTTGGCTGAACAGCACGGACAAGTTGTCTTGTTTACATCTCATCATTTTTGCCTTTCAAAGATCACATTAAAAAAAAGAAGTGTCCTGGCTGTTTTGTTGTTTCAGATTGAACAGGTTGCCCTCAGTGTCTGGCATGTAGTGAATGTGTGTCTCATTACCGGAGGCAGGATCTTTTTCTTCTTGTTTGCAGCTGCGTTGGGACCAGAGAAGAGCTTTTCCAGGGCTGCCAGAGCAGCGCTGGCCTTTGCTACCTTTTTGTTGGGGCCTGCCCCACGAAACTTCTGCCCATCGACCTCCACCTGACGTACAAAAACACACACCGAGAGAGTCCTCAAAATGTTAGGTGAAGATATGTTTAACAATTACTTTCACATAAAAGAACCACTATGTTCTAGTAATTTTCCAGAGATTCTAGTCTTACTCTGTTGAAATCCTTTTTTCTTTATGTTAACGTCACTTAAAAACTGCTAAATAAAAGTGACTGCCAGTGAGACTCGCTGAGCGGACAGCTTGTTTAGTGATGCCCCACTGTCAAGTAGACCTGCTAATCAATCAGTAGAGCGATGGAGCAGCCAGGCGTGTTGGAAAACAACCCACCCCACAGAGAACAGGCCCGCCTCAGGAACCAGGCTGACTGATTGGCAGTGCAGGCTGATAACCCTGCGTCTGATTGTGTACTTCTGCCTCTTTATGAGTTTTCCTGCACTGCGCAAGTACATAAAAAGACAAAAACACTTTCGCTGATGTTTTAGTCCATTTGTTGCCAAGATGTTCTCACCTCCATGACAAAGCGTTTGTCGTGGCTGCCTCCACTCTCAGAGATGAGCTCGTATTTGAGGCCTCGTCGCTTCTCATTTAGCTCCATTACAGGATTCTTCCCACTTGCCGTTAAGATGGGACCCTGAGTTCGCACCTTGGGGATGAAAAAAAGTGAATTCATGTAATGTGACTTTACTGCTTTGTAAGAAAACACAGCTAACAGTAAACCTGGGCGATGGAGTGTAACATGCAAAGGAAGTCACTGGTAAAGAGAGAAGTGAGCAGACCATGACCGTGAAGATCTAATAACTGTACAGAAACCACATTGTTTAAGCTATATTTACTTTGCTGCATTTCAGTCAAAATCTTTCAGTTTTCATTTTAGAAAAAAAATGTTTTACCGAGTTTCAGAGACAAACATTTAGAATTAACAAGGTGGAACTAGTGTTCTTTTTTACAATACATTTTTCAGCTACAAATTGTCAAATATTTTAAACTCTTTTTGAGATGCTGTTTTTAAGCAGTGCTGTAATTTTAATATCAGTGTGCTCTAAGCATTAAAGCATAAAAGAGACACAGTGTCTTGTTATCAACTTTTTACTTTCTGTAACATAGAAAGTACTCCTATATCAGATCTTCTGTTCCTTCTGTGTCTCTGCTCTGTCTTCTCAAACCCCCAGACGGTCGTGGCAGATGGCCGCTCCTACTGAGCCTGGTTCTGTTGGAGGTTTCTTCAAGTTAAAGGGGAGTTATTCTTCTCCACCATCAGTACATGTTTGCTCAGTATGAGGGATTGTTGAAGGATTGCTGTGGTTGGAAAGTCTGCATCAACGGGGCCCAACCTCACGCCAATGACTGACGCAATCTGCTGGGATTCCTTAAATAGGAAACTTTTTAACTGATTGGAATGTTTGTATAAATGTATTGAAATGACTTCTTGTTAAGTGCCTTGAGATGACATCTGTTGTGAATTGGCGCTATATAAATAAACTGAATTGAAATTGAATTGAGGCCTCAAGCCTGCTTTGTTGTAATAACAGCTTCATTATCTTGTTGTTTCGAGATAATGAGCCTTCAATATTGTAACACCTGCCTAGTGATTTTGAGATATTCAGACCTAAAGCTTGTTTTGTTGTGATAACAGATTATAACAATATACTGTTATTATGTGATAACAGTATATTGAGAAACAAAGAGCTTAAGCTTGTTTTCTTTTTTTACTGTATACATTATTTTCAAGAAAACAAGACCTCAGGCTTGTTTATTGCTATCCATTTTCATGTTTTTAAATAGAGTTAACAAGATCGCAAACATGTTATAACATCTTGAGGTAACTGGAGATTTAGTTTGTTGTTAGTATCTTCATAATGACATCTCAAGTCTCAACCCCCCCCATTATCTAGGGATAATAATATCTCAAGATTGCTTTCTTGTGATAACAGTCTTATTCACTTTCCTTATGATAATTAGACCTCAATGTAATGTTCTTTTTTACAGGTACGGCATTTATTGATCTTATTTTGTCAAAATGTCAAGCTTTAGAATTAAAGTGTTTGCATATTTATCTTAACCCAAAAATCTTGGCCGTGATGTCGTCAGCTGGTTCATAAATGGAACTGTGACAGGTCATAGGGAGCCATGACAGAGATACAACAGAGATGAAACAGGCTGTTACACAATAACAACACACCTTTGCACCATATCCACCCCGCTA
The DNA here is from genome assembly GCA_963556495.2 of Valencia hispanica. Lineage (NCBI taxonomy): Eukaryota > Metazoa > Chordata > Actinopteri > Cyprinodontiformes > Valenciidae > Valencia > Valencia hispanica. Next base: position 17,342,872 of record OY747717.1, on the reverse strand, counting down.
GCCTTGTCTCCTTTCTCAAACATCATGTTCTTGATTCAAACCAAATCAAAATGAATCACACCTGGTACAGCCATTCCCAGCTTCCATGAATACTTTATGTACGAATCTGAAAAATACTCAGTTTCTGAGAAGTTTATTTTAATGATGAATTATTTAGTGTTTTTATCTGCTCGGCTATATCTTGATCATACTTATTACCTCCGCCAAAGAGGTTATGTTGTCGCCAAGGACTGAATCGGTAAAGGTCTGCGCTCTCAGAGTGCTTTTCTAGTTCCAACTTGAAATGTACTAAGAACACCTGACTTATCAAATAGTAGTAAGTAGGGGTGTAGTGGTACACTTTTTGTACAAAAAGTATCCAGTGCAGCCCTGTCGGTTTGGTAAACAAATGTACCAAATGATACAAGATTAACATCAAAACAAAACCGAGAGGAATCCCAGTAAACTGCATTTGGGAACATTAATGTTTCTAATGCAGCTACAGTGAGGGAAAAAAAGGTAGACCGAACTTTGTTAGCGTAATTTTTTTTTTGCAGCAATAAGGTATGTAGCTCCCTCTCCACTTAACTGAATTACTCTTGTGAAACAAAGTCAAGCTGAATGTAAACATCACTGGTACTGGAGAAAAATGAGCTGAAGTCCAAATCCAGCTGAATGCAGCATTCAACCAATCCAAAACAATGAACAGCAAATGAGATGCAACACACTGGTACTGTTGTGATTCTCTCTGACCAGAGGGGATTTACCAGCAACTGCACTTCTATGGTGCATTCAAGTACATCTTGTATACCGATTGTCAAAATATCAAAACAGCTCCCAAGTTATTTAAACCTTTTTATTCTGAAATGTTCAGTCTAAATATTAAATTCCTAAACAACATTAACCATTTTGAATTGGTTTTATTGTTGTATAATCCATCTATCAATCCTACCTATTCTTTACCAATAATTAAAACCCAGCCAGGTTTATAGTTGACACTTTATTTCTTTAGGTTTCTCTTGACTAAAGTGAACTGAAAATGTACTGAACCTTGACCTTTAACCTGAAATACATAGTGAACCATGACATTTGTGTACTTGTCAAGTAGGAACCCTGCTCTAAGTAAGAGGTTCTGGCCTATTTAAGCAGAATGAAAGTCATTATATATATTAATTATATACGACCCTGACAAAATTACTGCTTTGATTATATTTCTTCATATGATATGATTTAGTGGCAGTCAACAGCTGGAATTTTAAAAGACACCTTATGTTTAAATGAACCAACTCGCTCTCTTCTGACAAATAACAGCCCAATAACCCAAAAATGAACTTAACTCAATATTTTCAGAATTTAAGTCAATATTTAAACCTACTTCCAGCGTGTTGGAACCATCTGAGGCGTGAGTTGGGTTATTGCTAGAGTGTGAAGATGTCTCACTCTTCCCCTCGCCGTCAGACTTCTCATCTGAGCTCATGGGGTCCAGATCAGAGTCAAAACCTGTTGGGTAGCCCATCGCCTGGAGAACCTTAGGTGGGAAAACAAAGATAAAGGCAATGAAAAAAAAAAAAAAAATCAGTGGCAATTTATTCTTTTAAGACTTAATGAGACTTATAAAATGTAAAGGAAATAAAGTTATTTATAAATGTAAGTGCATCTTTAAACAGAAAGCTCTTCTCAAATCAGCAATACTGTCTTATTGTCCAATGCACTCTAGTGTAGCAGCAAATTAGAATGAAAACCAATGCAAACAGCTGTATGGAGTTATCTAATCTTTCCTGCTTTAAGCACCCAACACAACAACAAAGCAGTGTAGAAAACTATCCAACAACAGAAGAAAGAGACAATTAGTTTCCGCTTGCAGTTGGTGATTGTGTCAAAGCTGCTAAACCAGTCACTTTTGTCTGGGTGGCTGTGGGATGAAATAACGGATGAAAAAAAGGAAAGCAGCGAGTGAGAAGGAGAATAGAAAAAGGTGAAAGAGAGAGAAAGAACCTTTTATGGGAACGGAGCGGATGGCGGATTATCCCAGCTCTGTGGACTAGAGAGCCTTTTGTTCACAAGCACTTTGGGATTACATGGATTGTCCCCACACCTATCATTTCTCACACAAACAGTAACATATTTGCTATTAAATAAAGGTGTGGTAGCTGCTAATGTCAATATAAACAAAACATTTTTCACATAATTCTTCCCTTTTTTAATTTCACAATTAAGAACCATTCATGTGTGCATGTTTCATATCTTAAAATGTCTACATGTAGTTATGTTGAAGAATGATTATGCATTCCTGATTAATCTTTCTTCAGTGCTCTTCTATATAAACGCTTGCAGCTGACTGTACTTTCAGATGAAAATCAAACCATCAGGTTGACAGGATTATTGTTTGCAGGAAAGATAAGCAAATATGAAAAACCATCCATGTTGGTAAAGCGGAAACTATCCTATACAAAGGTTTTTTTCAGACATTAGACATCAGGTTTGTTTTCACAAATCACAAATGCACAACATTTATGATTCACGTCAGACCACACATAATAAAAAAAACATAGTAAAGTAAAGTCAATTGAAAAACAGTCGAAGAGTCCTAAAAGCGATCAGTATGTTTCAGTTAAGCAGGCTAATTGCACAGAAATGTGAAAAAATATATTTGTGATAGACTGATTGAATAAAACTTTATTTAAATATTATCAAGCAGTCAGGGTTGTAACCACCATCGCTCCAATGCACATCTGTCCATCAAGGAGTGCAACAAACACTTCCATCGATTTTTACAATAATAAAAATAGTTTTTAGCTAAATGTTATGGAAAAAGAACAATAAACTGGAGGCATTTTTTACCCTGGGCTTAACAGTAAAAATGGCACCATAATAAATATATGCTGGCAATTAGATTCTGATCTGATAGTCAGAATTTCTAACCATGTTTGATGATTTAACTGGATGGCATTTCTTACAAAACAGTCACACAAAAAAAATCTAACATTGGGGAGTCATGCATTTTGGAGGCTTTCTGTGAAACAGCTGGTAGAAAGGTAAAAAAAATAAAGACAATATACAGCAAGTGAGTAATGGGTTTTATAAGATTCCTGGACTACGATAACTGAGTAAAAACATATGGTATCAGTATTATAGATTTTATTCTAAAGGTTTAAAGAAACTTTACTAAAAATGGCTGTACACTCACACTTCTGTACAAACCTGGCTGCATTTAGATTAACCAAAAAATCTAAATCATAGGGAAAGCCTCCGGTGGGTGGCAGGTGGTTCTGAAAAATGTTTCAGCCAAGTATCAAATGAAAACTGTTCCCACTACCCTAACCTAAAACATTCAGCCTTTAAATTGTTGTACAGTTATATTGGCGTGTGGCAGTCCTGATACAAATGGTGCTGCGTAAAGGTTTCATTAATCTCCATCGTGAATATCTGTCCAGGGTAGAATTGTTCAGTTCAAGATTGAGCAGACAAAGAATATTTTACATTTTGGACAAATGAAGTACAGACTACCTAAAAACTGAAGTACCCCTTTAATTTAACAGAAGCTAGTTATTAGATAACAACTTCAGTGCCATTAGCCATTAAAGCCACATCTTCTTACAGTGCTTACACTGTTCAAAGCTGGGGACATATTGAATATTTACTGTTCATCCAAACATCCAACAACTACTGATTATTTGTTTATATCAAAAACAGCCACTGATTATCTTACATTTCCGACTGTGCTTAGCTCACATCCTTTCCTGCATTTTCCACCTCACCTTGACAGCAACATGGAGCTTGGCTGTCTTCTTGGAGGAGCCAGACGCTTCATAGACGGTTCCGTCCACATCCACAGACATTGTGAAGACCGGAGCGTGAACTGGCCCCGACTGGGACAGCAGGCGATACTGCAGCCCTGGTCGGATCTGGTTCAAGCGCATCAGGGCGTTCATTGGCTGGTTGGAGTCTATGGCTTTACTGTCGAGGACTGCGGCAATAACAGATGGAAGAGTTTCACTTCGAAATGCAGATTTAATAGTGCTTCGTTAAGTGATAGCGATTAGACGAACTTAAAATATTCAAAGATAATGCACTAATAACTCACATTCTGTAATACATTTCAATATAACCAGCAGTTTGCAATTATTATAACAGATGATTTCATATTCTTCTCCTCATTAGATCACTGTATCCTCTCACCGTGTAAAGTGAGAGTGAAGGATAATTTGGTGTCCAGCTAAAATGTTAGCAATCAATACTATTGATTTGCCTCCAGCAAGGGAGAGGAGAAGAAAAAGGTGGAGGGAAATAAAGACATTCCAAAGAGAAGTGAGACTTCTCTGTGCAGAAAAAAAACTTTTTATGATGCAATAAACCGTTGCTGAATACAATACATCTGATCCTTTCAAATATCCCTAAATACAATCAGTCAGTGACAAAAAGAATTGCTCATAATACAGTGTTCACTAGCCCACCTTTTCTAAGGTTCCTCTTCATCTTCTTAATGAGGTCCTTGTCATCCATCGTTCCATCTTCATACGGCCTTTTTAGCCCTAAACCTAAAAGGTGGAGGACACAGAAACGGAGGGCAAGCTAAAATCAATCACAAAGCTTATGAGACTATATATACAAAAGTACAAAAGGCTTGACAGCAAGACAGGGAGGCAATGTCACGAAAAATAAACAGCGAGCCAAGAAAGAGATGGATAAACTCGCAGATAAGATAAACAGAACCGACAGGCAGGCCAGAAAACAATGAGGAAGACATGCAATACAAGCCCTTCTGCTACTTGCACCTTAATCTGTAAATGCCTCTTCAATTTTCCATGTCAGCGACATGAGATATCAGAAGCCCCAGAGTTGATTTTCCATTAGAATCGCTTTGGAAATGTGCCAGTTTAATATCTTCGCAGATTTCTATGAGTGTTTCTCTGATATGAGCACGAGCAGAAACATTCCTGCACAGCTACAGTAAGTGCAACATATAAAGTGCCCCACACAAACATTCATACTATCAAACTATAAATTATTACAACTACAACACTTAATATTTTGTATTAGGGTTTTAATAGATAGATCTGTGAAGTAACACATAATTATGCAGTGGAAGGTAAATAGGCATGGTTTCCAAAATGTAGAATGAAAGACTGAAAAGTGTGGCTCCCGTTTGTATTCTGCCCACCTGAGTCAGTATTTTCATTGCATTGCATTAACTTTCCTTCCAGTTGTAAGTCTTTGAAGGGGAAGCATCTATCAGATTTACACAGAGACTGAATTGACGGCACACTCTCCTTTGCTGAATAGCTCAAGATCAAGATATGACGCAGCTTTTCAATTGAATTTAGATCTGGACTTTGACTGGGCCATTTAAAGATACAAATCTGTTATGAGTTAAACCATTACCTTGTAGTTCTGACTGTATGATTGAGTGTCTATTTATCTCGAGACATTTTTTCATCCACTCTGAAGTAGTTACCTCCCGCTGCAGAGTAAAGCATGCCCACAGCATGATGCTGCCACCACCATGTTTCATCATAGGGATTGTGTTTCAAGGTAATATGTTGGTTGTTTTCTATCCCACATTTTTTGGATGTGGGCTAAAAATCCCTATCTGACCAGAGCACTTTCTCCCACATGTTTAGCATATCACCTATATGCCTTGTGACAAACTGCAAACAAGACTTTAAGTGAATGTCTTTCAACAATAGCTTTATTCTTCCAACACATACATAAAGGCCAGATTCATGGAATGCACAAATAACAGCTGACCTGCTGACAGATTCTCCTAACTGTGCTGGATTTGTATCAAAGAATCTTAGAGTAAAGGGGGACTGAATTTAAATTCAGGTAATAACGCAATGCACTCTTTTCCTTTCACTTGACAAAGATGCAATACTTCGTGTGGATCTATTAATTAAAATCCCAATAGAATATATTGAAGCTTGCCACACTAAATTTGAAAAAAAAGGAGAAGGTTCAAGAGACTAATACTTTTTCATGGCTTTGGAAAGCAATTTCATCAAAGCAGGTTAGAAGAAAAAACCTTTGAGAGAAAAAAGGAGGCAGAGATCACACAACACAAAGTTCAGTATTTTTATGTTGCTTCATTTATCAGATTTATTGAAGTTGCTACCAGTGGTTGAGCTTTCAAAACCATCCAATACAATGAAGAAACTCATGTCTAAGGTGAAAACATTTAACCCACCATTGGCTGACCCAATATACTGGACCAGAGTACATTAAAAGCCTCTAAATAATAAAAAGACCACACTAATAAACACTGAAAGACAGACTAACAAAGGGAGAGAGAAAAATAAAATATGTGCTCTGGCAAAAACTTTAAAGAAAAGATGTGTGGATGAAAGCCAGAGTCACATAGGGTGAAAGAAAGGAGGAAAGCACAGCAGGCAGGTAGGTAGGGAGATATGGGGGATGGGTACACACCTTCTTTATCAGACCAAGGATATTTCTGTGATGGTTTATTTGAGGGAAGAGGCTCCATCTCTAACACCTTGTAGATCTGTCCAAATGCCATGAGTCTGAGAGCATGCTGTCGAATGCAAAACACAGCAGACATAAGGGGTGGGTAGGGGGAGCTGTGAAAATGGATCAGACCTAATTAAAACACATTTCACAACAACACTATATGCAGTCCTTATACTGCACAATCAAATGGGTAGTCCAGTGGTTTAGAAGTGTGTGTCCACATTATGCATCTTTAGTAGGAGTGTTATTAGATAGAGTTTTCTTTCTGTCAGACAATGACATTTAAAACCCAAATCAAGGCAACATTGGAAAAATAGACAAAGCTAAACAACTATACATCCGTCCGTCCACCCATGTAAAACCCAGACATTCCTTGAGGGATCTCAATACATTCCCAGGTCAGAAGGGATATATGGTACTGGTTCTGGGTCTCCTCCTGTTTGATGCATAGAAACAGCAGTTGTGCTTTCCTCCCAGTCGACTGAGCTCCTCCTCTCACCTCTAGGGGAGAACCCAACTACCCCTAAATAGAAGGCCAATTTCAGCCACTTGGATCCCATTTTTGTTATCCTTATCTACTGATCATGTGTGAGGGTGGGGACGTTGACGGACCAGCTAATAAGGAGTTTTACTCCCAACGGACCTTGGCAATGCCTGCACTTGTGGAGACAAGAGTAACATTCATCTCTCCATCTCCCGCTCTATCCTACCATTACTCATGAACAAGACATCTTGGAAATTCTCCCCTTGGAGCAGGGACTGTTTAACTCCAAGTTTTGCAGATTTCTAATTATATACTTGAGCTCAAAATTATTCACATCCCTGGCAAATTTATATTTGAAATAACCTTTTAATTTGATCAACTTGTCTCCTTCGATTAAGAGTGAATCCAACAGAGGATCTGTTGAGGGAGCTAAACATTAGGGTGCTGACAAAGAGGTATGTTCCAATATTAAAAGCTTCACAAAAGCTGGGTGTAGAAATATACCAGAGGAGACATCTGAAAAACTGGTCAACTATCAGGAAGTTTTGATTGCTGTAATGTAATCAAATGCTGTAAAGAGTTTTTCCATTGATTTTTAGGAGGGTATAAATAATGTTCAACATGCCATTTATAGTGAAAATATGAATAAACCCTTTTTTTCAAAAGCTATGCAACTTTTCCAATGCTTTATTGCCCTTCGGGAGACCTGAGTCATTTCAGAGATGAACTACTTGGTTGAACGAAGATGTATGAATAATTTTGAGTTTTACTGCTTTTGTGTGTCAAGAAAATTGTTCTCTGTAGCTGCCACATATTCTGATTTTATACAGACATTATACAACATAAATATCCGAGCCAGAACTGACCCAATCACCCAGTTAGTGGTCTATGAATAACTATCCTTTTTTAAACTGAATGAAATCAGCAGACAATTAGACGTGCATCCTGAAAATAAATATCCTTGTTTTAACATATGTACCAAAAGATAATCAAACTGCACACAGCAGCTCCGATTAATTAAATCCATTAAGGAGGTAGAACGTGTCAGATATTCATGATGCCCGGTGTGGCTCATTGACAGAACAACTCCCCTACTCCTATCTGCTCTTTTATCTGCCTCGACACAATTATCCCCATTGACATTCCAGCCTCGCTCTGGCTGCCTTCAAAGGAAATGGACGGCAGGATTCACTAAGCCATGCGGCTCAGAGGCTGCCCTGCTCAGTCGAGCGTGTGTGTGAAGAAAGGCGTGCACGCACACATACACACAGCCACTGTCCTCGGGGTGTCGGAGATGGATTTATGGCTTGCAATGCCCAGAGTTTCCTACACCAATCTTTAAAATGCAGCACCACACAGGCCTAGTTATATATGTATATGTGTGTGTGCGCGCGCGCATACAGAGCTTGTGCTTGGGGTGATACTGAGGTCTGCCTGTCTGGTAATTGTTGTGCTGCTTACTTATTCCCAGAGTATCAGAATTTGGGAGCAGTGTGGCTAAGGGATAACAATGCTGTCAGTAAGCTGTGGTTTGCGTGGGTATACCTGTGCGCCGTGGGTTATGGCCTCGGCTTCCTGGTCTGTCAAATTGGCAAGAGTGTCTGTAAGCTCTTTCTCACATGGGTCATGTAAACCTGGACCACCTAAAGAAAAAGGTAGACGGTAGATGTAGATTAAAAAGAAATAGTCTAATGACATAAGTCAGTGTACCTTTTGATCATTCAATTCAATTCAGTTCAATTCAATTCAAAAAATACTTTATTGATCCCAGAGGGAAATTAAGTGTTGGTATAGCTCATATAATTAATTCTTTAAGGAGTTGTTGTAGATGATGATGGCTGTGGGCAGGAAGGATTTCCTGTAGCGGTCTGTATTGCAGCGAAACTGAAGAAGCCTCCGACTGAAGACGCTCTGTTGTCGTATGACTGTCTCATGAAGAGGATGATCAGGGTTGTCCATAAGTTTTTTGATTTTATGAAGAATCCTTCTTTGCATTATCATCTCCAGATGTTCCACAGTTGTCCCAAGAACAGAACCAGCCTTCTTTATCAGGTTGTTGAGCCTTTTTAAGTCCCTGGCTCTGATGCTGCTACCCCAACAGATGATGGCTGAAGAGATTACACTCTCCACAACAGACTTGTAGAAAATATGCAGCATCTTGCTGCAAACCTTGAAGGACCTAAGCTTCCTCAAGAAGTACAGTCTGCTCTGTCCCTTCTTGTAGACGGCTTCACTGTTCAGTCTCCAGTCCAGTCTGTTGTCAAGGTGAACTCCGAGGTATTTATACTCCTCAACCACCTCCACTTCTTCTCCCATGATGGAAACAGTGTTTGACTTATCCCTGTTTCTTCTGAAATCTACAATCATCTCCTTTGTTTTGTTCACATTCAAGGTGAGACGATTGTTTCCACACCATGTCACAAAGCGGTCCACCAGCTTTCTGTATTCAGCTTCTTGCCCATCTCTGATACACCCGACAATTGCAGAGTCATCTGAGTATTTCTGCAGGTGACAGGCCTTTGATTTGTACTGGAAGTCTGAGGTGTACAGAGTGAAAAGGAATGGTGAGAGTACGGTCCCCTGTGGTGCTCCTGTGCTGCTGACCACCTGGTTTGACACACAATTCTTCAGTCTCACAAACTGTGGTCTGTTGGTCAGAGAGTCCATTTAACAAAAGCTGCTTTGATTTACAATTTATTCACCTTTGCTTTTGATTATCTGCTTAAGTTATTTTTACCGCAAGCAAAAACCAAGGTTCCTTCAACATTTCAATTTCAAAATGTCCTCCTTTTCAGAATCAGTTTTCAAGATCAGTCATCAATTTTTCCCCCCACAAATCTGGAGACATCCAACTCTGATTTCGGAGTGTGGTAAGGAACTATAACTGTATTTTTCAGGGGGATAAACTTCAGTTAAAATTTATAATACGTTATCACTGATCAATTAAATGTGCTGATCAGTAAAACTTTAATTCGCAAAATTAAAAAAGGAATTTCAATCCTTTGTTTGGCATCTAAACCAAGTCTAGGTGTCTAGACACCACAAAAGTGATAAAATTGCCATATTTGATTTTTTAATGAGAATGTGTTATTCAATAGCTACTGAATGTGTTTGACAAAAGCTATGGTTGTAATGTGGCAAACTAAAATTAAAGGTCATCCTTTATTCTAAAAAGCCCTAATATTCTTCTCAGAATCTTTTACAGAATGAAATAAAAGTCTGGGAATTCAAACTTTTTCTCTATACTCAGTTTTCATTATTTGCAGACTTGGAAAATGATAAAGTCAAATTCCATACTTCCAGACATTACCCCGTTTAACAAATGTGTCACTGAGAAAGAGAAAATAAGATCTTAATGGAAAAAAATAAAACATCCCTTTATTATTCTGCTATGATGTTCGCGATTACATCCCAGACAAGCCTGCAAAAATCATCCAGGATGAACCGGAAAACATCCGAGATCAGATCAGAACCCAGCTTGGCTGATTCTCAGTATTTAACACAAAAAAGAAGGAAAAGAAAAGATGCTGCCAATCTGACCAACATAGATGAATCAAAGCAAAAGGTAAACTGCACAGTTCTTGTTACTAACAGACAGATAGTAAAAGGTGTCATGTTGTATTGTTTAGTACTGCATTATCAATTAATTTTCTTCCAGAATGCATCAGAAAACACAGCTGAAATCAGGTAGTTACAGGTAGTTATAGCATAATATATTTTTATTTATGAACAACTTAATTTATTTTGCAGGGACTATAACATTTAATGAAATAAAAACAAATGAGCTCTATGGAACGCAATCTCTACATGGAGAATTAACATCTTGAAAAGTAGCTTCTCAGCTGTGCCCAATTAAAATGCTCTTCTAATGACAACCTTCATAGACAGCTGTGCTCTGCGAGGTCGCTGGCAGCGTCTCGACCTTTGCGGCTTTGAATTGAGCCAAAGTATCTGCTCATCTACCAAAGCTGAAGATATCCATTTGCTCTGTTCAGCAACAACACCAGGTATTAGCAAGTAAATAAACATGCTCATTGGTTGACTCTTAATACTTTGGTTTCATACCTGGGAGCAGTATGCCTGACGCCAGACACTCCATGACTCGACGCAAGGCTTCTCCAGCTCCAAGAGGTCTGTTGCAAGTGGCGATGGCCTTCTCGCATATGAGCTCTAATGGCTGCAAAAAGGAGTGTATGGAAATTAAAATAAGTCATTAGAGAACAAAACATGAAGAAGTCAAGGGTAAGCTATATGAATCTTCGACAAAAAAAGTTGCTGTGTAAAACATGTATCAAACAAACAAAAGAACACAACAGCACAAACTGACCCAAAGGTAAAAGCAAAAATCAAGTTTCATTTTTCAGAGTTCCAGATGATTAGATTTTTTATTTATTGCTCCGGTTGTAGATATAGACAAGCTTTGGTAAGTACCTATTTTCCAGTAGACATTTCCTGACTTCTAAAGATCAGCACCTCTACTTTTTGATATGGCATACTCTATTGTCTTTCCCATTTTGAAGAATGGCTAAGAGAAATAAGCTATGTTTTGTCAAGTCTATTCTCAAGGGGTATAGAAACTCATTGGTATTAAGTTCCTCAATACTCTGATCATCATAAAAAGTGAAAAACAGAAAAATATGTTTCTTTTTTAAGAATCCTTAGGGGTGTAGCCAATTGAGTCAAGTAATGTTGGGAAAATAAATTATTTATTAACTATGTTTTTCTCCATTTGACAAACATATTTAAACGGAATCTACATTTTTTTCTAAATGTTTCCATATGCAATTATTGTCCTGAAACATTAACATGAATTTTAAAGCATCTTTTGTATCTTTAGGATTGCCAATAAAAGTGAAACTTTCAGTCTCTGAGCATCATTTACTTAAATAGCCAAGTTTTTAATCATATAGGGTAAAGAGCTAATCGTTTAATTGAGGCTGTAAGAATAAAGGAATTTAAAACTACAATGCCTCTTATTGGCAGATTTACAGCACTGAATATGAATGCAAATTACAAAAAATCCAGTTAAACCTAATAAAAATGTTCTTGACCTAAGTTATCAACGAAACCTGTACTGCACTTTTTAATCATATCAAATTTTAATGTTTTGGAAAACTTGGACGGGTTAAAAAAATAGCAAAACACAATGATCATCTTGAGCCTCAGTGAAAAATGGTACAATTACTTTTGCCTTTAACCACTTTAAAATGTGAGGATATGGTTTTTGATATTCAATTCATTTTCTGTGTTAAGGTAACTTAGGATGCAATTTATCAGACTAAAAGTTCAATAACTGAAACCAAATTCCATTTTAGTAAAGACTGTGGCTAAATATGTGGAGCAAAAATAAACACAGCTACACATTTAAGCACATTCCGCTGTTCAAGAAGGTGGAACACCGTATTCTCATTTCATGCAATTAACACTCCAAGATAAAGAGTGAAAAGACTCACCCATCCTTTGAGAGGTTCCCAAACGGGGTGTCTATTGCACATGTCTCTTAGCATCCTGAGAACGATAACACAGGACTTAAGTCCGTTCACACGAGCCTGAGAGTTTGTAGGATGTAGAGGGAAAAATGGAGGAAGGCATGACAGCGGGAAAAAATAAAATAATAGAGTAGGAAAAAAAAGGGAACAAATTGAGTATAAGGGTAGATGTGATTTTGCAGACATACGCAAACACCACAAGTTACAAGTAATTCTAAATGTGCATATGTTTTCTATTTTTACAATTCTGCATATAATCAGCTAAAAATATTTCCCATTTATGATTGATCGATGTCCTTATGCCTTCTTTTTATTTTTTATAGTCAGTAAGGTGAGTTGGAGGATAGATGGGGAACGGTATGGGAGAAAAATATAAAAGGAAGCTCTGACATACTGTAAAAATCAGGCACGTTCACACAATAGCCAAAAAGAAACAAAAACAAGTATAAAGTATTGCTTTTGTAGCCTTACGATTTCTCTTTACAATCACCCTTTTTCAGCTAATGTGTGGCTGGAAGTATTTCACAATAAATACAAGAAGAATTGAGCTAAAAAAAGAACGTGTTTAAACTCAAATGTAAATCTTTAAACATATCTTTTAATAGTTTAAACAAAAATATAAATTTAAAAATGTGTCCTTCTTTTAAGCCGATAGATGATAAGTACAGAAAAGTTAGCAGGTAGTAAGTGTATCCTCCCTTGGTGAATCGTCAGGCTACAACAAGCATTGGGCACGAAGACAGGAAGTGAGTGGGTGCCGACCTGAAACCATTTGGCGTGTCGCAGCGCAGCCAGGGCCAACAGACATCTGTGTCTATCCAGCACCTCCCCCTCCTCCTCAGCCTCCACTGTGTGCGCAGCAGCACCCAACACTGCCACAAAACAACAACAACCCAATATAGAGAACGTAAAACACACACACACATCATGGCTGAGTGTGTGTGTTTGAAGGTTGCATGTGTGTGTATGTACCGAGACATGCTTGAAAGAGTGCATGAAAGTGCATACACACACACGTGCATGGACATTTTTGTACATACAAGGTGCCTTTCATGCCATAAAGTTGAACCCTCCTTGTAGAAAGTGCTCCCTCTCTGAAAAGTTCTTGGATCTGTGTGAAAGATCTTCAAGAGATAAACTCAGGATTTTTGAAGTCAGGTTATAATCAGTGAATATCTTACCTGCAGTAGTTAACTATCATAGGATCTTTTAGTATAAATCCAGAAAGTATTGTCCTGGAGGCTGAAGCAAACTGGTAGTCTGAGCAGGGCCTTTACCGAAAGTGAACCATTACCATCTTAAAGTTTTGAACACAAACATATTAAATATGAAAATATATTAAATATGAACACACAAAAAAGATGTTAAATATGCACAAATACTATTGTCACTGTTGTATTATTGGGGGAGAAGCCTATTATTATTTAGGGCTCTACCACCAATTATCTTACTTAATTTAAAACCCTTACCTCCTGATCTTGGTCCTGCTCAGACTAACATATAGCTTCAGGCTCACTGACCAGAACAAACTTTAAAATAACTCTATAAAGGGTAAGGTAAGATTATTAACTACTTATATCCTTTTCACAGAAAAAGATCCAGAAGTATCCATGTTAAGGCACTTTTTAAAAATTATTTCGAAATCTGTGTTTTGCCTTGTTTGAGGCAAAAAATGTATGTTATGCTAATCATTTGATTAACAAATATTAAAAGGGATCTCAAACATTGTCACAGAAAAAGAAGCAGCTTTGTGGGAGGGAGAGCTCCCTACAGACATTCACCAAGACAAATACCCAAGGAGTGTTGATTTACCCTGTGGTGGGCACTGTAGAGCCTAAGTCATTTCATTGTGCCCAGCAAGGTTAATCAATCCCTCCTGTATGTATTTACAGAAAATTTTGATCCAGTCTGCATCAGGCTGAATTCAAAATAAGAGCTTGTTTTTTTAATTAATATTTTACTTAAGGTGCACTTGATTTTACAGCATTGTAAAAAAAAAAAAAAAAAAAGGCCAAACAAAGACCCTCTCCGGGTAAATAGAAAATCAAGCGCTCCAAAAGTAGAGCTGAAAAAAAAGATCTAAGGTTGTTTGAACCGATCTGAGATAAGCACAACACAGGAGGGATCAAGGCAGGGTTTAGTCAGAGCAGCGTGGCTGGTAGAAGACGAGCATTCTTCTGTACAGTAATACTTTTATATGGGTACGTTTGATTCATGCTGCCTAACACACCCAGCTGCTCAAGCTGCTACGATACTTGCTATTCTGCAGCTTGTCCATCGCTGCAAGACATTCGCGAAGGCAGGTTGAATCAAACGTAGCTGTGTATGAGTGATTGAGGTTACATGGATGGTTTATTGTGGATGTAATAAATCATCATTGAGAGGGATCTGGGTCTAAAAAAAGCACCAACTAGGTAAACATTTCCTTAGCCCTAAAAGAAGGTTTTTTTCCCCTCACTAGACCGTAAAATTCAAATAGGGCTAATGCAAAGCAGCATACGAACATTGGTTTGACACTTTCCTTGAAATGCAGTTTAAATGCTGTATAAAGCAGCCAGTGTGTATCTTGAGGTCTGTCACATTGGTCCCAGCTGCATGTGGGACTCTTCTGCCACTGCTACTGGATCATTATAATCTTTCTGCTGAAGCTTGTCCTCCCACAGTTCTTGCAAACTCTCTGTTGGCTGCTACCTCTTTTATCATTATCACCCACAGTGTTTCTGAAGCCCTTGTGTCCCTCAGTCTCATAAAAAAAAAAAAAAACCTTCCCTTTTGCGCCTCAGCTAATTTCCTGTCCCTCCTGCCTCTGTGACTGCGTTGAGAAACTAATCACTAAAACTGTACAAAAGGCACAAGATGTAAATGTGTGCAGAGGAGTTATTTTCAAACAAATATTTATAAACAACACTGCTCTAATAAGGTGCATCTCAAACTAGATTATAATGAAAAGTTACTTTATTCTAGTAAAGCAATTCAAAAAGATAAACTAATATAAATTCAACAGCCACAGATAAACATGGAGGTTTATAAAAGTGTTTAATGGTTTCTCATTAGCTGCCATAAGCATCAAAAGCATCACTTTAATCTCTAAAGCACTTTGACATGCTATTTTGTTTGAAAAGCGCTTTATAAATAAAGTTTGATCTGACTTGATCTTCCTCTTGGGAACTCTCCATAGTGAAGAATGGATCAGGTGAATTTGTTGGCAAATCAATCACAGTGATATGATGGTCAATAAGCCAGGTATTGATACTTCTAGAGGTGGGCAGGTGCCAGGTCCTGCTGAAAAATTAAATCAGCATCTTCAACAGCCTGAAGAGACCAGAGGTGTTCGTTGGACAGGAGCCACACGATGGATGGCCAAGTTTGCTGCTGCTGTTTCTCGGTTATTGATTTCACTGGCCTGCTGGCCTTGCTTTCCCCAGCTAACCAAGACTAATTATAACCAATCTCTGTTAGCCATGAAAACAGGTTGTTAGAGCACCAAACTCCAGATGAGTCCTCAGTGCAATAACTCAGACATGTCTTCTGAACTTAAATCCTCGTTATATCAATTGGAGGTTTGGATTTATTGTACAACCCCAATCTGTTTTCTGTTTTTAATATTTTTATCGTTGGTGCATCTCCCCCAGGACTCCAGTGCTGATTTATTTCTTATTCCACGTTGGTGTTTTGCTTTAAAACTCAGTCAACAGCTACATTTTATCTGACCACCCCACAGTACAGTCAGACTCGGTTGGAAAAGCAGGTCTGAGGTCAGCACACGAGAGAACTGGGCCAACACTAAACTGACAAAGAGCAGCGTTAAAGTTTTCACTAGGATGTTCTTCACTTGACAGAAGATATTTGGATGCTTATAACAAGAACTTACATCTGTTTTCTGAAGCACAAGACAAATTGATATGCTGATACTTTTTTTGCATTTCTATTGATCTGTCGATATAATAGGAAAAATAAGGAAAGAAAGAGGTTCAATTATACAAATGACTCAAACATTTTACAGACATTTTTGTTCTCGACAAAAAATATATATACTAAGCGCTTATTTCATTAAAACAGCTTAGATTGGAAGTGTTATCTTTTGCAGCTCTCACTGTTACAATGCAATTTCTGTTTCACACACGTTATGTTCACATATTTTTGGGTAAAGTTCTTTAGTGCATTTCTATTAAAACACTATTGCTACTGTACTGAACCTTAGAGTTAGCATTGACTTCTGGAGAAATAAAGGAATGACTAAAATCCTCATTGCTTTGAGGCATCACTCGATTTGTTCTCAACACATAATAAGATGCTGATTCCTGCTGATCACAATAGGCATATTTATTGTACATTCAGAAATGCACAGAGAAATCATCTGGTGACTGGAAAACAGATGATTTTCAGCAAGACAGGGTCTGACCAGTGACCGGATGGTCAGAAACATGAAAGTTTGATCTTTTTTTAAATCAGAAAACGCATCACACCTAAGGGGTCATGCTAAGAATGGTTAATGTGCAAAGATGCCCTTGCTAACACTTTCAGTGAGTTTAACTTTTTTATTAAGTCACAGGAAGCGCAACAGTTCAACGAAGCTATTTAAAGCAAACAATCTTTTACAGTGGGACGTCGGCTATTTATTAATGTTGCTATAAAAGAGAAGTGGATGTCAGTGGTTAATTTTGTTCTTTTGCAGTTTTCGTTTTATTGTCCCAAAAGTGTGGTACGAAAAGAACGACATCAATTTATACCCACCTTTGGGGAAATTGCAAACTGACTAAGGAGCAAAAAATAGCAGAAGATACCAGAAAGGCTGAATTTTTAAAGCAGAGTGTTCCGTTTTCTTGTTTGTTTGTTTTTTTAGGTTTGAAGTTTGAAAATGTTGGCTTTTTGCAAATTTCACTTAAAGATAAGGTTAAACATTCTCTAAAGAATACACAGGTTGACTAATATTTACAGGTAACAATGCTAACCATGCTAATTATGCTAACCGCAAATATCAAAAACTAAACAAAGCAAACATTTTGTGCTATTTTTCTAAATGATAAAAACCCAGTATAACAGTTCTATGTCTCTCTCACACACACAGTGTGATGTCACCTCTGCTCCTAATATAAATATATAATTATTGAGGATTCGAAGCATGAAGTCTAGAAAAAAAAATGTTGACTGCTAATAATTACAGTTCTTAAAGAGAAAATGAGAACAAGCTCAAATTGGTAAAAAGCTTTACAAAGTTGGAGATTGGAAATCTAATACAAATCTTTCATCTATGCTTCACTAATTTCATTGTTTGCTTTATTAATTTGTAGAGTTGTTCAGATAACTTTGGTGACTGAGTGCCACATAAATCAAATGTGAAATCTCTATCACATATCTAAGTGCAACAGACATGGAAATATTTCTTGCTTATGTCTGTTATCAGTAAGATAGCTTAAAAAAGTTGATCCAAATATTGAAGCATATTGTTTATTTATTTTTTTTTAACTCTGTGGTTGAACTGATTTTGTATGTATTGTAAATAGAAATAATGTTTAATTTGTGTTTAAATGTATACAGAGAATAATTGCATACCTTTTCATTTTGATAAATAAATAAACGCTTAGAAGTGATATTTTATATTCTTCTGTATTCAAATTTAAGTAATCAATATGACAATTTGTTTTTAAATGATGATTTCTATGAATACTTTTGCTTCTGTGAAGTTTTAGCTAGTCTACTAACCCCTGTCTGCTCCTGTCTTGTCTCATCATCAGTTAATGAGTTCAAAACTCTTGTTTTAGAACGAACACAATTGGGTATCACAACACACACATTCAGCACAAAAGAAATCAGCCATTTGTGTGAGTATGGGTGGACAGCCTTATTAGAAAATTATAAAAATGAATACCTTCCCAACTCAGGCTTCGTACCTTCACCATTTTCCTTTCCCTGCTCCTCCTCTACAAACTCTGCCTCCACCTCTGCCTGCTCTGCCACCTCTTCTCCATCCTCCCCATCCTCCAGCTCCTCTTCCTCGCCTTCCTCCTCCTCTAGATCTTCGTCTTCCCTCATTGCTGGTGAGGTGAGGGTGATCTTCAGCTTAAGCTTTGGATCTGTTGTAGTTTGTACCAGGATGGCTGCCTCAGGTAGGGAGCTTGAGACCTCGTATTTCTCCTCCGTCAGCTTCTGCAGTGGGTTAATAAACACAAAGAAATGATTGAGGGCCAACGTCCCAGGATGACTTACAGCTTATGCAAAACACATCTGAGCCGGCTAAAGCTTCCAGATGCTGCTCATTCAGAGTTAAATGCAGTTAAATGTTATTTGTTATTTTTACAAACAGTACTTGTTTTTCCAAAACGTCTCCATGATGCTCTTTGTTCACCAATATTCCCTGAAAAAATTTGGAGGCCCCTACTAAGATTAAATCACAGCAGGTGGGACTCTGTTTACTAATTAAGTGACTTTGGAAAGAAATGGGCTGTACAAGATTTTATTAGAAGACAGAAAAGAGTAAACCGCATGTCACTTTCCTTCCATTTTACAGTCATGCAGTACGACTATACAGTTTGTTGGTCTATAACAGTACTGTCCAACTCTAGTCCTCAAGGATAAGGGTGTGTATGTTCTTAAAGATTTCCATGATCCAGCTCAACGGAGTCAAACAGCTGAATAATCTCCCCTTTATGTCGTCAGGTTCTGTCATACACAAAATGTCATACACCACTGCTCCATTACAAACATTTACAATGGAATAGATTGATGCTTGTGATTTTAACGTGACATCTTTAAAAGTCACTATATTGGAAAAATACTTCGATTATCAGGTGCAAAATCTGTCATCAGAAACGGTGATTAGGTTCCTGTTTACATAATAAAGTTAAAGCAAACTTTCAGTTTTCATAGTAAGTCTTTCTGTGAGTAAAACAAGTGCTTCTTTCTGAGTGTTACAGCCGCCGTCAAAGTGAGCAATGACTCACAAGTGGCCGTTTGGCTCTGAGGAGAAAATCAGAATCTCAGATATGAGACTTCTTGCCTGCTCCCACACACCCACAGGGGAGAAAATGTGCCTTTTCGCTCACTCACAAGAGATAATAGTGAACTTAAAAGTAGTAAGAGTTTATTTATGCAGAGCCCTGTTCAGAAGGAAATGGTTTCCTACTTGTCTTATAGATACTAAATGCTACTAAGTGCTATTATACACTTGCAAACAGGATCTTTGCTGATTGCTAAATATTATCTGACAGCAATAACTTAAAGCAATTATTGCATTGCGCATAATTGTTGAGTTTAAACTATATTTTTTTATTCCCTTTTTAAAAAGGGGATGTTTTATTTCTTTTAGGTATTAAAATGGTCACTTAAAAGGAAGAACCATTACTGACAAATTTTTGTCTCTGGGAGAGTTCACAAAACATAATTTCATGGTTCCAGTTTATGGAGTTAGATCTACAAGACAAACAAACAGGGAAACAAAAACACCAATATTAACAGCTAGACAACCATGAGCAGTATTAGTACATTAATCAACTGAAGAATCACAAATCTGTCACCTCACCTTTTCCTACGGACATCCCTTATAAAGAATATTTTCATATTTCCAACCCTGAATCTGTATCCTCATGTCCTTAAATAACCTCAACCTACATAAACTACATCCTTAGACTCGCTCCTTGTATAAAACTATCTGGGTGATTTGTTTTAACCCTGGAAGATAAAGTGTTAAGTCGACTGGTTCCTGGAAATTAGGATTGCCACTTTTTTGTCCTCCTTTATCCTCTATTTACCAAGATTTCTCAATCCTCCAAAGAACATGTAGAGATATATGCCAAATAATCAAGTACAAAGAATGAATTGAAACTCTGAAAATCTTTAGATGTCTTGAGTACTGATGGCCTTGACACTACTTAGCACTTATATGCAGCCTTCAAATAAGGATAAAACAAAGAAAGTGGCTTCAGACCTTTGCACAGGATAAAATCTTTTTAAGAGGCAGAAAATAGGGCAAACACTTAAGAAAACAAAATGATTTCTGCGCTTGTTTGTTGTGTCCCTGTGTTAGTTTATCTCTATATAATTTTCAGGAGCCTCACTTCAGAGCCATGACTTGTTAATGAGGAAATGTGACACATGGACATGACACCTCTCAACTTCACACTTGACGATATTGCTGTGTCGTGCCCACTTATGCTCACACCAACACCCACAGAGCTTTTCAGCTAGCAGCACAGTAAACGCTGGCAAACAGAAAGAGAAAAAATACAAAAGAAATCTGGAAACCAGCTTGCTTAATTTCTCCCAGTAAGAAATGCTTCACCAAAAACCATACAGTCTTTTATTCAACTTCAAAAGCTGAACTAAATTAATTTCTTGTGTGCAACTCAAATTAAAAACTTTGACCAGCTGTGGAAAGGAAAACACCAAAGACAGTCCTGGCTTGTGTGTGTGTGTGTGTGTGTGTGTGTGTGTGTGTGTGTGTGTGTGTGTGTGTGTGTGTGTGTGTGTGTGGGCGTGCGTGTGTGTGTGTGTGTGTGGGCGTGCGTGTGTGTGTGTGTGTGTGGGCGCGCGTGTGTGTGTGTGTGTGTGTGCGTGCGCGTGTGTGTGAATGGATCAGATTGTATCTCTAACCTGGATCTGTGTGGGCAAATTCTGACAGACAGTGTCCAGCAGTGTCTGTGTGGGTTTGTCTCTGCACATCAGCACCAGTTCCAGGTCCATGTCGCCTTTGATCAGGAGTCCTTTGGCCACCAGACCGACCCTCATCACTCCACAGAGCATGCCACCACCGCCTGACTCTCTGTTTCACAAACAAATGTAAAATTAGTCATCTACTGCAAGTTAGAACAGAACATAATCTACAATTACAATGATGTACCAGGCCTTGCTTTGTTAAAAAATCAAAGCTTTCCCTCAGGTTGTAAATGTTTGTCATATATAATAAAATATTCTGCAGAAAATTCTTCAATCATCCTTTTGTTGGTCTCTGATAGATAAAATCCCACTCTTTGTAAACAGCTTATTCAAAACATATCAAACCTTGTTTACTTGACATAATAATCAGCTTACAGGCACCATGATTAAATTATTAAAATACAACGTTGCAGTTAATACGACAAAATAAAAATCAGACAGAGCGATTCACCACTTTAATGAGAACTAGTGAACCATTTATAAAAAAAACTATTCATGAAGATATTCAACCATGACGACTGTCTGCCAAGACACTGCTAAGCTGTAGAGTTATTTCCCTCTGCTGAAACACTTTGAGCCCAGGAGCACATAAAGAATGTTTAATAGGTGGTCATATGGGGGCCACCAATAATGTTGCAGGTGGCACACCAAAATCAAAAGACATTAGAGAATATCAGGGATATTTATTTACTGGCATCCCATAATGTGCGGCATCTAGAGATGAAAACCTTTGTCCAATCAT
Source organism: Valencia hispanica (assembly GCA_963556495.2). Taxonomy (NCBI): domain Eukaryota; kingdom Metazoa; phylum Chordata; class Actinopteri; order Cyprinodontiformes; family Valenciidae; genus Valencia; species Valencia hispanica. The sequence goes on along the minus strand of OY747717.1, from coordinate 17,321,061 downwards.
CTTTGCAGAGGCACTGAATTTCAGTCAGACTGAATGCAAAGCATATGTGAACATCCATTATCATATTTTGCCTCAGTTTTAAAATTAGATTTAGGTCTGAACTTAGACTAGGCCATTCTAACACATTGAATGCTCTTTGGTTTAAACCATTCCAATTTAGCTCTGGCTGCATGTTTACGACAGTGGCGGTTCTCGCATAACTGGTGCCCAGGGCAAACCCTTCCCTGTGCTTCCCTGCAACCTATTATAAAGTTGACACGATCTGAATTTTTATGGCAGGAAAAAATACAGTGCAGTCCTGCAGAAAGCAAGTAAACATGTCCCATCCGGGCACAATAGACAAATAAATGATTATATTTTATTATTTGGTGCTTGTGTGGCTCCTTTCTAATGCTGCCCTGGGCAAATGCCCATATGACCCATATCAAATTCCTCCAAAAGCTTTTCTTCTGGGATTGTCCTGTGCTAAGCTCCATCAACTCTGACCAACTGCCCTGTCCTTATTGTAGAAAACCATCCCCACAGCACGATGCTGCCACCACCATCTTTCATTTTTGGCATGATGTTCCGAGGGGATGTGAACGGAACATAAACATTTCCATTCACAGCACATTTTCAGGAATGAACCACTGCCACCCAAGCTCCACGCTAGATTGATTCTATAAGTCATTTGTGTTTAGTCAGCATCTTTCTTTATATTACTATCATAAACATTAAACATCCCTCTGTGGCTAAAAACCAATAATACATCTCAGTTAGTAGTAGGTTCATTTTCCGCGTACCTGTATCCCTCACTGGATTCCTCGGCTTCTTCCCTGGGCTCCTCACCAGGATCATCCTCCTCCTCTGTGCTTTCTGCTGGTTGGCTGTCGAAGTTGTTGTTGGGGCCATCGACACTGCTCTGATCCATCCAATCAGCGACCTGTTTGAGCGCGCACTCGACGGTGGACACCAGCGTCTGAACGGCTTCCAGCTCCTGCGAGGAGGGGTAAATGGTGGAGTGCTTCGCCATGACGTGGCGGTCATCGTTGCTGAAGGAACGGAAGGACCTCTGGAAACAAGGACAAATAGGTTCTGTGATCACTCAGAAAAATGAAAGAAAATGCCTAACTGTAATGAATAAAACCTACTTCTTGAGGGATAATTGTTTTCTTTTATTAGAAAGAAAACAGTCAGGTGAACAAAAAGTGAGTGCCGGAGTACTTTCTGCTTTCTTGCTGCTGACACTGCATACAGTGCATCCTTTTTATGAATAATAAACCTATGAGAGTTCACCAAGTTCACCAAGCCAGACACATAAGCACAAACAGCCATTAGTAATCCATCCTACCCCCATACTCATACCCTATCTGCCCATCCTAATTCAATCAGACATTTTGGCCTTGGGAATTCATGTCAGCTCTTCAGTCTTTCTGATTCGCTCCTTCGTACTCTTCAGGAAATATATGAAAGGAAAGCAGTGAAGGAGGACACCAGGTGCGAAGCATCAAATGAGGGTGTCTCAAGGGAGAGTTAATGACAGAAAATAGAGGGAGCTTGCCACGGGAGTAAAGGAGGAGGAGAATGGATAACACCAGGAACGGGAATTGGGAACAGTACAGAGTCTTTAAAAACAGATAGGAACAAAAATGGTTGTGAAGGTGGAGGGGTAAAGATGAAAGGTAAAGTAAGGAGATGAATAAAGTAAAGCAGCAGGTGCAGCGAAACATTCTGTTTTTTGTATCCTGGAGTAAATAGCAGTCAAACAGAGCTCTGTATCTATATGTGGATTTACATAAAAATACTGAGGTAAATGTAGGACCTGTTTTCATCCGCAGTGGGACAAGGAACAAGTGATTATATTTTCCAGATGATCCCCATCACCGTCTGGGGGGCAGACTGAGCTGCCTTGGCGGAGGTCTGTGGTCTAAGAGTGCATTTCTAGTTCTTTCTGTTCTGATTCTTTGTTGTGTAGTCATAGGTTCTGTCTATTAGTTCCTTCATCAGTCTGTTTTCATAAATGTCACTCTCATATAAAAATAAATAAAAAAATCCTAATTTTCAGATATATAAAGTTTCTTTTTAAATGCTAGACAATGGCAAATATTCCTGCTAAGGGTGAGGTGCACAGTTAAATGTGAGGATGGCGGTCCTGCTAAGCTGAAGAGTAGAATTGCTTATCTCAAAGCCCCACATTTGCCTTTATTCTCTTCAACGCACACATGAGCTCAAAGAGACCAACGCATCAATGCTCATAACCAACACACACACACACAAAAGAGGAGAGATGACCTTTTCGGAGTGATGGAGCCTGAGGGCTCAATCTACTTAAGATCCAAGGACCACCTTTGCATACACACAAGCTATAGTAAATTCCTTAAGATGAACAAAATGCATCCTTTATAAATCCTAAAACTGAAGCTTCCCCTGAAATCTGCATTCCTAAATGACGGCAGCTCCTCTGGACTGAATAATCACATCTACATACCCACAACACAAGGACATGCACACACAGAAAAACCACACACTCTGCACTCCGATCCTAATTGAAACGGTGACACTCTCTTTCACTGAAGTGACTGAGATAAAGCCATTAACAGCGTGGAGAACAAGCGCAGCACAATACTTGCAGCCTCACCGCCTGTGTGGCTCAGGATGTAGAGTGTTGTTGGAAATATTTGGGAGAGTTCCAACCTAGACTCAATTCTGATTCTCCAAAACTCTCTAGTCAATAACAGGGGAGATATGGGATGAATTAAGATACCCATTAAATGTGTACTGGTATAAAAATATATGATATTAGCTTTAATCTGATCCTAAGGTGAGCTGTGTCCTGTTCAACCATCTTGGTGGGCCTAGAAATGTATTTATCTTTAGAGAATGCAGATGGTGTTGTTTTGTTGGCTTCATCAGACTGATCTCCAGCTTTCAGTGGAGCAGTTGGCATCCGAGTGTGAAGCGGCCAGGATCAAAATCAGCACCTACAAATCCTGTGGCGTCTCTGCATTAGGGACCGATGGGGCCCGGCCCCACCAGATGTCACCTGGCCCCACCAGATGTCGCTGTGGAGCTCTATGCAAGGCATTCTTAAATTAATCAGTAGAACAGGTGTCGTTCTTTACGGAGTAATATTATATAAAGTCTGATTCTGTTACCAAAAATATTCTGTTTTAAAACATCTGTGTATAACTATCTCAGTCTTTGCCAGAATACTGACAAGCTCAGTAGGCTAAATCCTCTTGAAGCAGCGATTTGGGGCCGGCCCCTTAACGTTTGCTTAAATGATGAAAATCTAAAATCACAGTGCGCATGCACAACCTGCGCTCAGTAGACAGCCGAGGGGCACAAATGCCACGGCCCCAAGTTGAGATTCCACTACCTTCGTCGATAGATAAAGGCACCAATGCGCCATCTGGCGTGCAGTCTGCCAGAAGTTTATTAGAAGAGGAAGAAGATGGTTGTGCAGCATAACTCATATTAAAATCTAATATCCTTGCTAGCTACCAAGACAAAGAAAAAAGAATGAAGTAGATTTTTTTGATGAAGTCTAAATTTAGCACGAGATGAAACATTTGGGAGGTCACCAACCAGTGGATTTTAACATTGTTGAAAAAAACTTTAAGAGATTATTTTAGATTTAAAGGGGATTATTTGAAAGATTATATTGTTATTGAAAAGTTTGCCCAGATAACAATATCTGCATTTTTTTCCAAGAACAACAACACTGGTGACTGACCCTTTATTTGTTATTTTATGTAGGCTATAAAAAAGTTTTATTCTTCACATTCTTTACATAAAATGCCGTTTGTAGTGAGCAGATGTGTGCTATTTTATGTGGTTCTTTTAATATTGAATAAATGAAAAAATTAATTACATAAGGTAGCAATCCATATTATTGATCAAAGTCAGATTGTATGCATCACAGAAGAATTAGTTGCTCCTATTAGGTGTCAAGTTGCTGTGTCCCACCTAACTTATCATGCCAAAAATGGCACTGTACAAATCCTAGATCATGGTCTTGAGCCAGAAAAGGGTAGAGTGCCCTCTCCGGGTAGAGTATGAGGTCCTGCCCCAAGGAAGGAGTTCAAGTATCTAAGGAATGAGGGGAAAAATGGAACGGCAGACTAATAGGTGGATTGGTGTAGAGTCTGCAGTGATGTGAGCGCTGTACTGGTCTGTCGAGGTGGCGAGGGGGCTGAGCCGAAAGATGAAGCTCTCGATTTACTGGTTTAACTACATTCCTACAATCACCTATGGTCAAGAGGTCTAGGTAGTGACCGAAAGGAGATTGCAGAAACAAGGGGCCGAAATAGGTTTCAGAGCTCTCCCTCAGAGACAGAGTGTGGTCCTCCGGGAGGGACACAGAGTAGAGCCGCTGCTCCTCCTTGAGAGGAACCAGTTGAGGTGGCTCGGGCATCTGGTTAGGATGCCCTTTTGGACGCCTTAATGGTGAGGTGTTCTGTTACCTTCCCACCAGGAAGAGACCCAAAGGAAGACTAAGGACACACTGGAGGGACTATGTTTCTCGGCTGGCCTAGGAACACCTTGAGATTCCTCTGGAGGGGCTGGCCTAAGTGACTGAGGAGAGGGAAGTCTGGGTCTCTTTCTTTAGGCTGCTGTCTTATTCTGGATTAAGTGGGAAATAATAAATGGATGGATGGATGGATGGATGGAATGATGGGATGGACGGACAGGTCTTTTGAGATGTCAATTAAGAAATATCAAACAACTTCTCATACACTGAAAAGTACATAAATTTCACTTCACAATGACATTTCTGAGGAGTGAAATTTCAATCTGAGAGCATATCCAACATTTCCTTACAATCCTGGGTTTATCTTATGCTTGTGTGCCTTCTCAAAGCTGTGTTTAACAGAGCAGTCATAGCAGATTTTATGAGCTGTAGCTAATGGGAGCTTCTGCAACCATAAACCAAACTGAGAGGGAGGGAGGGTGCCAGCAAATCTATGTATGTAAAGCTAAGTTCCTTGACTGCGGGGGGCCGTTGTTGGCCAGCTGCTGTGACGACCATGTAAATCAACGTGGTTAAGTGGGACTCAATGACAAGAATCGACCCTGCGAGCCAGCGTTTGCAGAGATAACGCTGCTGCCATTAGGATGAGTGAGTGAGTGATCGTAGCTGTGATAGGACTTGGAGCAGAACATCATAGGTTCACAGCTTATTCTGGCCATTCATGGGCATGTTGTTCAAGATTGACAACAGTGTGTCCCCTTAAAGATAGATTACTGTTAGAGGTTAGCTGTACAATATATTCTCATTTGTTTGTCTTAGAAATGATTGATCGACAGGATACAAATCAAGCACGACGTATAAATAAGCGGTAGTGATCCAGTTTGCTTATTACAACATCACACATCAAAACTAATTACATTCAATTTGAGCACATTAACCTTAAGCTGAAAAGAGGAAGTAATAATTGAATTCAGGTATTTTGCAGTTAGTTACCTGAGCAATGTTTATAATGGTCTTTGCCTGTTTGCCTGTTTGCCTAAAAAAATCTTGGATGCAACAACACTGCTACAAAAAACTAAAATTGTCTCATTTACAAGTGAGCTCACAAGTGCGCATTGTTTACTTTAGGATAACTGCTCATAATTAATTGCAATGAAATCAAATACTCAAACCCAAACTTGTGTTTTTGTTTCGTTCTTGTTGTTGAATCATCATCACTTTAGCAAAAGCAGGTGATGCTTCCAGTGATTTAGATGTTGTTCTGGGATCTTTTGTGACCTCCTGGAAGAATCATCAATATGCTTTGGTATGCTGGCCACTCCTGGGAAGAATTGTCATTGGTCCATGTTGCCTCAATCTGTGGCTAATGGTTCACTAAATACCTTCACCCTTAGAAATAAGTTCTTTAACCCTTCCAGATTGATAGATTTCAAGTACTGTTTCTTATTTGTTCTTGGGTTTTTCAAGCTAGGGCAATAATGTGTTTTTTTTTAAATCTCGTCGTCTACTTCATATCATCAGAAAGTTTTTTTTAATGTGATTTCTTGTTTATACAAGTCAGACAGTAATTGGGCCTTGGTGTTGCTAATGAAATTGAGCCGGAAAAATGTGGTTAAGAAAGGGAGCAATGCATTTTCAAATAGATGCAAGTTAGCCTGTATATTTCCGCTGTAAAAACAAATTCATCATTTTAAAGCTGCATATATGATTTCATTGATAATGCTAAATGTCTAAGTGTAACAAAAAAGCAGAAACAGAAGAAATCTTTAAGGGGGGGGCATTTTTTACTTGCACTGTACACCTTCACATGTCACTGGTGCTTTTAGACCACACACTTGCCAATTACACTCCATTTCATGCTCCACTGGAACCTACCAGCTGGCAGGACCATGTTACATAACTACATTACACAGCATTTACAACTTACAGTGTGCACTAATGTTCAAACCCTCTAATTCAAGAGAAGACAGAGCACATCAAGACGAAAATCTGAGAAAAATGCAATATACACAAACCATACAAGACCGTAATAGGGGAACATGGATTTAAAAACAATATAGGATCTTTCATGCTCATCACTTCTATCCATCAGCTCCATATCTGTCCTTAATGCCCTGCAGTAAAAGTACATCAGTTCAAGGTGCTGTGGTCAGTTACACATGCCGTCAGTAGCAGCTACTTCACTACTAAATGGAGCAGAATCCATGACTTTCCTCTCCTCTGCTGCCATTCTCCTCCAAGCTCCTCCTGTCTCTGCAGCCATCTGCTATAAATTACATGACCTAACGCCAAGGACAAGACTTACTAGAGCAATATCAGCTGTGATAGAGGGTATGGTCCTCATCCATGTGTTTGGGTGAGGTGCACTGAACATCTTTAATTTTTAAACAGAACCTAAGAACATGTTTGCATGTGTGTGTGTTTAGAAGGTGGAAATGATGAAAGGCTCTTCAGTGTGTTAAAAGTAAAAAAGAAAAATAAGAAATGAAAGAAAAAGCTGCCAATACTGTAGAGGTAGAAAATGAACGTAGTATTTTTAGGAAGCTGAAGTGAGAACAAAAGTTTGTTTGTTCAAAAGCTGACAGCACAAGCTTTCATAGTGAAACTAATACCCAGAAAAACAGTCAACACCTATAAATACCCTGCAAAAACATTTCAGTACTGTTTGGAAAGATGTCACACCTCTTTAGCACAGACGGAAACCATGTGAAGGAAAACTAAACTTCAAAAAAATATCCTCAATAGTCGTTGAGAGACAGAATAAGCAAGACAGGAGAAAAAAAGCAACAACTCAGTGCCTTCTCTGCAATATCCAGCAGCCTCAGGGGGATTGCATTAAAAATTCATCCTGTGATTTATCTGCACTCTGCTTGGCAGGCTGGCCTCGCCACACTCCACCATCCTGCTTTATTGTGCACAGTCCTACTTGCCGTCTCTCAAATTACCAGAAATGCACAACGTCACATACAGGTGTGCAAGATAGCAGGGTACACATGCATCAAAATATATAAACAAAACCCTGCGCAGGGTTGCATTGAAATATCAGAAATACCATTAGGACCAAGTCTATCAGCTGCCCTAAAAGCATGGCTATAACAATGCCATATACTGCAATATCTATGCTGCATGTCATCAGTATTCCCAGACTGCATTGTTTAGACAAGAATGATGTTCATCTAAATTCTGCTATAATCAGTCAAGGCCATAAACCAGCCTCCAAAACATCAACTTACCGCCTAATTGTTACTAAAGGACTGGCCTGTGTGTCCGCTTGCTTCTATACTTAGCTCCATACATGGTTTATAGACGCTCTATTTTTGTCAAACATATACTGGACTGAGAAGTGAAATATTGACATTTTGGAAATATACAGATTTTACATGAATAAATAACTCACTGAGGAATATAAAATGGGCATAAAATAGTGACAGGGAAACAGGCACACTGCTGTAACAAATCTCCTTTTATAAAAGTTAGGTTAGTTTGTATAGCTATAAACTAAAATTTAAGATTTAAAACATTTTATACCTACTATTAACGCAAAACATTATAAAACTAACACAAGCTACTCTACTTCTTGCATAATGGGGTATTAAGGTAAACTGCTTAAAACAGAATAATAGCAGCTAACTACTTATTTGGAGTGGGACAAGATGAGATTCTTAATGTATAACACAGTAAAAATACAATTGTTTCATGGATTCATCATCACATGTTCTAACTGGTTTTAATAGATCTTTAGTTATGTGATATCTAACAACTATTTAGCACTATTTAAAGTTTGAATAGAGCTGCAGAATATATCTAATCAGATCCTCTATATCTTAACCTAACATGCAATGTTATTGTGTGTAATATTACAATCGCAAAAGGTGTGGTTGGATGCAATATTTTTTGGGGTAATATATTTTGAGTGACATACATGCCGATTCTGCATGCCAAAATTAATTTAGCCACCATGTTGATGGACAATTTCAATGGCTTTGAATACAAAACTGTATAACAAAACCTTGATACCCCTATCCTACCCATGCCTACTAGTTACTCATACATATGGAAGGTATGTTAACTACAGTGAAAGTGTAAATAGGAAAATCTTTATGGATTTAGAAGTTCAGGGACCCTCACTAGAAATTTTCTGTCTTTCTTTTTTTGGCTGTTTTTAAGCTTACATGTGAAGATGTGAAGTGGTGACAGACTTGGCTAATTGATGTATAAAAACTGCATCACTGTTTCTGGTGCAGAAAGTAAAAGTGAACAAAAATAGTAGACAGGATAACGTTAATCTTTTTGTATAATCTTGATTATACAAAACAATATTATACATTATACATATTATAATATTATAGTATAATATTATACATAATATAATATTTTAAATATTTATAATTAAATAATATTTTAAAGTCATCTTTTTTTAAATACATTTTATTTTTTTAATTTGGGGAATACCTAAATTTTTCCTTACCAAATATTCCATTTACATGTGGATGGAAAGTGCAAATTTAGCATAAAGCCTCAGATTACTACTGGGTCAAGGAGTCGCCTCCTTTTTTCAGCAAAACAATAATGAGAAACTTTCCATACAATATATATTGCTGCTTAAGTCTTGTAGAGTTTGGCAGGGGGTGGGGCTTATCCTGCTCCTGAAACAATAAATTACTCCTGATCTGTGAATTGCGTTGCTCATGGTGATAGTAAAGTTGGAGTAGTTCTGTAACATTAGTTCTAAATTGTTGTTTTTGTAGACTTTTGTTCATAATCTTTTTGCATTTTTCGGGAGTGATGTTGGGCAACTAAAATAATTTTTGGTCTTTTTACTTTCAGCTGATTAGCATCTGAAAACCTCAAATAATAGCTGAACTATAACCCCAAATCCCAAGGGAGTTGAAAAGGAGGCTTCATGGAAGCAGAGCAGGACCAAAAAGCAGAGAGGGGAGGAGGAAGAGGCCATTCTATTGATTATAATGGGCAAGGATCATATCCCTGATTCTCTCTGCCCGGCATTCGAACCTTATGGCCAGACTGGGATTCAAAGAGAAGCAGGAAAAGCAAATGAGGGGGATTAGCAGTGCTTGCCAGCAACTGATGGAGTCTTCCAGGACATAATACTGACATGGTAATCATCACTGCTGCCCACATATCGAGCTTTTAGCATATCCTGACAGTCATACATGACAGTTATTAGACTTCATACAGCAACAGTGTCTTCAGTCAGAGGCATTTTTTTTTAGATTTGTTGCAAGACTGACTGCTATTGGAAATCCTTCCTGCCCACAGCATCAACATCCACAAGGAGGCATAGTACTGTAGATACTTGGATGAAAGGAGTTCAAGCAGGATTTAATTGGTCTTTGGGATAAATAAAGTATATTTGAACTGAACTGAATATTAATTCAATATAATACTTGATATGTTTTTTTTATACTATTCACAATGTGATGTGCTTTTGCTCAGTTGCATTGAGACCTGAGGCAATGATGCAGGGAAATGTCTGAAGAAACTAACTGACAACTCTGGATGGTTTACTTAATGGTTTTCCCTTAACTATGTGCAGTAATGAGGTCAGATATGAAAAGCTGCTTCAGAACAGTGGGAACTGCAAACCAGTGGAAGCCAGCAGATATTCATAGGGGTTTATAGTATATAAGATGCATGAAATGGAAAATGAATAGCTAATCCTGACTTTGTGATCTGTTATGAGCACACTAACAATACTTTTTTTAAGGTTGGCTTTTTTTCTAAAACTGGTGCTTAAAAATATAGTGAAATTAAAAGTAGTGAGACCACAAGCTAGGCAAGGAAAAGCATTTGTCTAATTCAGCTTGGTGTCTTCAGTTACATTCAACAACAAAAAATTGGTAGTCTCCATCCATCTTCTATACTTTAACCTAACATGCATATCTTTGGATTGGGGAAGGAAGCTGGAGTACCTGGAAAGAACCCACACATGTATGGGTAGAACACACAAATTCCATGCAGAGAGGACCATCTTGCTGCGAAGTCACTACACCAACCTGCAGCCAAGTTGTCTTTCTTGAAGATCTCTGACCGTTGCAAAATTATTTTTCAAAAGACTTTGGGAAATACCACCCAGAAATACAAGCTGACACCAAAAATAATGTAATAAGAAAGCAGCCATACAACAAATCGAACAGTAAGAAACGTGTGCACCTACAGGAGCACAAAATAAATAAATAAACAATCATAAAATGTAGGCAAGTGTATTTGTTGAACTCTATAGGAACAACAATGAAACTAGTTGTTTGCTCTGTTGTTTGGCTTGCTTTTTGACACTATTACCAAGGTCAGGATTTACTGCATTGCCCTAAGTCAGGAGTAATCACAGTACTGAGTTTGCAGCATGGCGCATGAACTGGTCTCATTACCCTTGGTTATTTATGAGCTCAGCTATGTTTTCCTTTTGTGCAATGTCCAACCTCAGCACCTTCAGTAACATCTTGTTTCTTTCCAAAATGCACTTTTTTCCTCTCCGGTCTGTTTTTCTTCATTCTGTTGCCTTCCCAACAAACGACTCTTCCACTTATTCACTTTCTACCAATTTTTCTCCTCCTTTCTCTTGTTCTAGTTTTTAATAATTCATCTTCTGCTCAGCTGCCCCCCATGGGAGAGGAGTTTCCACTGTCACAAGCCAAGACCATTAATCAATCCCTCGTCCCACACACGTTTTCACCTCAACCTTTCTGCTCCTAACATCCCTTCTCCACCCCTCTACTCTACTTTGCACATCTCTTTTGCTTTCAAAACTATTGTTACCTTTTGTTTTGTATTATTCTGTCTATCATTTATCCGTTTATCGTCTTATTTGCTTCCTCTTGTCATTTTGCTTTCGTTAGCTCTCTTTGATTCTCTGAACCATCCTCTCCACCCACTGCGGAAGTTCCTTTGAACAGCAACTCAATGCCTCCTGTAATGGGCATTTTACAAATTTTCTAACATAAATAACAATATCATTGTTTTTTTTTACACCCTCTCTTAACCTGCAACATATGCAGATAAAAGAGCTATTATTGAACATTAATATTTACTCACCAAATGTCAGGAGAATATTAGCAAGACAAAGCACATTAATTAAATCTATAATTATTAATTATGTAGTGATACTAATGTGAAAATCCAAAAGGTCAGAAGAAAATGGCTCGACACTGTGGTAAACACACTCAAAGAATCTTCAACACTACTTGCACCCCTTGCTAATGGCATATAAAATCAGTGCATTATAAATTAATTAAAGTAAAAAAATAGAAGTTATATTTCCGTATGGGAAAAAAAAGCTTAGTTATAAAATTACACAAAATTGTTTTTAGCAAAATTTACTTTCGACTGGAAAGAGGATCTTGGACTTCACAGTCCAGTCCTTTTTCTCCCAAGCCTGTTTAGACATTTCTCAGATAGACTGAAAGCACAAATTAGAATTGTGACACAACTAACACCGAAACTAAAGCCAAATGCTCTCATATTAAACCAAATCTCAAATTGATCACCTGTCAGAAGGTTAAGCTACCCATCAAACTACTTAAATTAGCTTTGTTAAAGATTAGGTCTTTATCAGGAAGGTGATTTCTAATCAATGAATTCACCATTGAACATAATATACAACCCCTTTTTTAAAAATAAGAAACCTGGCTAGACGTAAATAATGAAACACCTTCATTGATAGAATCTATTCCTCCAAATAAAAAATTTTTAAGCGACAGCATGAAACACAAACGAGGTACAGGCATAGCCACAATTTTTCATAAGTCAGTGAACTTTAAAAAGGTATCCCTGGGGACATTTGACTCTTTTGAATACCTAGCTACCCAGATAAATTAGCCTAACAAAGCTTTATTTCTTAGTTTATATAAACCCCCAAAACATAACTCTAACTTCTTTAATGATTTCAGCGACCTGCTTTCTTTAATATGTATCGATTATGATTAATTAATCATTGTTGGTGACTTCAACATCCATACAGACAACCCCCAAGCGAAAAAATTAGGTGACACTCTTCAAAACTTGGCCTGACCCAGCATTTCAAACAACTAACACACAATGGAGGACACACTCTGGAATTAATAATCAGCAAAGGTTTAAATATATTAACAGTAGCATTCACAAAAAACAGAAACATTAATAATGCACGCTCTCTGTTTGCAACAGTGGAAAGACTGACTAATCCTCCAGTGACAGTAGCCCCTGAACTAAATTCGACCAGGGCCTGCAATGAATTTGCCAGCTTTTTCACTGAAAAGACTAACAATTAGACGGTCAGTCGGTACCTCAGTACCAAACTTATTACCAGTGTTATACCCAATTAACACCAATGTAGAAAATAGTAAGAATTCCATGAATTAAACCAAAAAACCTTGAAAAAAATCATGAACCAATTAAGCTCCTCCTCTTGCTGTCTTGATATCCTACCCACAGCTTTCCTTAAGAATGTTTTCCCTGTCATTGGGTCTGATCTGATTCGAATAGTGAACTCATCCTTCCTGTCAGGTGTCTTCCCCCAGGTATTAAAAACAGCAAATATTAAACCACTACTAAAGAAGAATAATCTGGACAACACGTTAATGCAGAACTACAGGCGAATTTCTAATCTTCCATTAATCAGTAAAATTATTGAAAAAGCTGTTTCAGCAGTTAAATAGCTTCCTAACAATTACCAACTGCTTTGATGTTTTTCAGTCTGGTTTCCGTGCTCACTACAGCACTGAGACTGCCCTCGTCAAAGTTTTCAATGACATCCGCATAAATACAGACTGTGGTAGACCCACAGTGCTGGTTCTGTTGGACCTCAGTGCAGCATTTGACACTGTTGATCATGATATATTATTGGAACGACTGGAGAGCTGGGTCGGACTACAGTACTTGGCTGGTTGGAGTTTTACCTAAAGAACGGGGACTTCTTTGGTTCAAATGGAAACTTTTCATCAGAACGAAAATAAATTACAAGTGGGGTGCCCCAGGGCTACATCCTTGGGCCCCTCTTATTTAATATCTACATGCTGCCACTAGCCCAGATTATAACAACCAATAAGATTAGCTACCATAACTATGCAGAAGATACTCAGCTCTACATTACGATGTCACCAGGTGACTTTGAACCCATCCAAACCCTAAGTAAATGCATCGAGCAAATAAGTGGATGGAGGAGCCATAACTTTCTCCAGCTGAACAGAGACAAAACAGAAGTAATTACTTTTGGACCTAAAGAGGAACGATCAACAGTCAGCACACAGCTTCAGTTAATACAGCTAGAAACTACTGATCAGGCCTGAAATCTAGGTGTAGTAATGGACTCAGACCTGAACCTCCAGGGTCACATAAAGGCAATAACAAGGTCAGTGTTCTATCACCTGAAGAACATTTCTAGGATTAAAGGACTGATGTCGCAACAGGACCTCAAAAAACTCATCCATGCGTTTATCTTTAGTAGGATTAATTACCGTAACGGCGTTCTCACAGGTCTGCCTAAAAGTCAATTAGACAGCTGCAGCTGATCCAGAACGCTGCTGCTGGTGTCCTCACTAGAACCAGGAAAGTAGAGCACATCACCCCAGTTCTAAAGTCCTTACACTGGCTCCCTGTAGCTCAGAGAAAAGACTTCAAAATACTTTTACTAGTTTATAAATTATTGAATGGCTTAGCACCAAAGCATGTTGAAGATCTACTGTAACTATACCAACCCCCCCCTCCTATAATTCCAGTCTACTCAGCATCCCTTGAATTAGAACCAAACATGGAGAAGCAGCTTTCAGTTTCTATGCTCCCCTAATCTGGAACAAACTTCCAGACAACTGCAAAGCTGCTGAAACAAAGTTCGTTTAAATCACTGCTAAAAACCCATCTTTTTACAGCTGCCTGAGTAATGTTTCCATGTATCAAATGTGTTGTGTGCGTCTTGTTTTATTGCTGTTCTTACTTTAAACCTAAATTAAAGGGGGGGGGGGGGGGGGTATTATGCTTCTTCCAGGCACATATTACCCTTCTATAGCACACTCCAATAAAATTGTCACCTTAAGTCTTTTAAAAGTCCGTCATATATCCAAATCCACCTTAAAGAAATTTACTTCCGTATTGGATGCCTTGATTTTTGCCTGTGCCTCTCTAAGACCCTCCTACTCTTTCTGACACTCCCCCTTCAGTTCGTCACATACCGTGAATCATCGCAGCATGCATGGAGTCGGAAAATAAATCCCACAAAAGACGCGCAGCTGCAGCTGGTGTGTTATAATTACTGCAACTGGGACTCAGCTGGAGTTGTGAGGTGGAGAGGGGAGTGGAGCTCTGCAGGGGCGTGGCTCTCGGCTGAGTACGTAAGGTCGGAGGAGGAGATGGGTGGAAAAGGCGTGGATAGGTGGGAGCAGGCCTTTCAGCAACCCCGAGAACTACCAGCAGAGACTCAAAGATTACTCTACCATGAGTGAATGGGTCAGAGCAACACTTCAGGCATGTTTTTAATGAGGGAAACACAGGACAAATCGGCTTTGCAAAATCTCTTACATTTTATTTCTTAATATGAGATTTTTATTCCCTCTGAATACATTTTCTGAAATCAAAGGTTGGATCTTTTTATTGTAAGAAAAGGCTGTGAAAGCAAAAGCTTAATTTATATTAGTCTTTTTTTATTTTTTACATTTACAAGGGGTGCCATTAATTCGAAGGCCGCAGTAAATTGTTATTTTCTGTTCTTTTTTACCTTTGCCTCATCTGTTTTGTTGCATTTCTAAATTGTTCTAAACGTTCCTAACTTATTCTCTTTTCTTACTCCATTGCCTCTTACATTAACTCCATTCTTATTGATGTATGAGCTCTCCTCCCCTATCTGCCCTGAACAAGCCTTTATCACACATCTACTTCTCAGCCTTAAGACTTACACTATCTGTATAACAACTTATCAGATAGAACTCACGGCCTCTAGTTTGGAGAAGTGATTTCTCCACTGTGGATAATCCACACCCCCACATCCAAATCCCCGGCACCTACAAAACAATCAGTGCATTACCATGCCTGCAGGAGGAGTGGTCACTCGTTTCCTTCCCGCTGACGCCCACTTCTGGAGTTGGCGGGGTGCAGAAGCAAGGTTTCTCGTCAGGATGTTGATGGCGAGACGTTTCTGCTTCTCATGTGCTCGTCTCTCACTCTTGCCACTCTAGAATGATAGTTTCTATAGGATGAACGACAGGAAGAAAGGAGAAGAAAAGTTTGATCAACACAGCAACAACTTAGTAAACACTACATTGCGGGGCTATTTCCTGTGCTACATAACAAAAAACAACATACGGTGCCTTCTAAAGTCATTCACTTGAAGTTCACATTTTAACACATTACACACACAGCCTCTAGAGTTTTTTATTGGACTTTTATGTGACAGACCAACACAAAGTAACATATAACTGTAAAGGGAAAAGACATTGTTTTCAAAAACATTTTACCAACAAAAATCTAAAAATCATAGCTACATGATACTCTACCTTCTGTAGTCAATGCTTTGAGGAACCACCTCTAAGTACAATTGCAATTGAATCTTTAACAGCTTTGCATATCTTTTTTTTTTTGCTTATTCTTTATTACAGAGCTCAAGTTTAGTCAGATTGGATAAATAGCTGGATTCAGATCTGGACTTTGACTAGGCCATGGCAACATCTGAATATGCTTTGATCTAAACCAGTCTAGTCTTATATCACAAGTGCTTTAGAGCCTTTAATTGTTTTTTTTTCTAGGATCGCCATCTATTTAGCTCCATTCTATCAACTCAGATGAGTTTTCCAGATCCTGCTGAGGAAAGTTATCCCCAAAGGATGATACTGCCACCACTATGCTGCAACCTTTAGTCTATTAAATGGAATCTGAAGAGTTAAGATTTGTTAACATCTGACCAGAGCACCTTATTCCACTTGAATACACAGACAACTCTTTACAAATAGGGTGACTTCTGAGGGCAACTGATCTCACAGGCTTTAACTTAGGGGTCTCAGAGTAAATGGTAGCTAAATATAAATGTATGCAACACTTTTGCCATGTAAAATATAATGGAATAAATAAAAACAATTATTCAATCAAATTTCAACAACCTACACTGAAGTTGGTCATTCTTAATTTGACAAAATATGAAGAAATTCAAAGGATATGAAAAATGTTCCAAAGCACCGTATTTAAAAATAAAATGGATTCCTGAAACAGAACAGGATCAACAAAACTCGACTGTTAACTCCCAACATGCTCAGTTGACTTCACCGTTTAATCCTGCAGAAATCAGCTTCTCTTTCTTTCCACTCTAAAACCAACACATTTGTTTCTGCAGAGCTAGAGGAGTCTGTCCTGGAAGAAAAGATCCGAGAAAATAACTGATAAGTCCACGTGCAGGTAAATGTAGACACACATAGGGCAAATACATGCAAAGAGACTCACAGGCCCTTATTCATATTTCATGAGCTGGCAATGTTCTGATGGAGGGGGATGTTAAACAAACATGTGCTTGTTTTCATTTACTGGCTTACACACTTGAGCCCAACACACCCTCCATAAGTCACTAATACAGCTACAAAACTAACAGAAATGTCATTTATGTTTCTTTTTCACTTTATGGGATTTATGTAACTTATGGAAACCACTATATGTTTGTGTCAATTTTTCTTTTATGTTCAGTTACAGTCACAAATTCTGATTAATGAACGAACACTTTTGTTTTGCTTTGCGCCTTATTTTATTTTATTTTAAACAATTGTGTTCCCACAGAAATATTCTAATAAGGAGTTTTGGTTCTGTTTGTATCAGATCAAAGAGAAAATAACATAAAACAAAAAAGGTATTATACGGGAAGCAGCAATAAAAAACTCCAAGAGCGCTTCAGAGACCAATGATTGTGAAAAATCTCCTAATATGGACCTCAACCTTTGATTTCTGTTCAAAGAAATGAATACACATGCTTCCTCATGAACAAAAAGAGGTAATGTGAGAATTAGATGAATAAATGTAAAAATGTAAATATGGAGGCAAAACAACAGAATAGAATTCTGCACTGTGACCTGATCAAGAAAAAACTTTTTTCCCAAGATAATTCCTAAAAAATACAAAATAACCTGCATCTCTGATTTATAAAGTATCATGAAAGGAAGATAAAGTGAAACGGTGAGATGCAAGAAACGTTTCGACAAAACAGGAAAGCAGACAGAGCTGTAAATGATCACAGACTGCTGCACCCAGGACAGAAAGAATAGGAAAAGCAGGAGAAGTGCGAAACAATGAGACAAGTACAAAGTGGGGGACAGAGTGGAATCGGATAAGCAAAAGCACAGATATTGAGCTAACCCCTCGGGCAAACAGACTCAAGCAGAAGCTGCTCCTCATTTTCTCCCCAGCTCTCCGCCTCTAAGCTGTTGGCCTTGGGCCGGCCACAATGACAATTACCTCCTCAACACACCTGGCAGTGGCATAGTCCGTGTCCCAGCACTCGTGTTCTGCCAGTTACCTCGGAGCCAGCGGTTATTGCTGGAGGCGGGTAAGCTCTCCTCCAACATGACTTGGCCACTTAAAGACTGCATGCACATGATTATGGAGCAAGCACACAAACACAAGTGGTCTGCCAAGAGGCACAATAGCTGTGTGCCAGCCCCCCATTTGATTTTCATTATCAGAACAATTCAGTGTTAAACAATTTCATCTCACAGTCTCCTTCTCACAGCACTTTCCCTTTCTTTTTTCAGAAATGAAAATCATGTGTACAAGAATGATAAATATCTGTCATTTTTATTGTATAAAAGTATTACACAAAGCGGGACCCAAATGTTTATTAAATCAAACCCTGAATGACGCCCTCTCAAGAATAACAGCATGTGGCCTACAGTGTGCAGATCATCTTACAGCATCCCTTAGGGAAATTAACGAGACCAGGTTCTCAAATCCATGGTTTCATGTTGGCTGTTTGCTAATAAATCCTCTGCCGATTCTCTCTCCATTGGACTAAAACTGATCAACAATTATTAAAAAAATTCCACACCCTACCACAGTGCTCCCGTTTCCCATTTTCCTTTCATTCACACCATGCTGGTTTGTCATTAGAGTGCGATTGTGAGCTATTCTCCTGAGGAGGAGAGAAGAAAAGAAGGGAAGAAACTGGCTGAAAACCTGTCTCATTAACACCAGAGATAGCTTGTGGAAATTAGCATGAACGCACACATTCGGGCATGAATGGAGAAACCGAAACTCCCATCAACTCCATCATGTCCTACAGTTATTGCATCGATTTCCAGAAGAAATGCAAGTATGAGGAAAATAGCACACCTGTGCTGCTTCCTTCCTTCTCCAGTCAGGCACAGGAAAGGGAAGTGACAGATGACAAAGAGATTGGAGAGCTGGAGAATCTGCTGATGAAGCTGTGGCAGGCAATTTACACCTTTCTTATCTGATTTTTAACAATGTATTCCTCCTTAGAGTTAGAGTTTATGCTAAGTAATGTAACCAGAGGGATTGGCTCCTTAATGTTTTTATAATCTTCAATGCACACAGAACTGTTGAAAATGTAGGTCTATGCTGTTACTGCATATGTTCCTCTTTTCATTAGTTTCTATTGCTATTTATTGTTTTTCTAAAGTAAGTTTGGGTGCACTTCAGTAAAGGAGATACAGTAAAGCTAAACTCTGCAGACATGAGAAGATATAAATTATAATGAAGCTGCAGTGAAGACTGCTTTTAGGATGCATTTTTCATTTGTAAATTTCTCTCACGCAGATATTTGTGAGTATCTTACATATTATAAAGCTTAAAATAAAATCAAACTATATTTTTTATCTTTGCAGGTTGACTATACATTCAAACTGCTCTGTTTAAACTGAGTTAGATGTCAGGAGATAACAGGAAACTAAATGTTTTACAGCAAAGTTGCTCAGGTTTAGTCTCTTTAAAAAAAATCCTTGATTGGAAAATGTTAGCAGTCTTTTGGAAATCTCACCCATAAAGTAAGAGTAAATTTCTACAAGGAATACACACGATGTGTACAGTTAATGATACAAACTGCACTAATCAGGGAATTTGTGTTAGATTAACTTAGCTAATCACTAATATAAGAAGATAAAACACTTTAAAAAGGTCAAAACTCAGAATTGTTTTCCCTTTATTTTGCCATTGTTTCCCCAACTCAGGACCTCAACGCACCCTGCCCTTCAAGTTTTACAGGTGAAACTTGAAAAATTAGAAAGTTCATTTATTTCAGTAATTTAGTTTAAAAGGTGAAACTAATATATGATACAGACGCCTTACATGCAAAGCAATATATTTCAAGCCTCCATTTGTTATAATTTTGATGATTATGGCTTACAGCTTATGAAAACCCCAAATTTAAAATCTCAGAAAATTATAATATTACATAAAATCAAAAAAACAAGGATTTTAAATAGAGAAATGTTGAACCTCTGAAAATTGTAACCATGCATATGTTAGGCTTGTAGCGATGCGTCGATGTTTTGCAATAATTAGCTGATTAGACTGTGACACTTTGAGCCTAAAATATTGAACCTTTTCACAATATTCAAATCTTCTGAGATTTTGAATTCGGGGTTTTTATAAGCTGTAAGCCATAATCATCAAAATGATAACAAATAAAAGGCTTGAAATATCTCGCTTTGCATGTAATGAGTCTATCTCATATATTAGTTTCACCTTCTAAGTTAAATTACTGAAATAAAAGAACTATTCTAATTTTTCAAGTTTTAAGCCTAGTTTATGCTTCTCCGTCAGCAAGTTTGCGCCCACATGTTTAGGTACTGACTGAGACGTTTTCCTTTTATACTTCTCCGTTGGGGTGTCAGTGTGGGAAAGCAATTCTCCGCCAGGACAGCAGGGCGTGCAGACCTTTTCTAGCGGGTCTGCCTACCATTGTGGTGAGGACTCTGGTCGACGACAGTTTATTTACTTCAGCCTGTAAATGCACATCCACTCAAGGAGCAACGGGCGACAGAGAGCAAGTTTTGATTGAGCTAGAAAGCTTTTTACTAGAAGTGCAGCTCATTGAATACTTTAAAAAGGCATGTAAACAAACAAACAGCGTCTGTTTTGTTGTTCTCTAAACCTCCTGGTGTTCAAAATCGCCAAAAGACCATTTTAGATAAACTGGTGTTGCAATATGAAGCATCTAGTGCCCAAAAGCTGCTTTGACTACTGATTACATCGACTAAAGAACTGTTCTAATAAAATGATCTTATGCTGATGTTGGGCTGACCAATCACAGACGTGAGCTCCCAACTGCATTCGACAGATAGTTAAACAATTGGGCTCTACTCCGTCCGTCCGTGCTTGCATGACTGTTAAAGAGCCCTTTCGTTGACGGATAATGGGGCTACATGTCTCCACCCCTCTCCAGATGGAGAGGCATAAACTAGGCTTCACCTACAAGCACATTGTGACATAGCTTCTGACCACAGTTTAAATAATTTCTCGTTAATGACAGAAAGGCTGCTTAAGGCTCATGTATATTACAAAAAATGACAGATTTAATAATTCAATACCTAATAGCAAGAAACACTCCTGTCATTTATTTCAAATGGATTAGAGTAAAAGCAGTAGGTTTAAGCAGGGTTTGATGTGTAACATAAATCAGCAAAAAAAAATATATCTCTGATCGGCCTAAAAAAAAGCAAAATATGCATTTAACAATGGTTCGATTACATTTCATTAGGTTGGCAACCTGTCCAAGTTGTACATTGCCCCCACCCAATAAACGCTGGAGATAGGCACCAGCCCTGTGCGACCCTGCACGGATCAGTGGGTATGGACAATTGATGGAGGAATTGTTAAATAAAGTACTTCTAAATAAGATAAGTGATTGATTTTAAAAAATCCGTTTTGAGTTTCTTTTCTTTTTTCACTTAATATGTTGAATTAATAAAAAATGCCACTGTGAGATTTAAGTATAAAAGTCTTTTTAAGACATCTTTAGCAGGTCAGCTCCAATAAATTTGCAAGGTGTTGTAAGCAGTCAGTGTATTAACCCATTTTATTGCTTACATGTGTGCTTGCCTCCAAGGTTATCTGTGAAAACATCTGCAAACGTCTGTGGTAATTAAAAATACCACGCAGACACCAGAACACACAAATCTCTTCATTCTAGTTAGCAAGCTAAATCAGCAGAACGATTGCAGAATCACGTCTCAGATACACATCCCTCTCTCCGCCTCTGTTGTGACGAAGCGTGCCCTGCTTTAACAGGTGCTGGCCGACTGAGACTTCTGTTTGCACAATCCATCCACGGAGAGAGGCTGAGACAAATGAAGAGAAAAGTGGTCACCAACACAGAAAGCCGGTTGCAGGAAGATACATGGCGAGAGTAGGAGAGCTAAAACACGACATGATCAAGGCTCATTTAGTTCTACAGGGGAAAGGGTGGAGAAAATGTCCAGCATTTTAAAAAGTAGACAGCCATGGGAGCATCTTTGGCTGTTTTTGACTCCTTCAAATAAATCTGCTAATTTAGACGTTAATGGAGAAGATTCTGCACAAACTCTTTATTTTCCTTCTATATCTATATCAGTGTTTACTCGTCTTTGTCATCCATCCATCAAATCAAAAATAAACTCCTTTTTAGCTGCCTTGCTTTTAGAATTTATTCAGATTTTTATGCTAGGAGAAACCTGAGAATATTCAACAAGGTAAACAATGGTAGATTATCTCCTGAGATGTGCCAGGAATAAAAAAGTAAATATAATGTTGGGTTTTTCTACTCTCATTTTCCTGTCCAATAAAACAAACTTAAAAAAGCAACCTATTCAGTTTACACCACCAAATGTTCTGGATCCAAACTTTGCTGATAATTATAACTGCAAACAGTAATTTTAAGCCTTAGGTTGAAGGGGGATTCCCTTCCTATGATGACTTATTTCTTTTGTGCAACAAATATGATTTCCTTCTCTGGTAAGAGCGTCCATTATCTATAGATAAAACATATCGAGTCACATATTTACACTCTCCTCTATAATTATATTTTCTTTTGCTAATAAGAAAAAAAAACAGAACAGATGCAGAAGGCTTGGTGTGAAACATCATAGAAATGTATCTAAACCTTTACACAGGTATAACATTTGCAAATTTAATTTACAGACCAGAATACCAAAACCTTGCTGGTGTTGGTGCTCGTGCTCTTGTCATATGTACTGTGCATAACAGACTTGATGTTTAGGGAGCAATACGTTGTTGCTGTTATCTGCATTACGTCTCATTAATGCAGCACTATGCAGCAGGCTCAGCATAGACTGGAATGATATCAGGACAACGGACATATGGGGTATCACCGGTATGTCATGCGTTTATAGCACACATTTCCTGTAATTTTGAAGCTTAATTTTTCTGAAAAACATAGGAGGTATGCATTCATTAGACAGAATTTACACCAAATTGTAGATTCTTTTCCCATTATTGTCTCCCTCCAACCAAACATTAAACGCAATTAGCAAGTAGGACAACTGCCAACTGCAGTGTTCAATCACCACCAGGAATTGGAGTAATAAAAGCCAACATAGCAATTTTCGGCAATGGCTCTCAAAGCATTGCTGAACTAGAAAGCCCTGCTGAGTTTAATTCCAACAATTTGGTCAAAATTGTTTGAAAATGTGAGCAACATTTACACTTTTGCAGAATTGATTTTAATGAGCTACTTAAACATTTGATTGGAATGGAGTGATTGTGAGGTTGGCACTTTGCTTCCAACCTGATGTTTTTGTACAATCAACATTTACCTTTTTGAATTTCACAAATATAACCAGGTTTGCTCTTTTCTTGGTATTTTACAATGACAAATTTGGCATGGCTTTAAAGTAATATGAAAGTAAAAAAGTATTTATGAATAATTATATCATAAAGGCCATATGATTGATTGTATTCCATCTACTTTATTATTTTACTGATCTCCTACAGGAAAGTTTAGTAATGATACTTTACGGTGCGTTCACACCGAACGCGTCTGAAGCGTCATGGGCGTCAGGTTTACATGTAAAGTCAATGCAGAAGCACGCTGCCGCGCGTCAGGGTTTTTGCATCACGTCAGAAGATGATTTGCAACACGAAAACGCATTTCTACCTCATTCGCGATATCTGATATAATCGACACCAGTTGCTTTCTCTACAGAGACAGGAATAAAAAGGACCTTGCTTGGAGGAATATAATTGAGGAGATAGGGCAACCTGGTAAGTTCATTTCACTTTTGAAAGTTTTCCCGTTACTGACCCTGCGAACCTGCACAGGGTTCTCTCCACAGTAAATAGAGAATGGAGACTCTCTCTTCCAACGCTAGATCGACAGCTGCCATCTTGCAGAAAAACACAGTCTTGGCACTAGTTCCTACCACAAGTTGCGTATTTCCGGCTTGACGCAGGTCAAAATTGTATATTTGGACGAGCATCCAATTCGCTTTGGACGCGCGTCGAGGTGCGAATGTTCAAGCGTCCAACTTTGTCGTGTGCCACATTTTTGACACTTTGATGTGAACGCACTGTTAGAGAGGTAAAGATCTTCTTCACGAGTCAGGATTTGGCCACCATGACAGAAAGAAGGACAAGAAAATGTTTGGACTAGCGAAGGTGAGGCATTAAATATGGTGGTGGCAGTATTGTGTTGTAGAACATGCACAAAGTGGATGGTATAATAAAGAGGGAGGGCCACCTCCAAGTTCTTCAAATCGTCAGAAATCAACTTGATCGGTAAAATTTAGAAATTTAGCTAAAGCGTCAAACTGACCTGGTAATGGACAAGGCAAGTTTGAAGGATCCAACAACTAACTACTGCTGGCCTCAGAATTCTAGCAGTGTTTCTCTCTCAGATGAAGCACTAAAGGAGCTACTTTAATATACTATAGAAAGTACTCCTTGCCCAGTGCTTCTGAGTTATTTTAGTCAGCTCCATCTTCTCAAACACCCAGTCGATTATGGGACATGGCCACTCTAACAGAGCCAGGTTCTACTGGAGGTTTATTCCTGTTATAAAGTTGGTTTTGGTCTCCACTGTCACAACATGCATGTACATCATGAGAGATTGCAACAAAGTTATTGACTTAATGCAATCAACTCACAAAAGTTTCCAACTGCTCATTCACGAGTAGTGATTGCTGATAAGTCAGTGACCATATGCAATAAACTAGGCTAGAAACCAACCTAATGAAAGGAGCTTTAATATTTCTGATAGGAGACGTGGTCAAATATCCAGCGAGAATTCTGCCCGAAGCTTGCAATTTGTTGCATAAATCCTGTGGTTTCCTTGCAACTTTATAAACGAAATCAAACCAAACCTTAGAGGGAACGTATGTACACACAGTATATGATCCCATACAGAACAATCCCAAATTCAAACTGTTTTCATACTGAAATAACCCACTTCTTTATAAGTTTCTTTTTTTTAAGCTCAATTTCACTGAAACTGTATATTGACCAGATCCAGGTGTAAGCCAGGAGAGGTCAGAGAACAGAGTATTGATGAGAAGGCAGAGAAAATGCTGATGTTGCTTCTGGGAGGGAAAATAGATAACACTTACAGGGCAGTGTAACACCCCCTGATCAATTATTTAAATGGACGGAGGTGAGCACTTTGTGTCTACCGTTATCCATCTATCTATCTATGCAGTATTTAGTCCTCCATCCACATCATATTACTCATTTCAGCAGTGAGAGTACGGTCCTGCGTCAGTGTGGGGAATAAATAGACTATCACTATGCCAAAGCTGAAGCATGCTACAACTGTGTGTGTGCTGGTAGGATCCTGCTGTGCTGATTTCAGCAGGAACAGATGGTCCTGTCAGGGTTGTGCCGAAGCTCTACAACATATAGTGCATACATTGTGTGTGTGTGTGTGTGTTTATCATGTAGACTGTCTCCTTTGTTTTTCAGCAAATATATATTCCCACACACTTACACTTGCTACCAGTTGTAAAGACCGTGCTGCATTCACGCAGAGACACACCAACAGTGGCTGTTGCAGTGTAAGTGACATCTTAGTGGTCTTTGGCCTACTTGTCTCCTCCGATGACACTTAGCAGCCTAATCCTGCTTGAAAGGCTCTTCCCTGCTCAACTTCTGTTTGCAAACACAAAAAAGCTGTTGCACCCCAACCCATTTGTTATGTGTGCGCTTGTAAATGTGCGACTAGACAGGCTGTGCATTATACAATCTGCATGTATAATTACATTTCTAATTTCTAATTTCTAATCAGCATATGGTACTAGAATAAAATTATGTAAAACGCAAACAATGTCTTTCAATCAGAAACTCAGTGGCAATCCACATACTAAACTATATAAGCCTCAACGATGACGTAAGGTCGATAACTAAAAATACATCACAAAAACATGACAGAATTTAAACCAAATGTAGGTCAAAGGTTGATATCAATAATGAAATTTATTAAAGAGCACCTCACCCCCAAATCAACTTTTTTTTGCTGATAAACTGTATAAATGAGTGCTAATAGTGCTGTCTACATGTCTGTTCATTATGTTTGGTATTTTAGTACATTTTGCATTTTAGTACATTTTATAAAATTTCGACTAAAAACCATCAGTGTGGTGCCCTCTTCAGGTTAAAATTCTACACTGCACTTGAATTTGAATAGGGCATTGCTATTCACTCTGCGAGGATGGCTGACGTCAGCCACCTTGCCGGTGTGGGTATAAAACAGGTAGAGTTTCCAGCCACGCCTCCTCCACAGAACCTCCCTCCCTTTCCTCAGGTGACGGAGGTGGAGAGAAATCCATCCACCTCAGAAAGATCGCTCTGAGACAAAGGAGCTCACGTTGCTGTCCATCTTTCTTCCCATCTTTGTCTGTTTGCCACTGCAGCAGTGCTGGTGCCAACATGTCAATCACAGCGCAAAAAATTCTGTTCATCTATGCGTTTTTCATGTTAAAATCTCATACTTCAGACTCAGATTTCTTTTTTTTTTTAATCAATGAAAAATATTTCTACAGTGGTCTGGTTTTAAATATGGCCAGTCAGATCTTTTAGTTAATACCATGAGGAATTAAATCTAGATATACAAATATTTTTGCATATTGCAAAAATCTTTTCTGATACATGTCTAAAATACTTAAAGAATATTGCCAAAAGTACAATTCCTACACAGTTATTTTAAACAGACAATAGTACAGAAAAAGTTTCAATTTCCAAAACAGCATTTAAATAAAGGTGTTAAGAAACCATATTTAAAACAGTGAATGTCTGAATCACAGATGTATGATGAGTCGTAAGGACTGACTGTATACTTGCTAGAATAAGCAAAGCAAGTAAACGACGAGGGCTGAGAAAATGACTGGAGTTTTAGCGTGATTTCTTTGCTTTAGTAAACACCATTTTACCATTAGTAACTTTTAGCAGCTTCCAACTTTTGCAGAATCAGGTGCTGCATTTGAATATTTACCAATTTGCTAATTGCCTCGCTCTTTATGCTGTAATTAACAACATACTGTGGATCATGTTTCATGTGAAAGTATGGTGTGGTCAACTGGTTGGATCAGACCGATTGTCAGTCTGTCTTTTTGGCGATCATTCCTGGAACCTGGAATGGATGCAGTGGTTGTTTTGCAGCTCCTGGTCAGATATAGAGTTGTACTTGAAAACCAAATCTGGCTGTTCCTGTCTGCCCCTGGTTCTCGTATTGAACCCCTTCCATGCATTTTTGGTTGCTGAATTATCTGGAAACCTACACTGTTTTATTCAGCGTTCTCAATAATAATATATATATAATAAACCCCTTTGAAGAAAACATGGGAGTTAAATCACTAATGAATATCATACTGAGTGAATTGGCCATATTTACTCTACTGAATAGAGTATTGCTAACACCTGCTACAACATCTCCAGGTCGCATACACAGAAATGTGGAATTTGGTTTGTTGAAAAGGCTGAATTTTATTCAGGTAAGTTGCATTTCACAGCCAAATAAGCTAAAACTCAGACAGAGACCTTTTGTTTGACAGAGTTAGGAGGCATGTTATACACAAGTTTGATTTCTTGTCGTCTGATAAATCAAAATCCAAACTTTTCAAGGATGCTGTAAAACAACAGAAATTGATTTAAACAAAATTTAAAATGTGCAATATTTAGGATAATAAATGACCTGAGAAAGTGTATCTGTTTTTGTTATGGATTTTCTGATATTTCGGTTAAGCTGCCGACAAGCCATGCCTCTTTGTTCACTGGTAAAAACAGATAAAAATCTCTAGAGAGCTTCTAGATCTCTATGATGAAAGAATAAATCACGACAGCTACCACTTTCAAGAAATATGCATATTGAGAAAACAAGCAAACTTTTTTTGCACCTGCTTAAGCTAAAAACCTGCTTGCAAGCATCAGAAATATACAAGCAGGTCCAAACAAATGGAGACATCTGTTCTTTCCTCAACAGACAGATGAAATAAATATGCTTATATAGAAAACTCTGGTTGATGGTGTTCTTTAAGAGTAAGCTGCTCAACATCCTGCTCCTTAACATCCCGATGTTTAACATACCTTGTTTTAACATTAGCTGATCTGAACCTCCATTTATTTCAGGTCAGTTTGAGCAATGTGCTCGATTATGGTGGTGTCATTACACACTTCCTGTCTCTCTCTGGCTTAGTGGAGAAGACAGAGGATGTGAGAGAGAAAGGAAGGAAAAGGAGGGAGGAGAGAGAAGCATGGAATTTAATGTGGATAGAGGAGGTGTAAGGGAGTTTAAAAACAAGATGGGAATATTGTCGGCATGAACAGAATACAGGAGCCTGATAAAAAGTTTACAGTATGTAGAACAGGGAAAACTTTAAATCCAACATATATGGATGTGGAAGCCGGAAAGACAAAGAACAAGGTTTGAAAAGATTACGCAGATTAAATGAACAATAATAATAATAATAATAATAATAATAATAATAATAATAATAATAATAATAATAATAATAATAATAATAATAATAATAATAATAGGACCGTCGTGTAAAACACATAGAGGAAACAGAATTCAAAGAAAGGAGAAAATACAACAGAATATAAGCCTAAGCAGTTTAAGGAAGAATGAAACTGCAAAACTTTAAACAGATTAAGAAAGAGGTAGATAACAGGGTGGCAGTGACTGGGGTGGGGGGTGCATATGCTTGCAACAATTTTGAATAAATATTAAAACACATTTTAAAGAGCCATAGAAACAGTAACAGTAATTAAAAGGTGTAAAGACTTATGATGAATTATCCAAGATATGTACACATGAAACTTTAATTTCCCTAATCCATCAAAGCCTGACTTTTGCCCAAAGGTCTCTTGAATAAATCTAAAGGTTAATTCCTCATAATTCCAAGCATTTAAAGTTTTATTCTTTGGAAACCAAAGATTAGCAATTTCAAACCAAAATGTTTTTATTATGCATTTTAAAATTCAAGTAATTCAAGATGCTCAACAACAAAATAGTTAAATAATATTGAATTGTTGAATTGTTTTGGAATAAACAGACTTCTGTTGGAAGCAAATAGGAAAACTGTTATCAAAACCTCTGAGGTAAAATCAATGACCACCCAGGACACATCAACTGGACTTCATCATTTCTCACTGTAATACTACAATTACTCCACAAACCTTCGATTCAAATCGATTGTAAATGTTGTACGGATGGGTCACTCCATTCGTAGTTGTCATAGGTATTCTGGTAACAGTGAATTAACCATTTCAAATAATCGTTAGGTACATAATGAATACTTTAGGTGCTTTTTTTACAGCATGCATCTTGTCAACATACAGATATTTAATCTCAAGTCTTCTTACAAAAATGCATGCTGCTGGAAATTAAAGAATGAACTGCTATTTGATGAAACATTGTAACAGCCATTCTAAAAACAAGTTATTCTAAACAAGCAGTTGGAATTGTAATTTGGGCTTTGCTATTCAAGATCATTTCAATAAATGTAGCTTTATACAAAAAAAATTTCCATGATTGCCGCTTTATATGTCTTATACTGTAACAAATGTCGTGGTGATGCCTTTCTCGCAGGGCCAGTCCATCACAAAGCAACACAGAGACAAAGGATAAACAACAATGTAAGCACAAACTTATACCTTAGGGCAACCCGTTATTTGTTTGGACTGTGAGAGGAAGCCAGAGTACCCGGAGAGAACCTATGTATGAATGGGTAAAACATGCAAGCTTTATACAGAAAGAGCACAGGCCCAGATTGAAACCCAGGACCTTATTGATATAAGGCAACAGTGTTGAGATACTGAAAAAAAAAATGTATAAAAATTGGAAAATCTATCAGTAAAATCAGGTCCTCAGTTGTGCTACTTAGCAAAGAATTGGTTTCTGGTGTCAGTGCATATGAATTTTTTAAAGGGTAATAGTTTCATTCCTCCGGAGGGTCATAGTGAGCAAACAAAAGGAGGACCAAAGATCACTCATAAAGGTAACACTGTTTTAAAACTTAAGTTGACCTAAGAGTGACTGTTAAGCAGGTAACTGCAGCCTCACAACCTAAGCAGATAGCAAGTGTTTCATTTTATATTTATGCTGGGTATCAAAATCAAAATAGCAACAAATAAATGCACCTTACATTTTGTAGCAGTAAAATAATTTTAGCTTTAAATGACAGCAGTTAGATCATGCAATACATTTTGTATGAAGTGTTAAAACATCGCTAAAAACAGTGACACCACGGTATTGTTTTCCTAAAGGTCATCATACCATGTCAACTTTAAATTTGCCCATTCCTAGACAGCCCCTCTTACACATACATAAACATCAGCAATATAAACAAACGAAAGCTACGTACGAGTCAAAAACGTAATCTTCCCTGCTTTCTGATTTGAGCACCAAATTGTAACAATGCCTGACAGAAAGGATGGAAAGTGAGTGTGAAAAAGATTTGTCCTCAACTTTTTCCTTTGGGAATGGTCACCATGGTTACAGGAACCTTTTTCTGCTGAATGTGGGACAAACATAAGAAAGCAAGAGAGAAAGAGAGGGGGGTAAAACAGAGATAGAGAGATGAGATGGAGACAATGAGATAGTGTAATAAAATCTTTAAGTGAGTTAATATGTGTACAGGTCTGCTATGGCTAACATAGCTAATTAAAAACTCTGACTAAGATAGGGCTTAGCGTACATCCGTAAAAAAAAAAAAAACAAAAAAAAAAAAAACCAGCATTTAGGATGCGACTACAAAAGCGCATCTGCCATATATAGCACTGCAGAGAAGATACCCGATCCTCAGCCGAAAACACATAAGGTGGTACAATAAAGCAGCAACCAAACACACACTCTAATGGAAAACAGAGGCCAACAGGGAACAAACAGCATCAAGAGACTATCACATCTCATCTTACAACCAGACAATCAGACTCCATCTATATTTCAAAAGCCACGGAAAACTGTCACAATGTGCTTTCTAGATCCAAGATTAGTGGAGGGCAAAGCTAATGAAGAGCGGGGCCACACCAGGATCACATTTCCATGCCGGTGGCCAAACTAGTGTCAATCACCTTAGGGCAATTTGTTCAAATTCAATGACAAACATTGGGCAAGTGTAATTGAACTTGTGCGTTGAACCCAAATTTGATGGCCATCTTAATTAATTGGGTGAATAAACTGATATTTAGCAATTGATCATGTTTTATCGCATGTAGAGGAGAGCTAATGTCAAGGATCAATGAAGATTGAGAGCAAAACATGAAAATTCCCATTGCCTTCCTTTCAGGTGTCTGCTTGTCTAAACACTGTGTGGGCAGAAACTGTGCTAAACGTTGGAGAAACCGATCTCAGTCTTTCTCTGCTGCAGCTTTGTCAATATTTGCATTATTGCATGCAAAATGACAAAGGATGAATTATTCATTGACAACACAGGAAAATACTTGTAAGGGCTGGTTCTGCTCGACAGCGCTGCCATGGCTTTAACGACAGACACGCATCAGTATGTGTATATTCCGCATGTTGAGTGAGTGTCAGCAAGCAAGGCGTTTAAGAAAGAGAAGAGAGTGATGTGCTCGGCTGCGCTCACCAGCAAAGTCACTGCTTCCTCAAGGACACTGCGGCTGAAGGGGCAAGAAAGAGAAAAGGAATGACAGAAGGGAAGAAAAGAAGAAAGACGAAGACAGAAAGATAAACATGAGGTGAAAGCACGCCAAAGTAAGATGCAAGATGCAGAGAAAATGGAAGCATATAGAATGGTAGTAGAATCAACAGATGATAGAAATGTGAGGAAGACGAAGGGATAAGAAAACGGGAAAAAGGGTGATACAGGAACAAGTCATCTCCACAGATGGTGTGCTTGTGTGTGAAATATTTTACAAGTCAGTTTCTGTAATTTTAAAAGTGAAACCGTTTGCCAGAAAATATGAACAGAATGTAAGATATGTGAAATAACCTGTAAACATTGTTTGGCTTTTCCACAGCCTTTTAAAGCAAAGCAACACATTATTGCGATGATGACTTCAACTATTGAGTGTTGTATTTTATTTTCCTTTTCTTTGCAAAAGGTGGCCAAATTAAAGTGCGTAGTGATGAGAAATAGAAGTATATATTTTCTAAATACATTTTTTAATTGCATAAGAAGGACCCAATTACAGTACGTGGCAATGATAATTATATATTTTTTATTTCTCATAAAAATTAAGAAATATAAGGGGCCAAATTGCAGAGTATGATTATTAGATATAGTCATATTTACAAACTGTACAAGACTGAGGTGTTAGTTTTTTGTATCCAAGTAAAATGTTTCATACATGTGCTAAATGATAATTCAAATAATAATCCTCATCATCACAATAATCATAACCACTCATATGACAGCCACTTAAGCCTTTTAGGCAGTGATGAGACACAAAAAAAGTGTAATTTTTATCACCCAATCTTCATCGAATGATAAATTGTGACAGATTAAAGCAGCTCTCTAGTATCAAAGCCTGAAAAAATATTCTTAGATTTATTGCTGAACCTGTGAATGACACCAAAACAAACGTAACTGAGCAAATTAACACAATCAAAACATCCAAAAATCTCCTCCCACACTAAGCAAAAAGCAGCCATGGCTGAGTGAAGAGCCCCGTGGAGAAGAGCAGTGGAGCATATTGTTAGGCTCACCAGTGATGCACTAAAACCGCTACACACACACACACACACACACACACACACACACACACACACACACACACACACGCGCGCGCACACACGCGCACAGAGCCCAAACACTGATAGTGGAGAAGGCCACTGGGGTGAGCTGGATGAAAACTACTTTACATACATAACCAGGCAGTTTACCAAGGCAGAGAGGGAACTCTTCAACCACGGGGACCACAAACCACGACCAACTATGATCAAAAATCTGTGCAAATTAAAATGCGCATTTAGTGGCGGGCCTATACAAGGCCACAAAGGAGTGAGGGAGGTTTTGTTTTGGTCTATGAGATGAAAAAAGGGATGGCCACAGTAAAGCAGGCAAGAAGAAGCATGTGATGTTAAATACTGTAAATATAAACCACAGTTGATTATGTACTCCTGAAAGGCCACCCCAATGCTACGCCAAAGTGTGTAATTGACCTGGATCGCTACAGGATAGGGTGTCAGTGTCGTATTTTGCCTCACTGCTGTGTGAAAACGCCATACTGCAGTGCAACCTCAGCAGGGAAACAAAACCGTGTTAGATTGTTTACCAGGATTGTAAAGACTGCATTTTGCTCATGTTAGTGATATACAGGCAAATATTAACCACTCAGAACAATTCAGTAACAAGACAGTCAATTAGGGATTCTGCTTGTAGAGCTGTAAGAGCCTTGTAAAAGCTTTCATACCTCTCAACACGTTTAGGTTTTTACAGTTTTAGCTGACAGACCAACACCAAGTAGTGCATGACTTTGAAGTGGAAAGAACAGGCTATACAGTAGGGTTCTAATATTGAAATAATATATGACATAAAAATCTGAAGTGTGATGTGCATTTTTAATCCCCCACCCAATCCCTTACTTTGATACTTTTAAATGCAATCTATTGCAATCTAGTCAACTTCAGAAGTTACCAAATTAGTAAATAGAGTCAGGTTGTGTGCAACTGTAGGCAATGAAAGCTGCAAGGACTTGCAAATATTTACATCTCAGGTGGAAAAATGCAGATAGGGTAATCATTGGGCCTATATGGAGGAGGAGTGGCAAGAATGTCAAAATAAAGCCATGAGAAGTTTTCCCAAAAGCCATGAACAAGACACAGCAAACATTTAGAAGAAGGTGATCTGGTCAGATAAGACCAAAATTAAACTTTTTGGTCTACATGCAGGGCATAGCGGTGACAGGCTCATGCTTAGCAGGGACAGGGAGGCAGGTAAGAGGTGTTAAACTCCAGGGCCGACGTCCCGCAGCTTTTAGATGTGCTTCTCTGTCAACACACCTGAATCACAAAATTAGGTCAAAAGCAGGACTTGGTAGGTCTTTAGTGCATGAGGAGATGATTCAGTCCTTTAATTTAGCTGTGTTTTTACTTGGGCCACAACAAAAACTTGCAGGGCACCAGACCTTGAGGACTGGGGTTTGACACGCCTAGGTTAGATGTATGGAGCAAGCAATGCTAGAGCAAACATGCTGCTCTTCACAAGCACTCTTAATACCATCTGACTGAGTTTGAGCAATCCTTTTATTTCCACTTCACAATAATCTAATGTATTTAAGCTCTGATGGCAAACTACATTCATCATTTAGGAAATGTAGAGATCAATACCTAAGAATCTCAAGTATGCCCTTACACTAGTGTACTTATTCCTTACACATACACCCACACAAGGATTTCAGACTCACAAGAAATTCTGAAAGCAGTTCCCAGATTAAAACTGGTAAAAATATGTCAGTGCTAAAATTCCTGTCCAATCATCAGCCGCTAAGTTCTTCGAAAAAAATAAAATAAAATAAATAAAAAGCTTCCTCGTTTTATAACGTCACTTAAAAGAAAACCGGCACAGTTAAACATGTTAAACTTGTTGAACCACGGATGAAAGTGATAATTTTGGCTCTTACAACACAAACCCAGACTGCTGACTGAACCTATAAGATAAATGAAGACACCTTCACGAATGCAAGCCAAACCACTATGTTGTTGTTTCAGCTTAGATGGGAACCAACCTGCTTATAGGGCTTCTTTTGTTTTCCCAGTTAATTGGGCTGCACCATAAATAATTACTCACTACGCCGAAGCCCTTGCATCTCTTTGTGGTACAAAGAGAGATGCTATGTGAAATAGAGCTCATATATATAGAAAGAAAGGTAAGAAAGGCTCCTTGCATGCATTTAACTCACCTTCCTTTGACTTTTCAATCCGTTCACTTGATGTGTTTTTCAGCCCGTCAGTTAGAGTGGAGTCACTATGTGGAGACAGGCAGGGTTACCTTGTGTGGACCTGTAAGTACACATGTTCACATCTTTATTAATTTCAGTATAACTACATGAAAGGTATGGCTTAACTTAGATAAATAAAAATTAGAAAAACTCGAGAAAGGAAATATGCATGAGTGTAAACATGTTTTTGTGGGGCAAAACAGTGAAAAAGCTCATCACAGATGGCTAGATTAGCACTTAAAACCTCCAAAAGGTAGTTTGGGATCTGCATATTTAAACAGAATGATAGATCTTTTTACTCGTTTTTCCATCCAACTTCTGAACAAAAGGTAGCACAAAACTATTCATATCACATTGAGATAGAGAGCTTGGAGAAAAGCAGCAGCGGAGAAGAATTTATAGAGGCTAAAAGCTAGGGTAGAATAGGAACTGGGGCAAACCAAGTTTTATTTTTAATGGTGTTGGAAATCAATAAGATCAAATATTTATCGTTTAGAAGATTCTCTAATTTCTCTGCCTCTAAAGAAGAAATTTCCCCCCCTCAACCCATCATGTGTGACTGTTGCCATACCTAAGAAACTTTTCAGTTTTTAAACTTTTAAGTCATGTTGTTTAGGAGCTTTCTTTCAGCCAATAGATTGGCATTGTGCAATAATAAGTTGAGGAGAGGCAACAACACATTATGCGCTATTGTGGCATTTTCTAAAAAGAATTGGTCATTTCTGTGACTGTATGTACAATGAAAAAACAATTTCTCTCATTTTAAATTCATTTTGTACCGATGCTGTCTTGCTGCCAGCTGATTGGCAGTGCTCAGCAACAGGTGGAGGTGGGGCAATGATGCAATACAGTATGCATTAGCCCATCTGGCACTTTCTTTGGCATCTCATTAACATGACTTTTTTAATTTCTGTGAACGTTGCCAAGATGGAAAACATGGATGAATATCTTTACTCCTCTAAGACATCTTTGACCTTGGGAAAAGTTGCTTATTTAATTATCCGCCTTCTAAATTTTGCATTATTTAGTGCTGACATCTTCTAAATAAACCTTTGCAAGGCACAAAAAAAGGCTTTCTATTTTTGGCAATGAATTAAACAGTTAATCAACTCAGCTTCATTACCACCAAATGAAGCAACTGCAACTGTTCACCTTGAGGTAAATGTACTTATGCATAGAAATGTAAGTTTTAAAGGTTTGGTTATTCTCCATGAAATCATATGTTGGAAAACTAAGAGATTGCTGAACCACAGTAAAACATTAGGCTATCCACTTTGATTGTTATAGCACAGGCTGGAATAACTCGGACGATAAAACCATACAGAATGATCAATATGTCACAACCTTAATAAACCATGTGCCCTCTCATGTCTGCCTTCATCTGACACAGATTAACCAGACAAACCAGAAACAACGGACTTGACGTTGGCACGCCTTGCTGCAAATCTGAGAAACAACCTCCCAGCCAAGAAAATCAAACCAACATAAACGTACCGTATTTACTGTGAGATGTTTGTAAAAACCCGTCACACCTTGGATAAAGGGGTATTACTCAAATGGGTGTTGGTTGGTGAAATGGATGTGGCGGTCATACCAGATAAACTGGTTTTATGTCTGCTTAGGTGTTCATACATGCACACATGCAAACAAACAAAAAAAAGAGTTAGGATCCCACTGACTCTAGAGAGGATGAGAAAGAAACTTTTGCAGGTGCAAAATGTATTTACTGTATGGACATTTATTGTAACTTTTTTTAACTGAAGATTATAAGCAGTTTAGGAGAATGAGGCAAGAGTTTAACAAGCGTTAGGGTTTAGTTTAAACAAACTGCAATCACCGTAATTCAATGCAGGCTTACGTAACTTCTTTCATTACTGCAGTTTTCAAGCAGGATCTGGTCTAAAGTGGTCTAAAATCCCAGGCTAAAAATAAGTTTTTGTATTTTCAAAGCTATTTTAAGTTTCTCAAAATCCCAAACTGTGTTTGAATAGCTCTCCGTTCAGTACATAATTATCTCTATTCAGGTTTGCTCAGCCTAGCCATTTCTTTAGGGTTGTTGCTTGTTTAGTTCTCATTGCTACTTTACAGTTTTTCCAAATATTATTTCCCATGATAAATGGCACAATTTGAGTGGTGAATGATGTACCAACAAAAACACAGTTTTAATTAACTGACTTTATTCAAATGACTAATTCTTTCCCCACTCATACACTGTTCTTGCTTTCATTTTTAGAGCCTAATTTATAAGCATTTATGTAAGCAAAGTCAAAATTCGAAGTGCATGAGGGGTAATCTCTCTAACAAAAACTATTTGTCCAAACGTTTCTTCTTTTACTTCTTGACAACAACTTGAAATAAATTTACATAATTCTCACCTAGCTTTGCACACCTCAAACACAGAATGAGCAGCTCCATATCTGTGTTTATAGTATATTAAACTGAATATTTCAAACAAATAATGTGTCCCAAAATGGGAAAATGATCCTTTTCTTTTGGTCAGATATATTATACTTTTGACATGATCCGTTTTTTGGGAAAAAAAATAAAATAAAATCACACCATACATGTTCACTTGCTTTTAAGGCACGAGAGTGTCTCAGGAGATTAAACCATTAAACCATCGCAGATGATTTCAATGACAAGCACAGCCTCTGAAATGAAGAAAATAATGTCTTTGTAATTTACCAATCTATCCCCTCGCTTTTGGAAACCATTAAAGATAACAGGAAGATTCTGGGCGTCAAGCAGAGATGCAACGGTGAAATGAACCACAAACACAGACATTGTTTTATGCTCCAGCAGGTGGTAAAGAAGCACGACTCTGTAAATAAAACACAGCCAATAAGATATTTGGCTTGTTAGTCACAGATTGCCAGTGCCAATAGCTGCCATATGAGCATAGAGGAATGCTCCTAAAAAGACAATGTAGAATGAAAGGGAGCATACAGGCAGTCAAAAAGTATTCACACCCCATGATATTTTTCCACATATTCCAAATTACAACCACAAACCCCAGCATATCTTACTGGGATTGTGACAACTAAACATCTATTAAGAGCCTGCCCCCCTCACTATGATATCCCTAAATAGCATCTGGTGCAACCAATTGCTTTCAAAAGTAATCTAATTAGTAAACAGGCAGTGTGAAATTTAACCTGAATATATTTAAGATTTTCTTGTTGCTTTGAGCCTGATTGAGAACGTACATGTGATGGGATGCACATTTTCTGTTTTTATATAATAATAAAAATACTGACCCATTTCGTTTATTCTGCACATTGTATTCCAAACCTAAAATAAATTTAAAAACTATTCCACACCTCTTTCTGATTCATATAATCTTAATGATCTCTGATATAAATCAATGCCATTGCAGTGATGCACTTCCTTTAATTTAAATTCACTGCAAAACACGGACAAAAAGTTTCTAAATCGATAGCACACTTTAGAGATCGGTGTGTTTCTGCATGTTTTATTTCAATGTGAAGATAATCAGATCATATTAAAAGGTCAGAGATTTACTTGCTCACAAAACAGATAGCCCCAGATTTGGATTCTTGTCTTAATTCTACAAGCTATATAACAAGATAGCCCAAAATAATGCATGCAAGATAAAATAATATGTAAGATAAAGAAAAGTATGAGCAGGTATCTCTTTTGTTTTTCTTTTTGATTCTCAACAAGTAACAGATTGGAGTTCTGTCAGATCATAGGCATGATGCACTTAGAAGGTGGTTGAACAGTAAACAAGTGCAAGCCCTGAGATAAAGTTAGATGATAAGGAAGTAGAGATATAGAGAGCCAGAGAGATGGGTGTCAGGAAGGTTCTTTACTGAACCTGTTCTGCATTGTGGTGAATGAGGAAGCTTTTTTCTTAGGCGTTCCTTTTAACAGGTACAACAGCTTCAGGTTAAACAGAAAAAATTGCAGAGCAAATTACTGCTGATCATGCACGTTTTTGGTAATAACTCCTTGGATCAGTGAAACAGCCTTTCGTTTTAGAATAGACGATCGTATAATCCGAAGGTCTCAAGTTTTCAATTTGACAAAAGCCATCTGTTCTGCTATACCTGATCATTATTAGTCTTGAATTAACAAACTAAGCAACAGTTTTAGAAGGACATTTTTTTCCCAAGCTACAACAGTCAAACAAAGCTTGAACAGTTATCCTAAGAAATTTTAGTCGCTCTCAAAAATGTCATAATCTCCTCATTTTAGAGAAAATTGAGACTATGATTAAACAAAATAATAAACCTAAAAAAAACACAAATGAGTTTTGGTTAAATCACCCCAGTTCTATAGTCCTCACACTGGCTCCCTTTCGCTCAGAGAATATACTTCAAAATACTTTTACTAGCTTATAAATCATTGAATGGCTTAGCACCAAAGTATGTTGAAGATCTATCGTCACTATACCAACCCCCCAGACCACTCAGGTCCTCTAACTCTAGTCTACTCAGCATCACTAAAATTATAACAAAGCTTCAGCTTCTATGCTCCCCCTATCTGGAACAAACTTCCAGACGACTGCAAAGCTGCTGAAACACTGAGTTGTTTTAAATCAAAGCTAAAACCCCATATGTCCTATGTTTTGTGTGTGTTTTATGTTATATTGCTGTTTTTACTTTACCCATAATCATTTAAAGCACTTTGAATTACCTTGTTGTTGAAAATGTGCTATACAAATAAAATTGCCTTGCCTAAATTTCTGACTTCAGTCTTCCTTAGTTTACATCTGCCTTACATTTTTGTGACTTATGAACCGAAAATAAAGCTCAGCAGTTCTAATAGGATCAACCTAAAATGTGCTGATAAAGCAATAATCTTAAGACAAAAAAATCATTTTACAAAAGGTATAAGTCAGGAGAAGGAAGAATCCTCAGTGAAGGTACACCTGTGGTGAAGACCAGTCAATAATTAGAGAAAGTATGAGACTACAGAGACAAAAACTGGACAATTGTCTAAAATGTGACAAAAACTCAACTTTGAAACTAGCAATGGAGGCTGACAGGAACACTGGAGATCCAACAATTTCCAACAAGTACTGACTGTACATACATACAATACGTCCAAGTTTGCTCTATTCTCCATATATTTGGTAAGGCAAGGTTATTTTTTTTGCATAGCGCATCTCAGCAACGGGGCAATTCCAAGTGCTTTACATGGTTTAAAATTAAATTAAATAACAAACAAGCAAAACATTATTTTGTAGTGGCAAAGGGATAAAGAAAAGTTATGAAAAACTGAAGAACACACTCCAACTAATGATGTTCCAGTTATTATTAAACAAGGCAACTCTAAACAAATGGGGTTTTAGCTTTGATTTAGAGGAACTCTGTGTTTTAGCATTTTTGCAGTTTTCTGGAAGTTTGTTCCAGGTTAGAGGAGCATAGAAACTGAATGCCACTCCTTACTCCAAAGTCTAGAACTAAATTTTATAGAAATTATGTGGCGTCACCTGTAGAAAAGAGATGTCTTCTCAATATGAGAACTTTGGAGAACGATTGTAAGACAGCATAGGAAAATGGAACCAGGATACTGTCAGACTCCTACTGAAGAAAACGAAATGCTAAAACTGAATCAAAAGGTGTTTCAGCAAAAATGTAGGTTAATGGTGGGGTGGGAAAACCTATGTAACCAGCTAATTTGAACTTAAATTCCTTAGACACAGATATATTGCTTTTGAATATCGATATAATACGGTGACATAAAATATTGCAATGTATCGGTGTATCGATATCGTCTTACATCCGTACTAGGGCTGAACGACATGGACCAAAAGTTATATCTCGATATCTTTCAGCTGAAATCTGAATTTTAATATGTATCCAGATATTTTTCTTCCCAAAAAGTACTGACAAAAAAACAATTCAGAATCTGAATGTTTCAAATGTCAAACAGGCACTTTTATTGACATACAGCTGTAGATGTACATTAGAAACAGTGTCACAAAATTAAGTATCGGCATATATTAATATTAATTTCTTTGATAAAATAATGTTTTATTCCTGCGAACCAAAATAGTGATAGCTTTGCTATTAAAAGTATTGTTTTGGGCAAGGTTGGGCTGGTGTTGAAAATCAGCCCAGGAGCTTGCTTCTGAGAGGCCAAAATGAATAAATTAATAGAGAATATAGTGTTTTGATTCGTTTTTTGGACTTTGTAAAAAATAAGAAGCGCATGTTTAGTATGCATCGAACGTTGCTTGCCAACTGCCATTAAACAGAAGTTTATGGCTTTTGGTATTATTTATTGTGTTTTTTGTTATAAGTTTCAAAAGTCCTATGTTATTGAACTCAAACAAACAAGTTTCTGCCTTTCTCCACATTGTGAAGGGTTCTGAAAATTCAAGAGGGAGCTTGAAAAACGATTACAACAGATGCACTAATGAGAGTCCCGGGACTCTGTGAGAAAGTTCTTAGCGCTCGGAGAAGAGGTGGAACTCAAAAAAAAAAAATCATATTTAGGAGTGGTGGTACTGTGTATTGTTGCGTACCGGCCCACTTAAAGCAGTGCTAACCAGCGGCTCCTCTTCAACACTCTCAGTCGTGCCTTCGTCTGTCTCTATGCTGGGAGGGCAGAAAACTAACTGATCTATTTATATCAGCATAAACGATATTGAGTCATTCTTGTATTGTATATGAAAAAAATTGCCATATTAAAAAAAAACTCAAGATATCGTCCTGCCCTAATCTCTACAAAACATGATGTATGACACCTTGAAAATTGAAAAGATTTATGGTCTATCATTATCAGATTTTTTCCTAGTCTTGAAAAGCCTGAATTTTAACAGGGTTTTGTAGACTTGCAGAATGTTCAGGCAACAAAATCACTCCTTGATTGACCAAACCCATGGGGAAAATAAATAAATCACACTTTAGGCCTAACCCTAAACGGTCCATCTGCAATGACTCCTTAATCATTAATTGGGTTCATTTGAGGACTACTGATCCTGAACAAGGGACTAAATTCCCTTCAAAAATGAGACCAAGGTAAACACACAAACAAAACCTAGAAGATCATCAGTTTTAGAATTAAGACTCAAATTACACCCCCTTCCAAATCTCTGAAAACCCTATGCCAAATTAAAAATCCATCAACTTTTATTTAGAAAGAAGCACCATCGTTCAAAGGATTTCTCTCCTCTTTGTTCTACAAAACAGAAGTTGTACTAAAGAATGCAAAGGTTTTCTGTAATTCAACCTTTAAGTTGAGGACATTGAAATAGTGGATAATTCTAATTATATAATTAATTGTATGATTATTTTGAATCTTTGTTATTATTTTTGTAATTTTGGATAACAATTTTAAATAAAAATATTTGTAGTACCTCAACAATTTCTATAGAACATAAAATTGATGTATTTAAAAAAAAGTATACTTTAAATGAATAAGAGTCTCAAGGAACCTTTACTAGTAGGCAGTGACATCTTCTTTTCCTCGGATAGTCATAATATGACAGAGAGGCCCATTTCCCTAAGTAACTCTTGAAAATGGGAAAGACAAGAGAACAGACCTTCAAGTAAGTCAGATCTGTACTGACCTTCACCTAAACTTGCCCAGATCTGCAGTCAGTTTATCTAGCTACCACACACAGTGAGGAGGATGGAAGGAGAGATAAAGACAACTTCAAAGGTCATTGTGAGTTGCAAAAAGTGACATCTTGGGGTCACCAAGTCTCCATAACAACCATAACTCTCTGTTAAACCGTTTGCTAGAGGCATACCAGGAAAAATGCCTTTTTGCCCTATCATTTTTGCTGCATGCTGTTGGGACTTTAACTGGAACCTAGTGCTTTGGTCAGAAGCGTTTCCCCCAATAAAACACTGAGGGTGGGTTTGGTATACAACATACGTATGCAGAAAACTACATCAGGCCCACTAAGCATGGTGAAGGAACGTTGTTAGAGTGCATGGCATTGTGAAATGATTGAAATAGCAAGATGTCTAAAAATAAATATCTAATAGTTTCTCCTTGAACACTGACAGTGTGTCACAACAAGGACATTCACCAGGAAAA
This sequence comes from Valencia hispanica, assembly GCA_963556495.2. Taxonomy (NCBI): domain Eukaryota; kingdom Metazoa; phylum Chordata; class Actinopteri; order Cyprinodontiformes; family Valenciidae; genus Valencia; species Valencia hispanica. Next base: position 17,278,280 of record OY747717.1, on the reverse strand, counting down.
TTATATAAGCATAGTACCCAAATCAAGATAGAAATAGTTTTTCAGACACACACACACACACACACAAATCTTGATTAATGGTATATTGGTGTAGAATCTCAGTCAACCAGGACATAACTACAAGGGAACCTGACTTCTCTAGTTTCTTGAAACAGGAGAAACAAGAAACAGAAGAAGTCCAGTCGTCCTTTATTTAGGCACTAAGGATTGCTTCTTCCATGACCACCTCAAGCCCTAGACTTAAATACAATAGAAAACTTAAAGGGTAAGATAAACAGAAGAGAGTTCACAAGAGGACACAGGGATATGGACATTCAGAGAGAACGTGCAGAGAGGAAGATCAAAGATGCCTCTCTGTATTCCCCAACCTTATGTAATGTTGTTAAGAGATGTACAAAGTATTAACACCAGGAGTGAAAATACATGTAGAGCACATAATTTGAATGCACTGAATAAATGAACTCAAATAAAATAGAAGATCTTTCTTAATTGGTGAAATGTGACAAAGCTACAACAATAAAGCACACATTTACTTTGTCTTTTTAAACATATTTACCTTGACGTACCAATACATAACTATTTTTAAAATATCACTTCAAACCTGTTTTATTTCTCTAGTTCTTCTTTGACAGATATATTTCTCTCAAATGTATGCTTTTTCTTTTATCGCCACATATGTCATACGGTTTGCTCAAAACAGAGAGCAATTTTTCAGTTAAATGTGTCAGTGTGTTAACATACACTCACAAACTGTCTAGTTATAAAAACCCAGCACACTTTACAAAGTTTAAAACAATCTCCACTTGGATCCAGTGGAGGAAATGTGGAAATTAGTCAAAGAATTTGGAATCAAACTTTTTGTGGGCATAAGTATTTCCCTTTTAATGTACCACATATTACTTAATTTAGAAGTATGATAAAGACTTTAAATGAGAATAACAGTATCGGATCTTAAACATGCCACCAAATGCCTTTAAGACTTATGCAGTGCAGGGAGATTGACTCAGAAAGGCCAGTAAGCTTCATATATCGATGTAGGGACAGAAAAGAAAACCATATTAGTACTAACTTTAGAGCAATAGGCATAAAATTCAGTGTTGTAAAGCAAAATACTTTTTACAGTCTATGACATATAGATAAACAATAATATAGGCGAGATAAGATCTAGTCAAAACGGCATCCCCTCTAAGGACTGAAAAGGAACATTAAACCCAGTAATGCGATTAGACTAGGCTATTATCTGGTCTATTTGATGTCACCTCCACTGTGCAGCTGCTTTGTATCTCCCCTGTGAAGTGTTTCTTTTCATTCAATTAGCCACGAAAGTGTTTGCAACCAACGGTTATGATTCAGTCTTTTTCCAGGCTCAGCTGCCACAGAGAGTTACTGTGCTAAGTGAGTCCGACAATGAGCTCAAACACAACATAAAGAAATCAGTGAGGAGGGAGGGGATTTAAGGAAGACTGTTTTGGACTCTTTGCGTTTTTCTCACCCACACAACCAACATGAATGGACACAAACACCAGAATGACAAAGAATAACAGTTGCTCTGGGTTTCATACAGCGGCTTTTAACAGTAGATCTTAACAACTCAGAGCCTTACCCAATCACTTCCCTTCCTTCTGGGTTGTCATAGTTACAGACTGCCTTCTTGTCTGTACTTTTGGGAATGGTGAGACTTTACCACTGTGTCAGGGTGTGTGTGAGTGGGTGTGCTGTATGATGAACCCACCAGAAAAGGGTCTTAACACTTTCCATCTATCAGGCTTACAGTCGCTCTCCAAGTGAAGGTCTCAGACAGAAAGAGGTGTGAAAGCAAAGAGGTGAGTTATGTGGTGAGCTAGGAGAAAAAAGGTGCTGTGTTATGCCATGTGTGATCAAATTAACTTCTTAAACAAGTCATGACAAGGTGTCTCCTATTTAAGGGCAAACTATTAAAGTATACAGCTACTTTTCTTTGCTATAAAAGGTGCATCTCAATAGATCTTATTATTGAAAATGTGATTTATTTCAGTAATCCAATTCAAAATGTGAAACTCATAAAATAACGATTCATAACATGCAGTGTGATATTTCAGCTGTTTATTTCTATTCATTTGGATGATTACGGCAACATTTAGCGTATTCAAAAATGGTTAAACTACCAGACTAGGAATTTAAAAAAATGCAATATAGAAATGTAATATTATAGCCTTGCACAATCATGGGAAAGACTTCTCACTTGACAGTTGTCCAGCAGACAGACAATGACAAAAAAAAAGGTAACTGCTAAAGAGAATGGCTATTTAGAGAGAGCATAGCAATGGTAAGTTAGGTGGAAGAAAAAAGGTGGTAGAAAAAGATACACAAGCAACAGCAATAATAGAAGATTATACAGCAAAGCCCATTCAAGAAGTTTGGGGTGATTCACAAGATGAAGCATCACATTCCTTGGGAATACTCCTGAAAAAGAGACGTTGATAGCTAAGGAGAAAAGGAAATGGACTGTTGATCAGGGTGAGACCCAAAGTCCTGTTTTCAGAAGAAAAAGGTTTTCGTTTGATTTGTAAATCAAGATCTCAGACTCTGGAGACTGAGAGGAGGAGCACAAAATCCAAGGAGATTGAAGTCTAGTGAAGAGTCACCAAAGTCAGTGATGGTTTGAGGAGCCATGTTGCCTGCTGTTATTGGTCCACTGCGCTTCATCAAGTCCAAAATCAGCACAGCCTTCTACCAGGAAATTTCAAATATTTCTATATTCCGTGCATATAGAATACAGGACATAGCCATACTTTTTAGTGGGCTGGCATTTCTATATTTAAAAGATTTTTTTTTTTAATGTAATTATGTAATATACCAAGAAAATGAATTACAGCATTTAATTTGTTGCGCCATCAAAATCACCCAAAAAAACCAAAAACATTATAAATTAATTATATAACTCTGTGTGTAATGAATCTATACAACATTACTAAAGAATGCTTTCTCTTTTCACCACTTAAAAACCCACAAACAGTATTGTTTAATTTACTGGACAGAAGGCATTGCTTTAAAGCAAACTTGACTCCATAATTCCTTTTAACAGCTTTTCGCAGCTCTTGTTTTTCCAATAAAATAATCTACACTGATGACGTTAACAGATTAACTATACAACCTTGAATCAATTAAAAATAAATTACATCTACAATTAGAAAAGAAGTGATTAGATGCAATAGTTGATAAACTATAATATTTCTAGTGCATACTAGACATTAACATACTTAGCAAATTGGATGGACTTTGATGCTCACACCTGTTACGGCAGTAGTTGGGATGCTAAAGCTCACAGGGAGTGAAAGCAACATGATGATAATAGAATCAAAAGCAGCATCATTGTCACGATATTTAGTAATAATGCATTTGGACTTTTTCCTAATACAGTGCAGCCCTTTCTTAAATAAACACAGGGCAGCATGAAGCACCCATGAGTCCAAGACTGCAGCAAGAAAAAGAATATGTGCATGTGTGTTTGTGTGAGTAAATATGAGTGAGAGCACCCCAGAGAGAAACTGCACTCAGCCTCACAGTCTCATGCAGACCTGCAGGTCAGCAAAGTCAGGATGCAGCTGAATGTGCCCTAGGTGCAGGAGTGTCTTCTAAACTGTGAACTACACCAGATGGCACCTTGCAGATGTGTGTTTGTGTTTGACATTCAGCTGATGACAAGGATGATATAAACACTTGAGAATCAACATGGCACAAAAACTCCCACCATCTGGACAAGAGTTGAAAAAACAAAAAACTCAATCTTCTCTTATTCTGTTCATTCTTTTTTTATTCCTTACATTGCTCTACTTTTGTTTCTAGCTCTTTGTAGTGCCGTCATCCATCATCATTAGGGGGCGAATAGATGACCTGTCTGCACACTGTCCCTGCACTCTGGAGAGGAAGACGAATAAAGGTAAAGCACACTGCGAATATTTTGTTTTAGGGCATAAAAGAAGCCCTAAGGAACGTAAAAGTTAACTTAAAAGCTATAGCAACTAAATATGTTTTGTTTTAAACCCTGCATTTAAAACTAATTTGATTTATGCTTTTAATTAATGCCTAGTGTTCATTCTTAAAGGCTGCTTTCTATCTATATAGTCGTCAGGCAGTATTAATTTTAATGAAACCACATACTTGCCTGTAATGTTTGCTTTAATTCAATGCTACCATACCCACAGATTGGACCTCTGACAGAGATGTGCATATCCTCCTTTTAAAGGGTGTTTGTTTGTGGACCAGTGGGAAGTACTGGCTCATAAATACCCTTTCATGTTGGTTGTATTATCATAATGACCACACACATCATTCTTTAAAATGAGCTGGGTAACAAATGACGTTGAATCGTTTCAAAACCAAATTAGATGTACCTCCAATATCTTATTATACTATTAAGCTAGCGTTGTAACTAAAGCACATCCCATTTTCAAAAAAAAAAGCACATTGCAAGTTGTTCTTGTCAGAAATTCAACATTCCTTTAAATTCACTCATATCAATCTTCACTCTTTATTCTGACATTTTGTCCTGTTTAGACAGAGTTTTTATTTACACATTTCCTACCCGTTTCCCTAAGATTCTTGCAGATCCAACCCAAAGTAAAAGGAACAAAAGCTTTTAAATCATAAATGAAGTGCTATACAGAGCAAAAGGGAGAACAACTTTAACATTAGGAATAAAAGATGTTAACTTCATCATTACAAATTGTTCTCCAAAAAAAAGCACCTCCTATTTTATTCATTCAAAATCATTTAAACAATAGCTGTGACCCCATTTCTACTTTGTTCCCTTGAACATAAGATCATATGTATGTCTTGTTGGGTAAATGTTATTAATTTGTTTTCTAAATATTTCACAATATGTAATGGTGCTTTTTGTATATCGAACACTTTGCAAAATAAAAAAAATAAAAACGTGTTATTTTTTTTAACCGGCAGCACTTCTGTGCCATAGCAAACTAGATGACATGCAATTGATGTCAGAATGTTGAGAGTTAAGACTTGACTCAAACTTTGGATGCATTACTTTAAACTTCACTTAGAATAGCTTAAAATGATTATTTCTCCTTTTTTTTTTATTCCAACAATATTCATTTCAATATTAAACAATCCGGGCTGTGTTCTGCGTCAAACACAGCAGGTAGCTGATTGATCTTTAAATTCCTAAAGGAGGTGGAAGAATCAAAGACAAAGTAGCTAAATATAGAAACATGAAATGTAAGCAAAAAGATAATAAAAACACAAAGGGATGGCAATCATTAAGATGAAGGAGGAGTGGAGTGAAGTGAAGCATACGGATGTTGGGAGGACGATCAGAGGACAAACTATTGTCTCCTGGTAATGTGTAAAAATAACTCCGCTGCTGCTTTCTTGCTGCTTTGCGTGGTGGAGGCGCTAACTAGGTCAGAAAATTCCCACTGAAAGGGAGGCGAGGAGGAGAGGTATCGCATTGATTTAGCCCTCTGTATCAGTCTGAGACAGAAGTCAATGTCTCCTTCCCTTAAAGCTGTTAAGGATGAGGGGCGTCCCTTTCATACTTCTATTTCACATATTTGCACAACTAAAATACCCATTCAGTCTACTAATAGGCTGTTCCTCCTCTACCACCAACAACTCCTCCATTTTCCACCCTCTTATGTTGTTTAACACCCTCTTCTTTTACACTTGATGCTACCAACTCACAGCCACTGATTTTTTTAAAGCACAAAACTCCATGTGTAAACCGAAATACCACTTTCAATAATGTGGAAGTTTAAAAAAAATGACACTTTCAACTCGTACTCAGACACTTGTAGGAATGCATTTAACTTATATAGCATTGTCAAAAATTAGCAGCAAAACAGAAATCCAGGGTCATTCTTATTTATAATTACGAATCTCCCGATCAGGATTTCTCCCCCCATTACTGATCAATCCATTCTGTAAAAGGGATTGAGCAATTCAGAGTCCCAATTTTGGTGCTACACTAAAATCAGTGGCATCTACATCCTGTAAGACCTAGTACCTTTAAACAACAGAAAATAACACTACATTTCATCATTACATGGTCTGCATTCATATGTTGCTTCTACTTAACTCATTTGGCAATGACGTTCTGGATATTGCAGCGTCTGTTTTTCTTTACAATGGCAGATATTATGTGACAAAAGTACATTTTAAATAAAAGCCTTTTATTTCTAAAAACATATCCAACTTGACACAGCTACAGTCTTAAATAAATAATGTTTAGGTTTTGCTACCACCGACAAAGTTTTAATGGAAAGCAGGTTATTGAAGTGATAGACTAAGCCTTAGTCTCCGTTATCATATGACTTGATGATAATTTGACTTGTAACATTTTAATATTGTTCTAGTTAATTGTGTGGCAGTAAAACACAGAAAAGTTCTGTCCTGCTTCATAAACTTGACCTTTTACTGTATGTTGAACATCTTAAATTTTAACAGCCATGATTTCAGCTGATCTCTGCCTTTATATTATTCAGTTTATAAAACCTTGAATATAAAGCCCCTCCTTAATTGTAACCCCTGGTTGTTCCCATTAACATTCATTAAAATATATTTATATGTGTAGAATTACATACCGTAGCATTATGCTTAAACACAAGTTTGAATGATACAGCACTGAACCATGAATACACAGTCACCTTCAGACATTCTATTTAAAGTACTTGGAAGCAAATTTACCAAATATAATAAGCATGATAACATCTAAAGTCCTTTTAAATGTTTAATAACTTTTGGGAATTCGTTTTAAAGGATTGCAGATCACTAGCTTGCTTACATTACAGCACTAAACACACTGTTTTAGCTGCTTTACAAAACACTTGATATTTGAGATTTACTTTAAATTAAAATAGGCTTTCTGTAGCTTTTGGAACTTTTTCTTTTGAATTATTAATGAGGAAAAATGCAATCTGTAGCACCAAATGCTGCATGGTGTGCTGCGATTCTGGTTTTTCACTTGTGCCCTGGTCGAATCTGAAGCTGGAAGAGTAACTCATAAACCAAACTGTGTGTGTTGTTCAGCACTTCAGAGGTTTAATTAAATCAACAGTAATGAAGAATGCAGTAAGAATGCTAAGCATTGTGGTGACATATTGTCATACTATCGCACATTGATCATTAGAAGAATGCGAGTACATGAGCCACCTAAAACTAGAATATTAGAAGTTTTTTTTTTTTTTTTATAGCAAAAGTAACAATGTCAAAAGAGGCCTACGCAAAAATCAGCTTTTGGGGAATCTTACCAATATAATACATTAGACTTGACAAAGCTAAATTCATTTAAAATGAGTTCGGAGCGTAAAATCATTAGGAACTCAATGCTTGAATGGATTAACCTGCTGTGCCTGTCCAAAATGGGCAGGGCTGATCTCAGTTGGCTCACTGGCAGCAACAGAAATAGCGTGAGCTGACCACAGCATAAGTGGGACGCAGCAGCAGACCTCTAAGATTGTTTATACTTTAACCACCTGATGGATTAGGGCTGTGAAAAAGAAAAAAAGAAAGAAAAACAAGCAGATTTACATTTGTCGTGCAAGGTGTTGGCACATCTATTTTTACACAGACAGCAAGAAGTAAACAAACTGTGACATAATATAATAGTGGATTATAGCCTTTTGAAGCAAGGGCACAGAGAGTAAATGTGATCAATCCAAATGAACACATAATATAACACTGTCCTTATGCTGTGGCACTCAGTTGAAGAAAAACTACACTACAGTGTTCTAACAGTTAGATCTTTGACTGTAAGACAAGGAACACAGAGTCACTAAGGGGGAGCAAAGTGTAGCTTCTAACTTTGTTTTGCATGTGTAAGCAAAAAAAAAAGTATGTTTCCTTTGCTGAATATTTTACAGAAACTAATAAAGTACATTTGGTATTAAATATAAGGGGAAAAAAAACTTTACTTTATGCAGTCAGCTAATTTCCACAGTTATTTTTCACTATAGGAGATTATTGGCAAATGCAAAAGCTACAATAATTGACTAAGCAGCTGATCTACATTTCTGAACAACACAAAGCTGGGCATTGTTCAGAACCAAGAAGCTGCACAGGTGAAAGTCCAAAAGTATGAAGCAATAAAGTCATTTTATGGCTGACCATGGGGTAGTAAATCAAAAATTTTCTTCTTTAGAGAAACTTTGGCCTTTGAGAAAAATCTTGCATTGAATAAAATTTTAATTTCATAACATGTTCAACAAGCCCCTTCAAATCTGATGTACACAGAGTAATGTTTAGATCTACACATTACTCAGACATTTACAGGAGTGGTGTCTGACAAGAGGCAGAATTAGATGTACATGGTTTGAAAAAGCTGTTCCGTCTGTGATGACATCTCTGAGTGCTGATATGACAGTACAGTTCACCAAAAAAAAAAAAAAAAAAAACTGCTTTACTCTGGGAGTAGAGCACATAGGAAAACAGAACCCGAACTACCCAACACTGACTGATGGAAGCAGAGATGTTTACTCTTTGAACAGAGAAAATGAGAGTGTATTTAACAACAGCACATAAATCCAACACAAAAATTTGACAGTTGAATACTTCCCATGCTGTAGCACAGCCATGCGTTGGCATGAGATTCACACATTATGGGGGGGGGGGGGGGGGGCTGCATTAATTTATGCCATATCAGACAAAGAAAATTCTGGTCATTTCATATAGGTTTGGTGTTTATCTTGTGTCTAGTGTCTGTCTGAAGCATTAGTTTTCTGTAAAGCACTATTAATTGTCCAGTAAGTAAACGTGTGACTAAGTGCCAAAAGCAATGCAACAACTGATGATTACTCTGTTTAGATATCGAGGATCAATATTAAAAAGTATTTTTAGGTCATGAGAATTACCCGTAGCTGAAAAGCATTGTGGATCCCTGTCTGTATTCTTCAGTCAGAGATCAGGAATTAAACCAGAAAGCATAATAATAAAAACCCATAGTAATAACCCAGCTGCTGTCTACATCTTTCATGATCAATAAATGACCTGGTGTGAATTGGGATGCCTTCCAGATAAAACCTTTGTCATAAAACATGATTTGTTTTTCCTGTTTATTGTGAACTGAGAATTCATTTCCTGTTCTTTCCCTCCTCCTTTCTGCGATACAAACCGCTGAAAGAATGTTAATACTGGATGCGTCATCCAAAAGTTATGTTGCTGAAGTTGTAAACAAATACTTTTTTGACCCAAGCGATATTCAAGACAGCAGACAGCTTTATTCAGAGCAATTTAATAAATTGTATATACAAATACCTTGAGATTTGATTTTAGTGTAATGTATAGTCATATTTAATCATATAGAATATTTATTCCAATGAGGCTCATTTGTTATCTTAAAAGTACCTTTTCACAAAAACGTTTAAGCAGGTATTTAAGCCCACATTTCTGTACTGATTTTTGTCTTTAATTGTCTGATGTAATATTTTAATCTTGAATGCAATGTTTTCATTACATGAAAAATAACCTTAACTAACAAAATAAAGGCTTGAAGACATTAGTCTATATGTAAATCTATAAGATATGTTTCACCTAGTGAATTGAGTTATTAAAATGCATGAACTTTTCAAATATATTCTAAATTATTAAATATGACTATATGCATATGTTAAATGAGAATTATTCAAATTATTGGGGGGGGGGGTCATAAACTCAAAGAAAAGGGAGGAGCCCTTTTGTACACCCAGTTGGATAAGTCAAACCTATTCAGCTGTTGTAGAAGTAGCACTAGTGGTCTTGGACTGCCTTTAGTGGTAGGAAAGAATTTTGGTATCAACCCTTACCAACCCCAAGCTAAATAACTGTCCTATAGAGCAAATATGCAGAGATAGCTAAAAGTAAAAGGAATTGTTGAATACTACTGATCTTTGCTTCAGCCAGAACCTACTTAAATGAGAAAAGTAGTGATGAATAGTTCAGAAACTTTCATTATAAACTGATGCAGACAAAAAAGTGAACCAAGGACAAGAGGAAGAGGCTGTTTGTTCATCTCTGAAGTCGGCAAATAGATCTAAAAACTCAACCCAGTTCGTATTGCAAAATAGAAAACTGACCTCAATTGAAACACATTACCGACCTTGAGGGTTGCTATTGTTAAACTGCTGGTATCTATGAGCATCACTATCAGATACACTGCTGCTGGCTTAGTAATTATTAGAAATAAATATTTAGATCAAGGAATAAAATCCCAGATACATCCTTTCTATAAGATATTTAGAAACACTGCAGGTAGGAGTCACACACATGGTTTCAGTTGTATAGTGATCCCAGCATCTTGTATAATAGTCTTAAGAAAGCCAACTCGTCCAACATTAGATAAGAGAACCAAAACTAGTTTGCACAGAGGCTCATTAATAACCAAAACAGATTTTTTTAGCCACACAGAAAGCAAACACCCACCAGTATGCAAAGTTAGTCAGTACATTGTTCTATTTTTTTGAAAGATCAATTCCAAGAGGAAACAGCAACTAGGCAAACATACAACAGTTTATAGAGACTTACGAGCAGCTCACAAAGCTGCCGCTGACCTGTCACAGAAACGTCTGGTTTAGGAGGATGGGGGGCCTCTAAGCTACAGACCGTTTTGGGGCCCTGTGCTACAGTTTTAGCTACACATAAAAAAAGGTTGTTAGGCACACAATCTTTTTTCAAAATAATCTAAAACATTTAGCATTTTTAGCAATTCAAATCCTCTAAAATATTTCAAAAACTGAAAAAATTATAATTAAATTGTGAAGAAGTCCAATGAAGCTTCCTGTTCTTATGTCCGACGTGAGGGATCGTAAAAGGTTAGAAAATGTTACTTCTTCTGATTTCCTATTAAACCAATTCATGGTCTAAAGTCTTTTAAACCACCGAAAATAAAAGATCGTCATAGATAAAAAATCATCAGAACTGTAATAATCATGTTATTAGTTATGATATTTTAGCAGCTAAAGGAAACAGTTGCTTCTCTGTTTTAAATAAAAGTAATTAGATCTGTCACAATCTTTTTGTGTTTTTCTTTATTTTCGAATTGGCTATCCTTTACATATTCCTTAGTTTTTTTTCCCATGCTTCCATTATAAACTTTGGTATTTCATATGTATTTATATTCTAGTCGTAGTTGCAGTCTTTAGCTATGGATGTTCTCTGTATAGCTTAGTTTTGGTTTAGCTTTCTCTATTTGCTTAATATTTTCCTGTTTGCCCCAAATTCTGTTCCTTTGTCACCTTTTTGGTTTCGATCTCTAATTCTTCTGCTGGGTTGAGTCTCTAGTTTCTGTTTCATTGCTTCCCTATGCGTCCCCTCAGCCATTTTATCGAATTTACATACTTCACCTTCAGTTCCTTCATCTACACCTTGTTTTTCTAATCAACCGCCTGCTCCATGTTCAGTAATCAACCCTCCAGCTCTATCTCTCTGTCATCTCTTGATCAGATCCTTCTGTCATTGCCACAAGTGTTTCCCTGGGGTCCTCTCCCTAATTATTATTATGAACTCCCTCTGGACTTGAGTTTTTGGATTTCCTTTTTATGTAAGATAGTTTTTTCCACCTGCCTGCCTCCTGCCTTCTCCTTGCGTTTTTTTGATTTACAAGTTATGCAACAGTGCTACAAACACTTGTAATCAGCATATTTACAAGATATAAAGGATTTTATGGTATTACCTGCCTTTATTAAAGGGCGAAGAGAGTAGGGTGGGCAGTGGTGGGGGTTGGGGACTGCATGAAGCATTCGGGAATTGAATCCCAGACAGCTGCGTCAAGGACTAACAGCCTCCATATAAGGAGAGCCCCCTGTACTGCTACACCTCGTGCCACCCCAGTGATCAGTATATTTAATTACAATCATGTAATAAAGCTTAACCTCAACAACAACATTTTTTTCGATGTTAGAAATTTAGCTAATCAATTTTATTTAGGTAGAAGTCATCTTGCTCCATAAAAATCAGAATCAAACAAGTTGTAGACAACTCTGCAGCTTTTTACGTAAAAACAATTTTATATTTAATGTTTCAATAACTCTAAAGTCTCTCAAGGAACCTCTGTTTTTACCACTTTCAAGCTAAAGCGCAGTACGTCTTTCGGCTCGGTAAAGGCTTGCTTTTCATTCCACACTGACTGGAAAACAGAAAGGTGAGGGAGCCCTTTGATGTCAGCCAGTTTTACAAACATCATGACAGGATGACTCTGGATTGCTGCAGGGAAGATGGCAAACTGTTCAGCCTTCTTAGAAAGCTGGGTCTCCAACCTTGTAGTGTCGTTGTGAAGGAGGATACTGACCTGAAATCCACACTCTCTCCACGTGCCAGCCAGTGTAGGTAGACCAACTGCAAGCAAGCAAGTATGTTATTCTGACAGTGTCACAGAGGCTCATGTTTGTTTGCAGTGAAACTCGCCTGAGTGGTAACATAGCATCCTATTCCAGATGTCTTATTCAGACGAGTCTTTACCAAACTGATAGGTATAAATACTATGGGAGTGTCTAGCAATCCTGCTGTTCAGCAAGAAGACTGGTTATGTGTTCTAGAGATTGATGTTTTGATGTGAAATGTGTGTATCGACATCAGAACAAAAGCAAAAACCTTTGCATAGATATCAACTGGAACTGGTAAGGCAGTGTCACGATTGACAATGAAACAAGTCCTCTATCTACATGGACTAAAATGGGCCCTCGGTGAAGAAGAAGCCATTACTCCAAAAGCAACAGAAAAGGACTGATGAGAGCTCTAATTTGTCTCTTAATCTTAATTATTGGGGATGTCTTGTGGTCAAGTTAAACAAAACATTTAGATGATTGGCCATAATGATCATTGATATATTTGAAGCAAAAGTTGGAAGTTACCAAGTCAGAGGACACTATCCCAGATGTGAGCTATGGTGGTCACAGCATCATGTAAACCAAAAATGCACTATTTTTAATACAAAAATAGATCTTTTAATGGGCAAGTCTCTATCAAAATATTTTTAATACAGTGGACTCCCGTCTATTGTCTTTGTTCGGTATTCATGGATTCATCTACAGTATTTGCAGATTTTTCTGTGGAAACAAACTCCACATTACATTTCTGTATATATACCCTCTAGCACTGTTACATGCCTGCTTTTTAATATCACAATAAATAAAAAAAACAACTAGCCTCATCTTAGAAGCCAGTAGTAATGAAAAGTTGGATTTTGGCACCATTTATTTTAGATCGACAGAACAAAGACGGAGTGAGACGACTCAATAATAAATAAATAAAAAAAATAAAAAAACATATAGATTCTTGCTGACAAACAAACCTCCTCCTCCTCCTCTCCAGCTACACACACACACACACACACACACACACACACACAAAAACAGGCAGCCGACTGAAAGGTAGCTGTGCATGCACTAGTCATACAGACTGGTGATGTGGGTGCCGGAGTGAGAAGATGAAAAGATCTCCGAGGAAATATGGTGGCGTTTCACAGCAAGTGCTGTCGTCTGCTCTCCAGCACATATGAGTGTGTCAGAATAAGTTCGCTGCTCTGCTGCATCCTTTGCTCATGTTCGTCCTTCCAGCAAGCTCCCCATATATGCCTGGATCCAGCTCAGTAGACATGAGGCAATCATCAAAGGCTCAAATCTAGATATCGCAGTAATATCTGTGCACCCATGAAGTTACAAAGTGATCACACTCATAGTAGATTTCGAATCAGATTAGTTTTGCAGGTTTTGCACATTTCTGTGAATAAATTCGGAGGTAGCAGCAATTAATGATTTTACTGTATTAACAAATAGCAGCCGTGATCAGACACGTATTAAGTTTTAATCTTGAATCTGGTGTGTGCTACTCAGTGTGCTAGTATCCCATAAATCCCTTTTTATTAGATAAACACCCACGTCAGAACTCTCCCCAGCATCTCCCTGATAATCTCCATAACCAATTACAGGGTGATCCACCTCCGCTTAAAATGAAAGCAACGATTAATCTGCTAACCCCAGTCAGTGGGTCATTATGGGGGAGAAAATACAGCTTCCAGTCACACATGTGCTAAGTAAAAATCACAAAAAGATTTTATTATCCGTTAGTAGCAACAACTTCTTCCTATTTTATCTTAATAATGCAAAACCCGGAGTAATTAAGTCTGGGCTTGTAGAAGTTTCAGTAACTGTAAGAATGGGGCATTATTGTAGTGTTTTTCAGTAAGGTGAAACTTTATCATAAGAATTTTGTTTTATTGTGACAACAAAACAACTCTACATGATGACAATTGCAAACCCACAAAGCCAGAAATCGTGTTGGGACTGGTACGTTTACCATTGTTTTTAATATTACTTCCAAGAGAGGAACAAAAAACCAATCAACTTGAAGTCTTTAAATATATTATTAAATGAAATTATTTTGTGCTGTTTAGCAATAGAATTGCACTGTTTAATGTAACTAATGTGTTGAAGTAACCTATTCAATAATCATTAACTTTAATTTAACTTTTTATCCCTGTTCATTAAATGCACCAAAACTAAGAAGTTATACCATAATCAATCTGTTAACGCATCAGTATGCAGTTTGATGGAATTTTTGGAGTTAAACAGAAATCAGACAGGGGTTATGGAGATATGCTTTGATGCATGAAAGGGAAAAATCTAACAATGTGTTCATTTTTTGATGGATTCAAAACTACGACAAAAATCTGAATTTGCAGGTCAAAAGTAGAAGCAAGAGTGAAATCATCTTTGGTCAGCAAAAGTGCAATTGGTACATCTCTAAGATATGAGCAGTATTTATTCAGTCCCAGACCATTTTGCTGCATATGAAGATTTTTTGCTTATTTTGTCTTCCACTCCTTCTCCTTAGACACATCGTTGATTTAGGCTAATTTGTTGACCCATACTGGCACTGAAACTGGCAACTATCCCTTCCTACTCCCAACATAGTCTACCTGGTTTGAATAAATAGCTTGATCTTCCTGGGACTGTAAATGAGGGTAAGCTACAGTTTCCCTGATCTAAGCTCTTTTTGACGCAGTAAGCAGAGCTGCATGGGACATGACATAAGGAGGGGATAGGGGTGGATTCTTACTTCATGCATGTGAATGTGAGCATGCATGAAGATGAACATGTGCATGTTAGAGAGAAAGAGAGAGGGAGAAGGAGAGAAAACAAAATGGAAATAAACAACAGCTCGGATCTGTGTGGAAATTGGCTACTGTCATATGTTCTTTTGGGATTTGGCCAGAAGAGCATATGACATTATTGGGAAGAATCCTGATGAACATTGTCATTATGATGCAACATCTAATAGGAAATTTGCTTACTTTCCATAGAGCTAGTTATTTGGAGACTGCTATTTTTTTTAAACTATATTATGACAATATACAGAATTCCTCCCATCATCATGTCATATGCCATCTTGGAAAGCAGTGATAATGTAAGTCAATCACCCATAGCCTACAGACGCAAAACATCACTGAACTAATGTTATAGCATTTACAAGTGAGAGCAGACGGTAAGAAACAAAATACAGCACATCAAAATAGAGATGCACCGCTCAGACATTTGTGGATGGTTCCTGATTACCTATTTTGAAAGCAAATAAAAATTTTAGCCAACGACAATCTCTCCCTTAAGGACTGTGAATTAACAGCAAAAATTATGTTTAAAGCTCTTCTGGTTTGAGCGGCCATTATTTTCTTATATTAGGAACGATGTGTGTTGGAGAGGGGAGTTGCTTTAAAACTAAGTTTCACAATTAGTTAAAAAGAGACAAATAGAGTCAATTTAAGCTACTGAATAGCATCTTGCAATAGTGACTGGAGATGTACTAAATTTTAATCAAATAAGCAGCAGCCACTAAACTCTTGCTGTATGTTGTTACCTGAATTATCAGCTGGCATCCATCCGTAGAAAATCCATCCACCACATTTCCTTTTAAATAACTTGTTACACCATGTGTACTTCATTTAACTTTATTCTTTAAACATTTTACCAATACTGAAAACATGTTATATAATGTATAGAAATATAATAGATATACATTTGAGTCTTCTGTCAGTAACAGCTTCCATACTTAGGAGTGTTCTTGTTTTCGCTGTCTTAGGTATGGTGCGACTACTGATTGAAAAAAAGAACAGATTTCTGCGCATCATGTGGTTAGCAGGTGATTTCTCAGTACATTTTTAAGTGAAAACTTGCATTTTAAAAGTCGAATTAAAATAGGCAGTTTTAAATGTTATTGAATTAATAAAAAACTAGAAACTTTCAATCTCTGGTTAACCAGTGGAATGTGATTTGATGCACTGTTTTAGTTTAATCAAATATGACAAAAGCTCAGGGATTTTTGCTTTTATTTTGGATTCAAAATGAATTCTTCAATTAAAAGAATCTGCAGTACAATTTTCTTCTTTTACTTGTCCTATTCCTTGAAGAAATAAATATATATTTTAAATTAAAAGCAAAAATCTGCAAAAATCATAACACACAGGTTAGATCTAAAAGAAACTGAAAATTGGTATTAGCCAGAAAAAGCCTGAAATCTAAACTAGTAAATATAATACTTTTTGGATAATTACATTCATATTTATTTTGAAACAGTTACAAAATAATTGACGATTTGAGATAACAAAAATCTGTGAGATGATCCATTGTCTGTTGAGGATAAACAAATGCTGCCCTGATTTGTTTTTAACCGTCTATTGATTGAAAATAAAATACTAAACTCAAACTGTATGTATCAGACATACAATTTCTTCAATAACTGAAATATGAACTATAGACATTTTTCACAAGGTCAAATAAGTCAACTGTTGCAAATAAAACTGCTGATTACCCTCATAAAAAGATCTAAATCATTCACTAAACCAGCTAGATAAGTTCTACCACTTGTTACAGTGCCCGAACAAATTTTAAGGAAATAAGTCTCTTAGCATGCCCATACAGCAAAACATTTAACTTGTAATTCAGCAGATTCTCCAGAACATTTAGATACCATAAACCTGTCAAAATAGTTCCTTCATAGTTCATTTCAAGTATGGTCTTCATGCAAAAATTTCTCAAGCTAGGATACAAGGAACCTTACAAGGCCATCTTTCCTGTCCTGACTGTCTCACTTTGTTTCTCTCCCTGCTTTGGATCTCGTGTCTCTGTCACTCCGATCTCTTCCTGGATTCCACACAGAGGTGAAAGGAAACAGGAATGGCTTCAGCGGTGGTTGGCAGCACAATCTCCACTTCTCTCGTAGCACGCACATTCAACACAAACACACACACACAATATTCCTGTTTTGGTGGCTTTGTTTCTTTGCCAGTTGGGAAGATGTTTCCTCAAACATGATGAAAGCCGTTCCTGTTCCTACAGATGACATTCAGGGGGGGGGGGGGGGGGGGGAGTGTGTGTGTTTGCATGTGTATTTGCATGTGTGCAAGATCAACAACAGAGACAGATATGGTCAGCAGGATGGATCTGAATCAGCAGTGTGCAGATGGGTCCTTTATTACAGTGCAAGGAAAATGAAAATTCAAAACAGTGGCACTCTCTGTTGCCTTCTGCCCCTTTGCACAGTCACTCCTTCAGCATAGCACCAGTGGGACTCTCAACTCCCTGTTGTGCTTACAGAAACCTTGGCAGCCAGCTTCCACATCCCCCAATAAGGAAAGCTTTTGCTAAAGCTTTAGCCAATTGTATTAGAGCTACGTTTCCCTGGCTGACATAATTCCAAATGTGCTGTTGTAAGCTCAAATCTTAGACATGGTAGGAAGACTCATGTTTCACCAATAGGCACCAGAACTCAGGAGCTTCTGGGCAGTGTAAGAAGAAAAAGACATTCTGTGTCTGTTATAGAGACTCTAAACAGTTTGAACAAGGAACACAATATAAACCTTTAGCTGAACCTCAGACAAAAAGCAGACATTGAGGGGTTTACATAAAGAAATATCTGAACCAAGTGAGATTGCACAGAAAACAGACAAGGGAAAACAACAAAAACCAAACATGCACAAATTCAGATTCTGGTTATTCCCACAATATCATTAGGTTTTTTGCCTTCAGTCAAAAACTGTGCATCTATATGACTTTTTGATTTTGTTTCTTCCCATCCATGCTCATATTAGTAGTATTACATAACCTTACCCTAAAACAAACTAGATGGTCATTCTACATAATAGGATAATATTAAGCTGGACATAGACTGTGTGATTTTTGGCCCATTTTGAGCCAATTTTCCCACTGGCACAACAATTTCTGGGATTGGGCCAAGTTACGGCTTAAGCGTGTGGCGAGCATCTTCTCGCTTTCAAAATGTTCTTCTTCTTTGGAGTTCCGGATTAAAGAGCCGGACATACACTGTCACCAGTGACCTGAGTGTCAGGTCGTAGGTGAGAGAGCATTTTCCTTGAACTGTGGTTTAGGAACCCTGCGACGTGATCATACGGTGTGAGCTGAAGCTGAAAACAATGATTGAAAATATGGTGCAGTGTATGGCCAGCTGTAGGGAAATATTCACACTGTGCTGTGTCTGGGTTTTCCATCCAGGGTCCATAATGGCTTTGTTTGTCCTTAATCTGCTTGCAAGCACAAGTAAGTTCCATTAGTGGAAATTAAACCCTTGTCTAAATCCACTGAGGCAAGCAATGGAAACTACTGGCTGAATCACCTGATTAATACCAGGAATATCAACCAGGCAAAAAGCCCGGATCATTTTGAACATGAGATTTGCTGAAGGTTCTTATGGCACCCTGGCAGAAATGTGTAAAGAAAAAGAAAGGGAGAAATAAAGCTCATCATATCCTCATACTTTTTCCTGAACAATGAGGAAGAGTTCAATGCAAAGTCAATGCTTAGGAGACATTATCTCGGAAAAAAAGATTCTGGGGTCTGGATTCAAGTTGCACCAATCAGGATTTTCCTGGCCATTACCAATATCCATTTATTTTATTTTTAGGTCTGTCCAGCCAACTTTTTTTTTTTAACTCCAAAAGGCTATAGTGCATGAAATAAAATAAAAAATGTGTTGATAGAGATCCTGAGAAAATGAAAGAATTACTAACTCTATATTGGCTGCAAAGCATTGGTTCCTAACCTTTATGCAATCTTTATTGTGCTCAATAAAAGCGCAAAGTACATGCTGTTGGTTGATGCATTTACATACTGAAAATGGAGGAGATACCTAGTTTTGACGCCTTGAATTAATAGGAATTAAAATTATAGTGTAATAAAGTATAAAGATGATGTCATCAGTTGGGGAAACATATAGATATAAGTGCAAATTCTGGAATTGAATAGACTAAACTTAAGAAAATCATGCAATAATTACAAATGAACAAATTCAGGCAGAAAAAACTTTTTTCCAAATAATTCTTTTTTTAAATATTAAATTTATTAAACTAATACTTGCAGAAGGTAATGTGTAGGCTATAGTCATGTTAGGACAGAGTAAAGTACTTCCAGTGACAATATCTACTGTTTACTGTATCTTCTTGATCTCCAAATTGCACAAAGTGCTCAGCAGATAGAATGTAACATCAGAACAACAAAGCTTGTTTATAAACAAGAGGTCTCACTTTTTCATAATCTGGAAGTTTATGTCTGGGTTTGGTGCATTTTTGGTTAAAACATGTCTGCTTTTCATACAGTGAAGTCACTCACAGTGAATGGAGGATCCAGAAATTTTATTCGTACGATTAGCGATACTTCATAACAGTATTACACAAGTAAAAGTAAATTGTAATAAAACTACTAAAAGTACATTTTCCAAAAAACATACTCAAGTAAATGTAACTAATTAGTACCCACCTCTGCTGATCACCAGTCAGTTTAAAACGTTAAAAAAGAAAAAGAAAAAAGAATTTGGCCAATTACTGGCTCACTGGTGCATCGTGAGTCTGGCTCTTTCATGCCAAGAAAAAGTCTGCATGTTAACACACCCTCACTCCACGTCTTCCTCTTTCAAAATACACTGACAAACTCCACTGTATGCAATACAAGAGGAACATTATACAGCTGCAACAAGCAACACCCCGACTCCCTGTTTCTACTCCCTAAATCAGCCCTTTCCGGGCAAGGGAAGCAGGAGCTGGACTTATTCAACAAACAAAGACACCCCACATTACTATCCTAACTAGGGCAGGTATGTCTGCATGTGCGTGTGTGTTTGTTGGGTCATCTCAAGCACATGAAACTGGGTGGAGCAAACAAAAATAACCCAAAGGCAACCAGGCCATTAGTCAGGCTGGGAGATCACCGGGGACCAGGACCTGATAAACCAGCACAGACTGCAGGAGCACAGCAGATAGCGGCTCCATTAATTAGCCAGTGAATCAGAACAGCAGCAAACTGTTGCCAGCCACTTACTGTAAACATCAAGCAGGAAAGATCTCATTACAGTGAAGCTGGGAGGTTAACAAGTGGATATTGGCTTGCTATGATTTCCCTCTCAGTTGTTGGTGGAATTAAAAGGAACTATAGTTTACAATTACATCTCAGGTGTAGGTATGCAAACAAGCAGGTTCGGCAAAGGGGGTGCAGCTCAGCGTGTCATCATTTCATTTCTTCTTTTCAGGCACGCTAAAAAGTCTGCGGGTATAGACTACTGCTGCTGCTGCAGCAGCTGCTGCGTGGGGAAATGGTTTAACCTCAGAGCCTCAGGAAATTACTTTTAGTTCCCTAAAGCAGCGACCTGACAAGATAAAAAAAACAAAAAAAACAAAAAAACACAGGAGACAACTTTTTTTGTGTTTGCCACCTACACTGGCAGGGATTGTATAGGTTATTGAGACGAACAAAGAGCAGATAGATATCTCGCAGTTGGGTATCCAGTGCGGAAGTGGCCAAACACCTGCAACCGATACTTATGTTATTAATTTAATCACCAAAAAAAAAAAAAAACACCAGTCACTGGAAATGCTGTTACAATGAACGTTGGGGAAAGTTCATGATTTCCTCAATAGTTCCTCTTTTTACTTTGTCACAGACAAACGAAAGCAAAAACAAAAACAAAAAAAAACAGTTTTAATTTAAAAAATGTTTTACGGATTTCCTTACTTTTAAGAGACATACGCAGGTGACTAAATTAAATCTCTAATTTCGTGCACTTGTAGTTAGATTCTCTCCGGGTGAGAAGCGCGTGGAAACGGAAAACAAAAAGAGGGGAAAACGGACTGAAAGAAATCATCAAAGTAACTTACAGCGCTGACGGTTGTTGGGAGTCCGTCACTGACAACAACACGGTAGAAATCCAACTGAGTAATGAAGGTGGAAAAAGATTAGCCCGGCAAATAACAGAGCAGTCCACTCCAAACGAGGATAAGTCAGACACTAACAGTGCCTTGACAACCCGGGCAGCGAAAGCGAGCTGGTGTATGGCAAACCAACTGATTATATAATAATTAACAACTCTTCAAAGATTACATCCCTCACGTATTCCACGAGGGGGCGTGGTATACGTGAGTGTGCCTTGTTCAATAAGCAACGCCCCCACAAGTCAACTTTTATGTTCTGATAAACTGTTTAAATGAGTGTCAAATAGTGCTGTCTACGTGTGTTGTCAATTTTCTTTTGCATTTTAGTGCATCTTATTTAAAAATTAATTTTCAGCCTAAAACAGTTGGCGTGCTGCCATCTTCAGGTCAAAAGTCTGTACTACATTTGGATTTGACTCAGCCATTGCCATTAGCTCTGCAGTGGTATGTGACATTGACCAGTAGGTGTGATGACAGCTGGACCGCCGCAGTGGGGTATAAATGCATCCGAGTCTCAGCCACGCTTCCTTTGCGAATTGGAGTGGGAATAGCAGGCAAGTGTTTACGCCGTTTAACAGGTTAGCTATTTTTTTTAGCATAGCATTTTTTTAGAATCTTCAGAATAGCTTTTTGTCTGTGTCACTGCCGCAGCGCCGATGTCAAAATGTCAGTCACAGCCCAGCCTTCTCGGTCTGCTAGGTAACGCCTCCTTTTGATGCATTTTTCAAACAGGAAATGGGGCTGGAGTAAGATTCTGGTAGGGGGTGAATTACTCTTTAAGTTTGAAATATTCACTTACCAGTGTTTAAACCTTTTTTAAATACATAAAAAAAAATCACATTTTAAACTTAAAAAGAAAAAAAAATTGTTCCACTGATTCACTGATAGCTGTGCAACCAGAGGAAAGGCAAGACACATTTATTTATATAGCACCATTCATACGCAGACAAAGCAAAGGAACATAGCTAACAATACAAAACAAAGACAAATACCTGATACATTGAAATATATACAACAGCATTAGATAAACGCATGAACACGTGACACAAAATGACAAAATTGAAGCAAATCAAAAGCTACAATGTGGTAGGAATAATAAAACAATTTTTGGCTTTTATGGGTAAGCCGGAATTAAGGGGATGTTTTCAGCCCTAAATCAAATGAGCCAACAACAGAGTGAAACAGCTTGATCTCACATGACACTAAGGCCAGGAATATACTTGCTTTTTAACCTCGCGTAACATCGCGTTGACACAAGCAACAGGCTGCGTCTAGGGAACGTACTTCCTTGCGCACTCCACGTAGTACTGGAGAATTCCACGAGGAGGCAAAGTACAGAACTCATTCCAGATAGAGTGCCGGTGTTTCCGGATATGTAGGGCAAAAACAAAACAAACAAAAGCTTCTGGTTATTTTTGAGATCACGACAGAAAAAAAGACGGCGGCAGTTACATAGATGGTATGTGAGACCCAGGCACAGCGTAACAATGGTGGTATGTGTCGCTTGTTTTGCCAATGAGACAAATCGACGATGGTCAAGTAGCACTCTATACTCTGAGTGCTCTATACTCCCCCTACTGGTTACTCGCATATTGCAGTGTGTGGACGCGTTGCGCAGCCAGATGTCTGTTTCAAATCTTTGTATTAGTAAAATCTTATCAGTTTAGATGAAAGATAAAAGTATTATTTAATCACTAAGTCAGCAGGGCTCTTCTTCCACCACTGTGATGCCGTGTTATTTTCAAACTGGCGACTCCTATTGCTTAGGATTAAGACTCCAGCCAGTGTGAAAAAATAACTCCAATATCCTATTGTATGGCATATGTATCAAAAGCAAGATATGCAATACAAGTTAAACAGATAAGATCCATACATTTTCATCTTAATACTGATCACGATAGTGGCTGGAGCTGGAACCAATCCCAGTCATTACTGGGCTACAAGCAACACACTGGATCCCTCTATAAGTGGGAAAACACAAAACACTTATACCAAAAATAAGAACCAGTAATTGTGACAATATAGATATGTAAAATACAAGGGCATCCATGCTTCCACTAAGAACAAGTTTTAGAAAACATCTCCTTTCACTGTTTTGCTGATGATCTCTAGATATTTTACATCTTCCTAATCCAGAAAACCGTTTAGTGTCTGTTCAGAATGTGTTTTATTTCTGGTTTACTATCATGATAAATGACAATAGCACTTCGTGTTGCCATCATATGTCGAAGTACTCTAAAAAATAAATAAAGTATCACTGACTAACTGAAAATGGTAATGTCAAAAAGTTGAATTTGCAACAGGACCGTAGCTTGATTAAATTCTACAACCGCCTGCCATAAAGCCGCTTGCTGGTCTCTCCTGTCTTGCAGGAGACAACGGAAAGCAAAAGAGAGGGAGAATTTCCCTTGAGATGAATGGTGAGATTGCGCAGGCGCGGACGAGCTCGACTCATTCCGGTAGAGAAGGGCTGAAAATGGCAAGTGCAAAAAAAGTGCTGCATTTACTTAACGGGTAAAGGATCAAAGAGGGATAACAAGGGTGAACGACATCTTATTTCCGAACGTTTAAAAAAGATGGATTATGGACAAGGAGATCAATTTGACAATGGTAATCTTAAATCAAAGTCAACCATTTTACTAAACTTATAGGGTGATAAAATGTTGTGTCAAATACAGAAATTATAGTGACATAAAGGATCAATTCTAGGACCAGTCTGTGCTGAATGGCAATTAGTCAATTATTGATGCTATTAATGGGACCTCTTTGTAAGAGCAATACAATGAATCACAAATTGAGCAAATCGTGATTACAAAGCAAAAAGTGGCTCCTCTTTATCAAGCAGAATCATTACGCTCTCCCAGACAGTGTTATAAATAATTCAGCAATAAAAGCTTGCCTCTGCTTGGCTGCCTGGCTGCATGCAGCATAAAATAATCCCCTCCGGTGCTCGGCATCGATCTAACGAGGGCGTCACCAATTAGAACAAACCTCGGGACCAAATTAAGTTCAGTCAACATTCCTGCTGTCGAAAATGCCTGCGACGGGTCAGTCTAGATCAGCCGGGGATTAGGAGGCTTCTGTCAACTATCAATAGCCATGTGCCTGCAAAGACACAAGGGGGAGGGAGGTAGTGCATGGTGTGGAGCAGGAAGGGGGGCTAGTTTCAGTGCAGATCCAGCACCCTCCCGATGATGCTATTTGTCCTGTCCGCGGATCGGAGGAGAAAATCGCCCATCTGCAAGCGGCAACAAATGTAATCCTACTCTAGACATATCCTGTCCCGGATCCCACCGCCGAACACCTCTTTACAACAGAGCTTTCAGAGGACAAAGTGTAAAGCCCTGAGCGAGATAGAGAGGAAGAAAGCGATTTACCTGGGTGCTGCTTTCGATCAGCCTCCTGATATCACTTCCCACTCTGTGTTGCTTCCAGGGATGCCGCTCACTCCGAGGAGCTCTCCGCTTAATTTAGACAACGGGATTTGTTCACGTGGCCGCGCTCGCTGCTTGTAATTGGCGGAGCGGCGCGAGCTGGAGGTGACTGCCCCGCACCTGTGCGCTACAGCGATGCAGGTATGGGATGGCCACTAAGTACATCTTTCGAACTTGAATAAAATGGGCAATATACCTTATTTAGTTAAATAATAGTTGCACCACTATATTGGCAACTTTGCTTATTTGTTTACATGCGGTGGGTCTTCCATGGAACGATCCTGGGGTGAGCCCCTCTTTTCGCTCCCACTCTCCAAGAAAGGCCGGTTTGTGAAATAAATAAATGAATAAAGAATCTTTATTATGTAATGTAATAGAATCAGAAAAATAGAACAAGATAGATTGGTCAGTGGTGGATTTTTTTGCCATAAGGGCAATTGCCTAGAGTGCTATAAAAAGGGAGCACACAAGCAACAAATTATATATATATATATATATATATATATATATATATATATATATATAGGCAGTCAGAGCCCTCTACTTGCTCTTGAGAGCAGGGGGAGTATTTTACGAGTGTTGTTTGGGATTTCCTTTATGTGACTTGATTGGGTGGGTGGGGGCTTGCTGAGAACAACATTCATAGATAGATAGATAGATAGATAGATAGATAGATAGATAGATAGATAGATAGATAGATAGATAGATAGATAGATAGATAGATAGATAGATAGATAGATAGATAGATAGATAGATAGATAGATAGATAGATAGATAGATAGATAGATAGATAGATAGATAGATAGATAGATAGATAGATAGTTTTCTAAATATTTCCTTAATAAAAATCTTTTTAAAAAAGTATTTTTTTCAACAATGACTTTCATCTTACCACTGTTCCATTAAGGTTTGATTCTTGGAGTACACAATTAATAGCTTCCACCTGAGGATCTCTGCAACTCACCAGTTACCAATACCATTATTGGTTGCTTCTCTGATCATTGCTGTCCTTGGCCACCCTGTGAGTTTAGCTGGATCACCAAGTTTAGGTATGTTTATCATTGTGTCATGTCTACTCTTTACATTTTGAGATGATGGTCTTAATTGTGCTCTATGACGGTGGTTCCCATCCCAGGATCAGATCGCAGGGGTTCCACACAATTTTGTCAGTGATGAGGTTACCAAAATTAGATTTTTGAATATTAGACTTTACACAATCCCAAAAAGAACTAAAAGAAAATAGTCTATATTTCCTACAGTGTAAAACAAGAAGGATAAGAACAAAAACTTAAAATTGCTGTTTATTTTTGGTAAATAACAGTTTATAATAATCACTTTTGCGTGTAAGCGGATAGGAGTTGTTGGGGGGTCCCAGATTGTCATGGACACATGCAAGGGGGTCGGTCCTAAAGGGAAAAAAGGTTGGGAACCACTGCTCCATGAGATAAGAATGTTGTTTTATAATATGTATATAACCCTGTTTTAAACTTTTCCATAACTTTATCCCTGCCCTTTCTGGTGTGTTTCTTCATGATGCTGTCTGATAACTAATGTTCTCCAACAAGACTCTGAGACCTTCACAAAACAACTACATTTATACTGAGATTACACACTGGTTGACTCTGAATTATGTGACCTCTGAAGGGTATTGGTTGCACTGAACTTTATTTAAGGGTTTTAGTTTAAGTGAGACTGAATACAAATGCACACACTACTGTTGAGATTTTTATTTATAAAAACATGTTAAAACTGTGTATAATTTTCCTTGCACTTCAAAGTAATGCATGGCTTTCTGTTAGTTTACCACATAAAATCCCAATAAAATAGATTGAGATTTTATTTTTGTAAATTGAAAAACTGATAAGAGTCATGTGGTATTAATATTTTTAGCAAGGCACTGTATACAGTATACTGTGCTTTTCATGTTTAAAACAACCTAAGGTGGTCTTAATGCACAAACGGTTTTGAAAGGGCTCTTCAAAGTATGGTTTCACAAACAAAGGTTTGAAATACCTCATTTTATGTTTTAAAGATCCTGTTATGTAATATAGGTTACAAAAATCTTAATGTGTCAAATTATAAACTATAGAGGTTTAAATTCCTTCCAGACTTCTCAAAAATACTGAAATACTGAAGACCTAAATCATAGGCTTTAAATCAAACACCAACTTCAACGGTGTACAGCGGTATTTTAATACAGTTCTTACACTATGTACATAAAGGGGGCAGCCCATTCCAATAAGCTAAAGAAAACTCGTTTTGGAATACAGCTGACAAATAACTGTATTTTTAGTGCACCGCCTACACCATATAACCCATAAGAAAAACCCATACTTTCCTTTATGGCTTGTTGATATTCCAGGCCATAGGCTATGATAAACATAAAAGTAAGACATGATCAGAATAATACAAATATTAGCTAAGTGTAGGCTACATCTGTTCAACATCTGTTGGCTTCACTGACAGATTATCCCTGCCCTCTTTGAATGTCATTTCAACAAAGTGTGGCCATTATCAGATTTAAAAACCCAGGCATTAACCTCATAAATTACAGTCTACATCAACATGTCACAGCAACACAGACATGAGGGTAAAGAGGCAGTGCAAGACTAGGTCCAGTTTAAGTTTAATTTTAATATATCACAGTGTAGCACGAAAGTCTACTTACACATATGGGCAATATATTGCAGCACTCCTGCACATTTAGACTTGAAGGTTGCAAACCAGCCTGGAGCAGCCCTGGGAATACAGACCATACCTCATCCCAAGTTTAGTGCATGCACACCAATGTTCCATGCACACACAGTTCTTCATTTACCTTCCGACTACGGCATGGAGCAGTCAATGGTGCAGGAGTATTTTTAGATTTCATGTGGGTTGCAGATGCTGCTGTACTCAACTAGCTCACAACGATCAGAAAGCCATAAAACCTTTTTTCACTAGAACATGTAATACTATTTTATTCCCTTTCAGATTTCCCCTTCATTATTTATCTTAGTGTACTAAGCTCAATTTCTGGGCAAACATTTTTTATTGTTGTGCATCAAAAACACTTTTCTGACTAACTTAAGTCAAATATAAAACCTAACTCTTTATAGAGTGCCCTTAGATATTAACACTACTTTGGATGCTTTTTTCAGTTCACATCATCAGAACAAACACATATCAAATATCAAATGAAGATAACCTCTGTAAATAAAAAATATATAAATATTCAGTTTTCAAATTCTGACTTCATTTTCAGCTATCCAAACTAACATGTGAAATTATAACTGTCCCTATTTTCCATCATGAATTAATGGTGATTAACTACTTCTATAGTTCTATCCCACCAGTCACACCAAGGCTTATGGCTGCCTTACCACTCGCGTACTCACTAGAACCAGGAAAGTAGAGCACATCACCCCAGTTCTAAAGTCCTTACACTGGCTCCCTGTAGCTCAGAGAATAGACTTTAAAATACGTTTACTAGTTTATAAATCATTACATGGCTTAGCACCAAAATATGTTGAAGACCTGTTGTCATGGCTAGAGTTGGAGGACCACTCAGGTCCTCCAACTCTAGCCTACTAAACATCCCTAGACTCAGAACTAAACATGGAGAAGCAGCTTTCAGTTTCTATGCTCCCCTTATCTGGAACAGACTTCCTGACGAGTGTAGAGCTGCTGAAACTCTGAACTGCTTTAAATCGAGACTAAAAACCCATCTGTTTAGAATTGCCTTTGAGTAAATGCTTGATGTTATATGTATGAAATGTGTTCATGCTCTCTTGCTTTTTTTTATTTTTTCTATTGTGTATCATGTGTAATGTGTGTTTCTTTTATGTGTTTCTTTTAAATCACCAAATCATGTAAAGCACCTTGAATTACCCTGCTGTTGAAAGTGTGCTATACAAATAAAATTGCCTTGCCTTGCCTTGCCTTACCAGTTCAAGAAATTACTTAAATAGTACCTGACTGACAACATGAACTAGGCTAAAATTACAAAGCCTTAGAGATGGTATTATAAAGCTATTTCTAAAGTTTTGGGACTCTAGCTAACCATAGTTACAATTATTATCCACAAATTAAAAAACATGAAATTGTGGTGAACATTCCCAGCAGTTGCTAGCCTCCTAAAATTAAGAACACAAAGAAGCCTCTTCTAGGAAGTCACAAAATAACCCAGAGTGCACTGCATGATCACTTGCTTCAATTAAAGTCAGTGTTCTTGATTGAGCAATAAGAAAGAGAGTGGGCAAGAATAGCAGCAATGAGAGAGTTTCAAAGCAAAAATAACTGCTGACCAAAAGTAAATAAAGGCGCAATTTCACGATTGCCAAAAACATCTTGATGACTTCCCAAGACAAGAAAATTTCAAACCAAACAGACAAAAGCAAAACTTTTTGGAAGGAGGAGTGGATCAAGTTACACCATTTGGTATAAAACTATCAGTTTCAGAAAAAAGAACATCATAGCCACAATCAAGCATGGTGGTGGCAGTGTGATTACTGGGGCTCTTATGCTGTTTCAGAACATCTAATTTTAGCTGATGGAACCATGAACTCTGCTCTCTGCTTTCTATTAGGTCATGGCCTTAAGCTTAACTGCATATGGGTTATGCAGGAGAACATTGATCCGAAGCACAGCAGTAGCTCCACCTCTGAATGGATACAATGAACTAAATTAATGTTTTGGAGTGGTCTAGTCAAAGTCTGGTCTTGAATACAATTAAGATGTTGTGGCATTTCCTTCAACAGGCCATTAATGTATGAAAACCGTCTAATGTGACTGAACACTCCCACAAAGAGGAGTGGGTCAAACTTTCCCCAGAGCAATCTAAAAGACATGCCCAGTCATCACAAATGCTTAATTGCAGTTGTTGTCACTAAGGGTGGTCAAACCAGTTATTAGGTTTACGAAGTAATTACTTTTTTCATATAAGGCCAAGTGGGTTTGGATAGCCTCTGTTTGTAATTAAATCAATTAATCATTTGCAAACTACATTTTGAATTTACCCAAGTTATTTTTGATATTTGAATTTATTTGTTGAGCTAAAACTATTAAGTATGACAACAACAAAAAAACAAGCAAACGAAACAAAAAAACAGAACAAAATCAACGAGGGGAGCAAATTCTTTTTCACAGTATTGTATGTATTTTACTTTAAATCCTTATTTTTATTTAGCCCCCGCAGATGAGACACTGAAATGGCCTCCTGGCTATTGGCATTGAAGATCTGTGTTTTTCCCCTAACGCAGTTTTGGCCTGAATTAAAAGCACATTGGGTTTTGTAGGGCACCACTGGGTATTTATAATTGAATGTAAGAAACCTGGCACAGTTGTACCTCATACTGCAAATTGTTCGCAGAAAATCTTCTTGCAAGCATCCATATAAATCTAAAACGCATTTCTAAAATTGAAGCCACTGAAATCAAATGTATGCCACATTTTGCTGCATAACCGGTTGCTTCTTCACAAGCTTGAATGAGCTGTGCTTTTCTTTTCATCCAGACTGAAGGATAACCCTTGGTTTTCAAGAGTCAGGGGTGGAGGGTTACTGCCTTTGAGAACAAAAGCTAAAGAGCAGAGAACAGACAACGTTCCCTCCTTCTGCTTCCCTCTATTCCAACCTTTATCCATCATGTCTTCTTCCCCCCACCATGCACCAACACAAACGCCTGCCATCTGACACCCCCCTCCAAGGAGTTGTTCAAGAGCTGTTTTCTAAAAAAAACACACACCACACACGCACACACACACATATAAGTGCTGATTTTAGTGAGGATCATGTCTCATGCTCGCCATCTAAAGTGGGGAACCAGGCCAAATGGCACAGAGAGAAACAGACGGGAGGGCAGACGAACAGACACTATTTCCCAGCGCTAATCAGGCCATCGTGCACATCAAAACAGAATGCAGGATGATGGAGAAGGACTTCCTGTTGGTAGACTTTGCGGCAGAGGACGCAGCGTGAGCGCATCAACCGTTGGTCACTTGGTATGATGCCACCTGGCTGTGCCACCGCAACCAGGACCTTGGGATTTGTGTGTGTGTGAGGAGCCTTGCTGGGTCGGGCCGAGCCCGGACGGGGAGCAGATGGCGGAGCCAGCATGGGTCGAACATACGAGAAAGGTGGACTCACACACATGGATGCACACCGACTGCTCTGCCTGTGGTCACGCAGTCAGAGCTGCCACAAAGAGTTCAACAAATGCTAATCTGACAATCATACTTGACCAAATGTTTGTAGCTGTGAATAACTGTAGAGATTTATCCAGATTACTTCTGATTTTGTGTGAAAGACTAACAGACATTTTTGCGTAATTGTGTGGTAAAATGTACATGGGAGTTCTTTTGTTTTTTTCCCCCCAAAAATGACTTTCTTCTTGTCGCTCTTTCATCATGGCACAACTTGTCCTACTGACAACTGTGGACTATATTTACCAATTAGGTGACTTGTGAAAGCAATTTGTTGCACATAATTGTATTTGTGGTTATCAGAGTACAGAGCTGTTTACAATTTTCAGATTTCCATTTATAAAAAATATTGAAAACATTGTATCCTTTTCCTTAGTTCTTCATAGTTATGGAATATGTTGGTCCATCATGCAATATCCCAATGAAAAACATTGACTTTTGCAGCAAAGTGTAAAAAAGTTCTAAGGGTGTGAAAGAGTTTGCAAGGCACGATATGTCTAGAAACTGACATAGAACTGAATACCTGAAATCAAATCTAAATATTATATTTGATGTTAAACATAACCTCAATCTAAACGAACTGCACTGAGCAAGTCAACCCTAACTGAGTGGCACACGTGTTTCCGTAGCGCTGTGGCTGAGCAGCTGTCTCTGGAGTAGAGGACATCTCTATTGTTGGAGAGTGATGGATGGGCTTCTGCAGTAGACTATAGATTGGGAGGAAAATGTCCCCAGCCCACACTGTGTACCTTCATTACTACAGTCGGAGAATTATGTTTTGGAGAAGCTCTGCGAACAACACAATTTTCCTGGTGTCTATTTCCATTGCGTGGAAGGTGAGGACAAAAGCTGTCAAATTAGTACCATGCCAAATGAGCAGATGATGACACGACACATCCACAATACGGATATTGCGAAAAGACAGAACGTTTTTTAGCTCTAACTTAGTTCTAAACTTTACCCAAAACCCTACCCCCTAGAAAAGACGATATGGTGTTTATCTAACCACAGTGTAAATGTAGAGAATTTGTGAGAATTTTGAGATGGAATTTGGTTTAAAAACCAGTTCCAAACCATGTTTGTTTTGGTGTTTCTCCCCCCCTCCTTCTCTCCAGGAGTGCAGGCTCATCTACTGTGGCTCATTAATGCTCATCAAGAGGAGCTCAAGGAGGAGTCAACTCCCTGAGACAGACGCCAGATCATTTTGCTCAGTGATAATCAGTCTTCCCAGTGTTCCTTTCCTTCCATAGTCCTCTCACCTCCCTTGTCATGTCTGACACAAACTGGATTCCTCCTTTGATGTTCTGGACCCCAGTTATTTGCTTCCTGATCCCTAGTGTCCAGTGGAGTGGAGATCACCTACCTGGATCTCTCTCCCTCTCTCTGTGACTCCTTGAAAGTAGTTTTGCAACACTACAACTCTAGAGCAGTACGTTTGATAGCTAGCAATATAGATAGCCTAAGTAGCCCCCTAACTTCAGGGTTTGGTGTTATTCCATGCAAAGCAAAATGACAAAACATAATAGAATACATAAATATAAAAAGAAAAATTTATTCAATTTGTAATACTCAATGTTATTGTAGTGTATTAATTATTGGTTTTTCTGTTTTGAAAGCAATTAGATCAGGTTAAATATATATTTTTTAAATCTTTGTGTTAATAACATTATACTGTGGGATTTTTACTCAAGGTCATCATACAATCAGAGTCTCATACAGGGCCGATTCCTATTTATAATATAAAAAAAATATATATTTAGTCATCTCAAAAAGCCGAAATGTTAGATGAAAACAGATTATTACTAAAACAGAAATAAAATGCCACAACATGCACAGAGAGTGTGGGAGTGCACAAGGTGCGAATATCCATTTTCAGTGACAGGTGATGGTAAAGTGAGACCGGGCGGTTTTGATACTCCCCAAAGCCTTTGGCTATTAAATAACAAAAGAGACATGAGCTTGGGTTGTTGTGTCTTAACATTAGACTGAATTGAATTACTTTCTTGGGGACTTTGTCAAATCATACCCATACCATCTCTCCACCACCTTCACCATAACAATATGCTACCCTAGGCTGTTATTTTGAAATGTGTTTCGTGATATAACAATGTTATTTTCACTCCTCTAAAGACGACAAATCCGCTTTACCCCATCTTTTTTATTGCATGTTTAGAAGTGTTTTTTATGTTCGCACAAAGTACTGCAGCAATTTCCTAATGTTGTGAACCTGTTCACACATATGGCAATAAAACCTTTCTGATTCTGATTAAGGTGAATATTTAAACAGGTCTCTGGAAGATGAGTAATACCCGAGTGACAAACACAGAAAGAGCACGGTGCTTTGTGCGGCTCAATCCTGTCAGGCTTGTTCTGAGTCTCTGTCTAACTCCTGTGACAGAATGACATGAACACCCATCAAAAATTTTGATATGCTCTTTGTTTGCCATTATCCTCCTGGATCAAAACACACACAGAGCAAAACACAACAGTAAAAAAATTCCTTCTGCAGCCCTTATAGAGAAGGTAATAGTTCTAGGAAGAAATTCACTTCCGTAAGAAAACAGGCACTATTTTCGAACTCATGTAACATAGCATTTTGTAAAAGTGGTGTCTTTATCATTATCTACTTTTTTTCCTAATTTTATTTGCGGAATTAGTAGTACACAGATATTAAATATCACAATGTAACATTAGACAAAGACACATTAGGCAGATGCAAAAAGCAATTTTCAAGGAGTTAATTATAATTGGAAAATACATTTCAAACTAAACTTACCCTGTGTAAAACAAGTAATGCACCCCCAACCTTAACCTGCAACAACTACTTCAAAAATTTGTGAGTGCTGGCAGGGAGTCTTTTACATCACTTTGGATGATTTATTTGGCTAGAACTGAATTCATGATTCCATCAATTATCGTAATCTGTCTGGGTTCTGAAACAACAGAGCAGACCTCTACACTGTCACCACCATGTTTGATGGATGCTTTTCTGAAATGCTGTGTTGGCTTTATACCAGATCTAACAGGATGCATTAAATAAAGTGTCACTTTTGTCATGTCACTCTGCAGAAAGTTATCTCAAATTCTAGGAGATCATCATGATGTTTTTTGGCTGCCTCTAACAGGTTATCTTCCCAGACTCCACTGTGTTTATATCCATGCTGGAGTTTTTCCTCTTCATTTTTAGAAAATGGATGCAGTGTGTCAGGCTTGCAGTCTTCAAAGTCTTCTCCATCCAAAGACTTTCAAAGACTACATTCAAAGAGAAAATGTAGCGACTGAAATAATTTTTAAAAACTACTGGCTAAAATGTGCAGTTGGTCCTTTTACAGTGACAGAGTTGTGTCTGACATTGAACTTTTTAATTTGAAAACTAAATATCTAATGGAGTATGCCAGAATGGTGTAAATTATACATATTCTAGGCGTATACATTAGGCTTTAAAGGGATTTCCAGCATTTTTTACGCCTATAATGCTAACTTCCCCTGCACTGTGTAACATTAGGAGTTCAACTGATTTTTTTTTTTTAATGAATCCAAGTACTTAGATAGTGACAAAAAAAATTATACCAAAGAAAAAAAAAGATTAGAAATCATGTGAATCTATCAGTTCAAATCTTTTTAATGAGCATCCTGCAGGTTTGTTGGAGTGCCCACTGCTGTGATCCCTGGACGTGAAGACTGGACGATGCTGCTGATGATCATAAACAGGGATATATTTAGGGGAGGATTCCCCAACCCTGGTCCTCAGGTACTGCTGTCCTGGATATTTTAAGCGTTTCCCTGTTGCTGCATAACTTGCTTAATTGAATGGGCGAATTGCTTCACCCATTTTCTGCAGCAATTGGGGGTAATGCAGTCATTTGAATCACTTGTGCTAAAGTGAGGACACATCTAAAATATGTAGGAAAAGGGGTGCTGAGGACCAGGGTTTGGGACCAATGATTTAGGGGATGGTGTGAACCCTAGTCTAGAGTTGGTCTTGGTGCTCTACCCATACAATGTTCTTTAAAGCATTCAAATTAAATGGACTGATGATTAAGTACACATCACATTTATAGACCTTATTCACGTGAAAATATATTTGACCCCAAAAGGATCTTTTCCTTTCTAAAATCTAAAATATCCAAAAGAAACAAACGCAAAAACATCTACAAGTATTAAAATAAGTATCCAGGGCATGCATGTGCTGATGTAATACAGTCACTACAATACATTACAGAATCCAAAAAGAAAGCATGGTGCATGCTCAAAGCGAACGGTTGCATCTGAAGTGCTTGGGGTTCAACGCTATACACATTGGTTATCCATAATCAAATACAGCAGATTAATATACTTCACAGTGGTACATGTCACACAATCAGGAGACAGTCAGAATCATGGTATGAAGGAATGTAATAAAGAAACAGAAAAGACGGACTTACTAAATAAAAGCAAAGCAGAAGGAAATCGTCCCTGTGGACCACTGAGAACAACAGGGGTAAGAAGCAGGTAGAGAACAGCAGAATCTGAAAATGATTGACTGCACTGATGAGTACAAATAGTGAAGATGGTGATTAGTGGAGTGAAACCTGGTAAATAATTAGACTGGTGGAAACTGGGAGTTAGAGGTAACGAGGGGATATACAACTGATTATAATGAACATTATAATGCAACAGTGACCTGAGATACTAAATATCAGGATCCACAAAAAAGGCCTGGACTAACAACTCCAAACCAGAGTAATTACCAACATTAAATCAATCCCAGAGAGAAAATTCAGCTTCAAGCCTTCAAGATGACATCCATTTAGAAAGAGTAGAAAGTAAAAAACTGAAAGAACAGAAGGAAATTAAAAAAGAAGAAAAATAAAATCAGTCACAGACCTGCTAAACATGACAATACAAGCTTGTTGCTATTTCTTGGGTAACATATCGATACAATTTACAATACAATTTATGACAGTAAAAACGATCATTTAAAGCTTGCTTTTTGATCTAAACTGATTAGTTTGTTATATGATCATTTTTGACAAGCAAAATAAATCAGGAAGGTGTGATGAGCTTCAAAAACATGAAAAGTTTTATTACATGTATGATTAAAGAATGTTTTACAAGTATATTATATTACCCTAAAATCATAAGATTGTTTAAAACTATGAAAAGGCAGGAATTTCCAAAGGACACAAAAGACAAGCTGCTTTAATATGCATACCTTTACACAGTGAAACACAGAGGCTGGAGAAATTTCAGAGGTCAAACTGTACAGAGGCAAAGTGAGCAGACTATTGGCTTAATGATGCAAAAGTGTGAAACCAGCCGTTCACGCTGTAATGACTGGTGTAGCAGGCTTTTATTAACCAGCCGGAAGTGTCAGAGGCCTAATCCCTACCCTCAGATCCTCATCACTAAACCAGATTGACTTTACTGATGTCACAGCTATAGAGCCTGATTGTGAGTTCATAAGAGCTTAGATGGTATAAAAAAAGAAACGAGACAGTACATGCTGCTTTGAAGCTTCATCAGTGTCAGAAAAGGAAAGGTGATTTCATACTAGGGATGTGTGTTGGCAAGAATCTGGTGATGCGATATGTTTCACAATACGGGGGGGTTGGGGGTGGGGTGTTACGATATATTTATATAATCATTAAACTTAATTTAACAGCAGAAAAACTCACGGCATTCTAAACACTCCAACCTGTTTCATACTTTAACACATCCAGTTTTATTACTAGATCTAGTTGATCCACTGGAACGAAGAAGGTGAAAACAGCCGCCAAGTTGCAGTCATACTTTTAATTTTACCACAAAAATCACTGTCATCATTTATGCATCCATTCAAATTCAAAAACATAAAATAGAAATAAAAATCGATACATTGCTTTTGAATATCAATACAATATCATGACATAAAATATTGCGATATATTGGCGTATTAATATTTTCTTACATCCCTATTTCATACCCTTTGTATGCCTTCATGCCCTTGAAGCAGTGTGTACTATACAGTTTGTGAAGCCTAAATTAATAGAAAAAGTGTTAACTTAAAGAAACATGTAAACCTTCTGTATTTGGTTTGTTTAATTTATAAGGAGGCCTGACAACAACATCTAATGGTGGGTGCTCTGTGAAAGTATTCAGACCTCTTGAACCTTCACATTTTTTCATGTTACAGCTACAAATGGATTGTGTTCTGGGATTTTATGTGATAGAAGAACAGAAAGTGGTCTTTAACTGATGGGAAATGAAGATGCTGTTGTTTTTAGAACTGCAGCATCATGCTGTTGGGATGCTTGTTATCATTAGGGGCAGAAAAGGGGATCAGAGTTGATGGGAAGATGGATCCAGCTAAATACAGGGCAATCCTTGAAGAAAACCCATTAGAGACTACCAACGATTTAAGATTAAGGTGCAGGTTTGGCTTTCAGCAGGATAACATCCCCAAAGACACAGCCAGAGCTACAATACCATGAAAGGGTTTTTGATTAATGTTCATGTGCTGAAATGATCCTGTCAAAGTCCAAACCTAAATCCAAATTGGAAAGACCAGAGTAAAACAAATTAAAGTTACTTTACATCTAATGTGCTTGAACTATTTTGTAAAGACTAAGGACAAAAAAGCAAATGTTTGCAACCATGTATTTTCACTTTCTTTCACAATTATGCACAATGTTGCTGCATTTGAACATTAGTTTCTTTTTATGTTATGCTTTGAGTGTTTGCCATATTAATCTGTCTCTCTTTTTCAAACATTTATTTTAAGGGACTAATGGCATTTATTAATGTACAGTAACAGGACAAAAACAGAAGGAGAGAAAGAAGGGGAAGGACCCAAAGCAAAGGTTCTGTGGTTGGAGTTCAAACCCCGGATGGGTGCATCGAGGACCATAACCTTTGTAATTGAGGCAGTGTGCCAAGCACTGCATTTATGTTGTTTTATTATCTTCCCTTTGATGCACTGTAAAGAACTTTGGCTTGCCTTGTGTAAATAGTGTTTTGTTTTCCTTACCATACTTTGTGTATCACATTAAAACTTCAATAGAATACATAAAGGTTTGCAGTTGTAATGTGACTAAATTTGAAAAAGTTCTAGGGGAACTAAAACTTTTGCCAAGCGCTGTATGCAGCCAAAGATTTATCAGGCTAGTCTGCAAATGTGTGAACTTATACAGAGGATGGAGAATAGTGTAAAAATCCTCTAATGACTTGACAGGAGAAAAGTCCTGAGGCCTGACGGAGTTATCTGTAACACACTTCAAAGTCTGTAGGTCTGAGAGTGTGGAGAATCCAGAATGGATATGGTTTGTCTCTGAGAGGTGTTTTTGGCTGTCCATCAAATGTACAACAACTTTACCCTTCAAAATCAGCTATGGGTTTGACACGGTAAGAGGGGAGACACAGAAAGGGACAGGCTTAGAGGTGGAACACCAAACATATTAGTTCTGATCACAGTATTGATTTCCATCTTGTCATTTTCAGTTCTGCCATAAGGACACATATTCAGAATTTTTAGCTTATACTCCATCTCTTCATCCCACTGATAGCAACTACCTGCTTATTTCCTCCTTCTTCTTATCCTCCACATCATCGCTCTCCTTTCATCTTCTCCCATGTTTGTATCAATCCATGTGATTTCCTCCCTTCCATCCCTCAGGATTTTCTCCTATGTAATGTCCTATATGTTCATCCATTAGCCTACTTCAAAGCTGGAAAAGATAGATTTGAACCCTGCGTTTTTACTGACTTACGACCACCGGGGGGCAGTATAGCAGGAAGCGCAAAAGTGAGAGAGACGTGGGGAAAGAAATGCGCCGCAGAAGCCACTAGTTTTGGTTTTAACTGTTATTTTGCACATCATGCACACACACACCGTTATCATGAAAAACACACGAAAAAATGCATATGATGCAGCTTTTAAGTTAAAGGCAATCAAGCTTCAAAGAAGGAAATAAAGCTACTGAACATAAGCTTGGAGTTGGCATCAATGAATCGATGGCGAGATTTTAGCTTTAGTGCGCAAGAGGAAGATGAAGATAGCGACCAATGACTTCTGTGGTAGGCTAAAATATGATTTATTTTCTAACCAGGCATGTTACTGTCATGTTGGTATTGTGTTCGTGCGGTAGGCCTACTGCCGATTTTCAGGGAGTTTGAAAAAAAATTAAATTAAAACCCAAAAATAATCTGTATAGGCTACTGTCATTTTGGTGTAAACATCTTATTTTAATAACATCAAAACCTGCGGCCAATATATTTTCTTTAAAAATTTAGCTGATGCTGCTTATACTCAGGTGCACTCAATAGTACAAAAAATAGACTGTGTGCAAGGGCTTCAGTTTGTTTTTAAAACTGCTGGGGACAATAACCATAAGCTTGAGTGTGGTTTAAAAATTGCTGGGGACAAATATTATTAATTATTCATATAGCCTATAATTATTCATCAGTTTCAGGTTTCATTACAACATGCACTGCAGTGTATAAACAGGTGTTGAAAATGGTATCTTGATTCAATCAATAAAAGTTGAAACCCATAAGCTTGTGTGTTATGTATTTCAAAAGGCACTGAAAACCATCATTAGGCTACCTGCAAGAATCATCATCACAAAGAACAATGTTGGCTACATGCGCAATAATAAAACGCATTCCCTTTACAACCCTTGCTGTTCTATGCAGGGAAACTTTAACTAACCTGCAGGTGGAATATTCCAAAGCAATAAAATACAAATAATTAATTCTACTATAATTTACAATAAATCAGGGATCCTGTTATTTTCTGTCTTTGACAGTTTAAAAAAAAAATCTGAAATATATTCAATATTATTTAATTCTTCAATCATTTTAGTTAATATTCAGTCCGAACAATCTGAACAAAGAATCTCCATCGTGCCATCACACATGGAGCAGATGAAACATGTACTAAATATGAACATTTTACCTACAGTCGCACAATTTTCTCATGGTCTATGGACGTGAATTGCGCACCTGCCAAACGAAGGCTAATCCGCTCCGGTCGCATACTGCAGGCTGGAATAACAAGCCCCACTTCTTTCTCAACGGGGACTTTCCTTTTTGCCTCAGCAAGAGGAAATCCACAGCATGCTCTCCTTCTGGATCAGTGGATAAGATGCTGGTCTGTGTCCACTGCTGCTAAGCGCTCTAAAGCCTCCATAAATCTCCAAGGTGCTTTTAGTTTCTGGATAGCGGTGCATTGAGTACGCGGTGTCCAGGTCTGAGATGATGATGCTCAGATGCTCTCATAAGAATCTTTTTTTTGATTGATTCCGTTTCCTAAACTCAGACGTAAGAGAGAGCTTCATTTTCTCTCTCGATTTTCCTGCCACACCGTAAGGAGCCCTGCTAACAACGGCCTTTACATTTTTCCATTACAGTTTTAAAAAAACGATCAAAGATGGAAAATAACACAATCGCCAATTGATTGTAAATTATATTACAATGAATCATGTCCCTTTTATTTCTTTGAAACATTGTACAGTTGATATTTATTTGATGCAGAGATCGCTGTGCAGAAACAAAATATTGTCCACAGTCCCTGTCTTTATCTGCGCTCCCCGTTCTTGAATCTCAAATTCAGTCACAGAAAAGTCTCTCTCTGGCAGCGCAGGATGCCTAGATAGCGGGAACATTCCGCTGCCAGCGCAAAGTTGGGGGAATATTCTGGCATGCTCTCTCAACAAACACAATATATCAACACCATTCTCTTTGGGAGTCTTAAACAAACAAAAGTATTACATAAATATTTTTTAACCTGCAGTAAAGAAACTTCAGCCCGACCCATGAAATGTAATTGATGTATTTTCCATCTTGAAACGGGTACCAGCGGCACTGCAGGTCTCTGCCCTGAACGGGTTTGCATACGGTCTAGTCTTTTAAAACCTTGAGGTATCCACTGCAAAGAATGTTGCAGCATCTGGCAGAAAGAAACCATGACTGTATGAGAAAGTGGAATGGAGTAATTTAAATAATAGTCTGTTCAGATACTGATTATGTGGAAATTGTGCTGGGAGCAGTGGATGTTAGATGTTAGATCTGCGCTGGTAAGAAATTCTGCATCAGGTTTAGAAAAGTGGTGGGGACATGTCCCAGGCTAAAATGAGACCTATGAGTGTGTGCGTATATATATATATATATATATATATATATATATATATATATATATATATATATATATATATATATATATATATATATATATATGGTTTCCCATATCCTGTCTTAAAGTTAATTAATATTGTTGATAAAAACTATAAAGCCCCAATTTTCAGATATGTTCAAATATAGTTTTTATGTGCACATGAACAAGAGATAGATAGATAGATAGATAGATAGATAGATAGATAGATAGATAGATAGATAGATAGATAGATAGATAGATAGATAGATAGATAGATAGATAGATAGATAGATAGATAGATAGATAGATAACAATAAAATACATTCCTTGTGGTTTAAGTATTTTGGTGACTGTTTTTCCATTTTAATTTATTTCTTGTCTATTAGTCTTCCTTCTTCCCTTTTTGTGTTTATGCTTGCAGTTTCTTGTTAGTTATGTTTCTTTCTGTCTTTTCCTACCTGTCTGACTTGTTATTTTCGCCTTTACTCAGCCTACCAGTATGCGTCCCTTCCCAGCTGATCCTCGTTACCTTATTTTCCTCTGCCTGCTCTCCACCCAGCTGCCTCCACTCCTCTTCTTAACTCCTCTGGTTTCCTTGTCATGTTCATCTCTCTCTCGCTCATTCTCAGCTGGATTATTTTCCATTGCCTTCAGTCATCCTTCATGTTTACTGGTTCTCTGTCGTTTTACCTGCCTGTTCATATCCAGTACTGATTTTTTCATCTTTAGGTCCAAGCTTTATTCTTTCATTAAAAAGTCTAAATCCAATTTTTGCCTCAGTATTCTGCCTGCACCTTGGGTCTGACTACACTTAATTATGACAGAAATTTAAATTTCAGAAGCCTTCATTCTATTTCCGAAAGCCACAAAAAACAAGAAGAAAAAAAAAAACTTTTTGGGATTAGGACTCTATCAGATTAAATCAACCACACAAACCACAACATATATACAGGTCAGATATGCACTGAATTATTCTACACTGGTTGCAGATTCTATAAAACAA
Source organism: Valencia hispanica (assembly GCA_963556495.2). Classification (NCBI taxonomy): domain Eukaryota; kingdom Metazoa; phylum Chordata; class Actinopteri; order Cyprinodontiformes; family Valenciidae; genus Valencia; species Valencia hispanica. The sequence continues at coordinate 17,236,377 of OY747717.1, read as the reverse complement.
AAGTGTGATCAGTAAAGGTGGGACATACTCAGGGAACTATATATGGAAGAACCACCACTGATGTGTGTGGATGGTTGTATATAGTTTATCACTTCTTGTTACCTAGTGATGGGACTGGTGACCTGTCCAGGGTGTACCCCACCGCTTGCCTCATAACCATGAGAAATAGGCACCCCATGACCCTGCCTGGAAAAAATGGGTAAATGGATGCATGGATGGATGAATAAATGGATGAGGCTGATTACACCTTCATTGAGATTAGCTACTTTAACTCCCTAGACAAGTGCAAAGAAAGGGAATGAGAGGTTTTAGGATTTGTGCGCACTCTCATTGTGCAGAAAAAAATGTGTAACTAATATAATAAAATGCCTAAAATCTAGCTTTATCCTGTCATGTGTGTAATAATATGTGTAATATTATCATACCCTGCTACATATCTGAAGCTGAGAAAAATTACAGCAATATCACATTATTTGTCCTCCTATTACACTCAGCCTGCCATTAGGTTGATTGTGTTTTGCCTGATGCTTGATAAGTTGTACGAATCTGTATTTTAGAGGTGAGTATTAAGAACAATGTAAATCCCTTGGATTTATGGGAGTTATTTATAACGGACATGATTTCATGAGACATGCATCTCTTCTCTTCCTGTCCTCTGACATTTAATCTCTCTGTCTGTCATCAACTCCCTCCTTCTGTTAAAAACACTAGCCTACAATTTTGCTCCTCCAGCTTCTTAATGATGATGATTCAGCCTCTGAATTCTCATTGCACCATGGACAGTTGTGGCGCTAATCCACATTTATTGCATTGAAGGTCTTTTTATTTAAGAAACAATTTAATATTGGATTTAAAGGTGTTAACTGCAGTTCAGTTTTAGAGATGCAGCTGTCTCCTCTTTTTTAGACAATAATAAGCACAGGCAGACAAATGTGTTTATGTGTGTAAGAGCATAATCCACGAATCAGTGGGCTTGTAAAGGTTTAAGTGTATACACACATATAAGTGTTTCTAAAGCTAATAAATAGGTTCTTTGTGGGTTTCTAGTTAAGGTTTTGGATTTAATTAATATTTACAGTTGTTTTCTACTAGCATGCTCTAAAAAAAGAGACTGACATCTCAGAACAGTCAAGGAAAATGAAAAGACATCAGATCAAGTGAGCAAGAAAGACTAGGAAAACAGATCATACACCAACAGCAAATCAACATGCTTTTCTTATCAGCTTTTAAGAACATAACAAAAACTTCAAAATGTAATTGTTGATTAATATAGTCTATAAATAGAAGACAAATGTAAAAATAACATTGTTTCAGAGACTCATTTCCTTCATAAGTCAAGTTTGTGACACTTCCTCAAGTTGTTTCGAACTGTCAGTTTTTGTATTTAACAAATAATCAAACTGTGAAAAAGGAATATTTTCACCGTTTTAGGGAAAGTTGAAAGGCGAACTGTTTTGACATCTGAGTTGGCATTTCATCCCTAAATATAAAGCTCAACATGTGTAGCTACAGTAACACCCAAGATGATTCAAGCTCCACTGCAAATTAGCTTTACTGGGAAAAAATAGAAACTAGCAGCTGCTTGCAATGATTAAATTAAACAAGAACAAAGCAAATAGTTCAACAAAGCTGATATTACAAGTGGTTTTTCCAAATTCAACCCAAAACATTCCCTCAATGCCTACCACAGTCTCAAAAATATTCAAAACCTTCATGATAAACATATTTAGAATAACATAGAGCACCCCATTGCTGTTATGAGGTGCTGCAAATATGATTCATGTCTAGACGTCAGTGTCTGATGAAATCCCGCCAGAGACCAAGTCCAAGTCAGGCAGCTATGATGGCCACTTTAGTATCTTTCTTGACTTTCAGGATTTCTTCTGAAACCAAGCCTTGGTAGACTTTGTGGTAAACATGGGATTATTTTCCTGTTTGAACATCCAATGATGTCCAAGCTCAAGATTTATCACAGATGGCATGACATTTTCTTTAAGGATTTCCTGAAGCTTGATTGAGTCCATCTTGCCTTCTACACGCAGACATGATGAGTGCCAGACGAAGTGAAGCAGCCTCAGAGTACTAATGAACAACCGCCATGCTCCACTGTAGGTATGGTGTTATTTTCAGAATATGAAGAAGAAACTAAAACCTCTTGTCTTGCTGTAGGTCTCCTGCAGTCACTCAAGAGTTTTCGAGCTGCCTCAGCAGGAATCTGGTGGCAGCTGTTGATTACTTTCTTCTTCTGCCTCCTTCTGGTGGAGCGGCCACTTCTTTCTTTAAACTTAAAAACCATACTACCCACTAAAGCTCTTGGAACATTTCAGTAAAAAAAATAAATGTATATCCTTGTTTGTGCAAGGCAACGATTTCTTCTGTGAACTTTCTCTTGACTTAGTTCTATTTCTAATATGCATTTAAACAATCATGTAAACAGTCCAGTTATTTTAGGTGTTTTATTTTAAGCAAATCTGATGCAACTATTGAAGCCCTTGAATGGTTACATCAGGTGGGCTTTTCTCAGTGTTACCTTCCATTTTTAACGGGATTAGCTTTACTTTGACCAACTAATTGTTTGTCTACACCTTTAAGAAAGAGCTTTGCCAGTCCACATCCAAAGATGGTTATTCTCCAAGATACAGGTAATACTTTTCATATTACAGTATTATCCAAAGCATTAGAAGATATGTGATAATAGGGCTACTTCCTGCTTGTGAAGCTGTTTTTTTAGCATTCAAATATAACTTACAGGGCCTTTCTGATTTTTCTCTCCTTTAGAAAAAGTTTAAGGTTAACGTGACCCATGAAAAACTGGATATTTTAATGGGTGTGCACATACATTGACCTCCTGCTGCAGGAAACACATTGTGATGTACCCAGTTTCCCTAGTATAGCACACTGAAGCTGTTCTTTGACTGTATATGAGCACCAGTGGAGATGTCCACTTGTTTTATTTAATCCATAGGGCATTCTTTATCTCTGAGTTATGTGTAAACTGCAATATTACATAATTGAAGGAGTTTGATAGAGGTTCATTTGCTGGCCAATTAGAGTGTTCTGAGGTCCATGGGCTGATGAAATATCACAGCTTAACTGCTGCAGTACTCAAAGTTAATAAGCCACAAGGGCATTGTTAATAGAGGAAGAAAATGATGAAAATTTGTCACTGATCTGAAAGCAAAGTTAAATCTACTTTTACTCTGAACTGAAATAACTTGTTTTCATTATTTCCTTTCTTCTCAATATTTTCCTTCCATCCATCCATCCATCCATCCATCCATCCATCCATCCATCCATCCATCCATCCATCCATCCATCCATCCATCGTCTATACTCACTTGTCCCTGTTGGGTTGCAGGTGCCTATCTCCAGCAGTCATTGGGCGAGAGGCGTGGTACACGCCATCAGTCCATCACAGGGCAAAACTGAGACACACAGGACAACTGTACACACATACTCAAACCTAAGAATTAGGTTAAACATGACCCTACAAGTCATGTTTTTGGACAGTTAAAGGACACTGCAAGACCTGGAAGACAACATGTACATGCAAACTCTGACTTAGCATGTTGTTGCTAGCTGTACAGCAGGCTGCTCGCAGTGAGTGAGAAGAGCGCTATCCAGGAAGATCATTGTTTGAGCACCAGCAAATGAGTATGCAGGTCCCACCCACTGACCCTGATTGGCAGATGAACTCTTATGATGAAAAGTGACATTCTGAAATAAATAAGCCACCCACTGGGAAAAACAACATTATGGAATAAAAGCTGACATTGGGAAAATTACGTTTTGGAATAAAAAACAGATTAAATTATATAAAAATGGGCACAAAAAATCTGTTATTAGGAAATAATTTATATTAAAATAATGTTTTAATTTAATAAATACATTTTTAACAGGAAATGAAAAATATTTCATAATAATGAGCTTAGAAATTTTATATGCATTCAGTTTTTTCCCAATTTCATTGTCACATTATATATTTGTCTATTATTTATTCATGTAGGTGTTTATTTCATAATGTTTTATTTATTTAATTTCATTAATTTGAGCAGTTTGGCGTTCCATAGAGAGGAAAAAAAAGTGTTGCACTTTTTGTAATTTAAAAATAAAAATTGTGTGTGTGTTTGTATGGGGGGGTTGCAGGGTGGCTGGGAGGGGGGTTTCTCTTTGATCTGTAGGCTGAAGCTACATTCACACCTGCTGGAGGTTTTTTCTCAGATTCTCAGAAACTGCCACATTTCATGCCTTCTCCAGCTCTCAGACTTTATACTCCTTCTTCTTCTTCATCTCCTTCTTTTTTTTCAACCTTCACATTAATTTATTTCTCCTGTCTGTGTGTGATTTTTGGGCACAGATTCCTTTCCCATAGAGATGTGATTAATTCTCTTTTTTTTAAATCCCTCAAACTTTTTGATCTCTCTTTCTCATAATGTCAACCTATTCCTAAATCCCACGCTCTTTAGTCTGTCTCGTTTCCAAAATATATGCTCCTTTTTTCTATTTTGCTTTTGTCATGACATATGGTAATCTCTGTTGGAACTTTTTTACTAAACAGAATATAGAAAACCCCAGCAAAACATCTTGCCTCTGTTAAGTAACAATTGATGATATGTTGACTCATATTAGGAAAATTTAAACCAGCATTCTTTGCATCTTCAAATGAAGAATCACGATTATGATCTAGGTTTGGAGGCAAGGATAAAAACAGGAAATTAGATTTAAATATAAGGGTGTGATATAGGAGCTCAAATTAGCCAATTTAAAATTTAACTAAAGTGTAAGTGTAAGTAAGTGTTGTTGAATGAGTTGTGGATACCAATAAACACATAAGAGTGACTGGGCAATATATGCATTTGAAGAAAGCAATGAGACTATTGAAATAGATTTTAGTAAAATTTTAACAAATTTGCTGTAAAAAGTATTTGCCCCCTTTACATTCTTTCTGTTACTGCTTAGTTTTCACATTTAATTTTTCTAAACATCAAATGGGTTTTGTTATCAGACAAAGATACCCTGATTAGATACAAAAAACAGATTTTTAAAGGTCAGTTTCATTTATCAATCGAAAAAATCTTTGGAAACCAACCCGACTCTTGCAATTGGCCCAGTTTCTAAACGATTAATTTACTGTTATTAATTAAAAGACTTGTTTGGTTCAGTTTCCACAGGCACAGCCAGGCCTAATTACTGCCAGACAAGTACAAATAAATAAAACACTCAATTCGAAAATGTCTATCAACATGAGGTAGCCCAAAAGATCTCAAGCAAACATTATGCCCATGCCTAAAAAAATCCAAGAACACGTGAGAAACAAAGTCATTGACAATTATCAGTCTGAAAGGGTTACAAAGCAATTTTCTAAGGCTATGGGACTTCAGTGACCCACAGTGAACAACATTATCCACAAATGGAGAAAGCATGAAACAGTGGTCAACCTTCTCAGGACAGGGCTGACCAACCAAAATACTCAACAACTCATCCACAAGGTCACAAAAAAATTCAGAAGAAATAAAGCTCTGCAAGCCTCGCTTGCCTATGTTAAAGTCAGAGTTCATGATTCAACAAGAAGGAAGAACAAACACTGTATCCATGGAAATGAAAAGCTCACATTAACCAAAAAACATCATGATGATACACAAGACCTTTGTGAAGATATTTAAGGACTGATGAGACAAAGGTAGGACTGTTTGAAAAGTATGCCCCCTGTTATATCTGGCATAAAACTACCATAGCCCATTAGTAATATTATTCCTACAGTCAAACATGGTGGGACGTTTGATGGTCTGGGGTTGCTTTGTAGCTCCAGCACATGGACAACTAGCTGTAATTGAATTGTGCTCCTTAACAAAAAGTCCTGAAGGAGAATTTCTAGCCATTGGTTTCTGACCTTAAGCTCAAGTGCACTTTCACAATTCAGCAACAATAAGCCAAATTCCACTGGCAAGTCCACCTCTGAATGGCTAAAACCTCACAAGATCAAGGTTTTGGCATTGCCTAGTCAAAGCCTGGATTTCGATCCAATTGAGATGATGTAGCATGACCTTAAACAGTCAAATCATGTCCAAGAACCCTCCAATGTAACTGAATTGAAGCAATTCTACAAAGAACACTGGTCAAAATCCCTCCACAGAGATGTAAAAGAAACATGAAAACACTTCCCCAAGGTGGCACAGCCAGTTATGCTGAAACAATTACTTTTCACATATGACGAGGTTTTCGATGGCTTTTTTCTCTTAATGAGTGAAATCCTAATTTGAAAACTTTGTATCATTTACTCAGGTTGTCATTGTCTAATATTGAAATGTGTGTAATGATCTAAAACATTGAAGTGTTGCAACAAGACTAAATTAGAAGAAATCTGTTAGGGGCCAAAACGTTTTTACAACATTGTAAAATATTAGTTAATATATTTGGTACAAATGTATGTATATTTAAGTATGGTATACATATATACAGTGGGTAAAAAAGTATTGAACACATCATCAATTTTCTAATAAAACATGTAAAAGTGTAACTGACATAAAATACTGAGTCAATGTTGGTAAAAATCCAGCCAGTCCATACATGCAAGTAAATTAAACCATAGCACTGATATCAACTCCTTGCAACAGTTCAGCTAAGTAAAATTAACAAGACTAATTATTTATTTAATTGAATTTGTGCTATTGAATATATGTAGAAAGAAGACATTAGTCCCCAAATATGAAAGCATAGTTTGGGAAAGGTGGGAGTTTGTATTTAGCAGGATGTTCAGTGTTGTTTATCCAAAAAACCCCAAATAAATGGTTACAAAACAAGAATAAAATCAGCAATCACTGAAAGGGGGGATAAGCATTTCTGTAATACTTCTGTTGCAAAATGTTGACGCTTTTTCTTTAGCAAGTGCTTGACACTAGATTCTTAAAATGACATTAAAAATGTATGATTGAGATATAGAAGATGCAACATATCACTGTTTTATAGCTTCTGCTTGGAGCCACAAGTAAATTCTTGCTCATTATATGCAAGTAATCAGTGATTGTTTTTATTGATCTAAAACCTGAAGAAATGGGGTTGCACAAGGGACAGCCTGCATCATAGACTGAAATCAATGCTTTCACACTAATTGGGTTGGGATCAAATGGAAGGGAGAAATTTCCACAGAGAGCTTTATCAGGGATGAGGTAATTAATTCAGGGAGAAAACAAAAAGGAATAAGAGCGCAGAAACTATAAGCTTCGTCTGAAAAGTCTTTGAAAGAGATAGGGTGATTAATACGAGGAGTATAAGGGCCATTGTAGATAAAAGAAAAAAAGTCAAAGTAAATTTCTGCCAAAAAACGTAGAAATTTCGAGATTAATTTGACATATTTTCAAGAAAAAACTGATTTATAACCATACATTTTTATGTATGAAATAACTAAAGTTAAACACTTGCACAATGCTCAACTAGACCAGCTTGATACAGCCATGCTGCAGCATCTTCTTCACAGTCTCCCTCGCTCGAGGCGTTCATGGCAAGTGTGAACCCGGGAGAAGTCGTTCTGAAGTTTTTCTGATCCAGATGAGCATCTTGTCAATTTAACACTTAAATCTTATTGGACTGGCAAATGTAGATTCTCAACAAACTTCAGAGTTTTTTTGTGATAAATTAAGACGTTTTTTCTTGCAAATGTCTGACTTTACAATGTTGAAAATTATTTTAGGTTAAATATTGAAAATGTATGCCTTTAATCGTGGACATTTCTGAGTTTTCGCTCGCAAATTTACTACTTTTCGACATCAGAGAACTTCTGACTTTATTCTTGAAAATACCTGTAATTTATCTCAAAATTTGTGAAGTTTAACTCACCAATTTTCCACTTTTCTAAATCAGGGAATTTATTAGTTTTTCTGGAAAAATATGTGAAATTAATCTCAAAATGTTTTTGGGCCGGAAATTTAATACGAAAGACATTTTTTTATTTTGTCTACAAGGGCCCTAATTCTCAGATAGATTTGGTTTGTATAGGAAGAAACATTTAAAAAAACAACCCACTGGCATAAAGAGTTGCTATGGAATTATTTACTCATTACTAAATACTAAGAAGCAGCCTGAGGGTCATTGCGTATTAGAAACTACTAAGATCAATTAACTGAGCAATCTGTTTAACTTTATGCACAGAATGCAGAAATGTTTCTGGAGAATGCACTGCAATACACAATAGTTTATCAAAAGATTTATAAGCAATATTGTTTCAAAAGGAATGCAGATTAACATAGGCTATTGAATGTTTCAGATATTCACTGGTGAACAGAGAACTATTGGAAGGACTTAGTTAACATCATCACTAAAATTTGAGTCCTTTGAAAATTACATCCGTCTCTTTATTTCAACCAAAGATTTTCAGTATTCGGAACTTCAGGAAAAAAACATAAAAAATTAAATATGAATAGGAACATTTAATGACTACGAAAAGCCATTTCGTAGTCATTCCGTAGTTTTGGCGACTGTGGCTCAGTGGTAGAGTAGAGTTGGCTTGCAATCGGAGGGTCGTAGGTTCGATTTCAGCTTCCTCCAGTCACATGTCGATGTGCCCCTGGGCAAGGCACTTAACCACAAAAAAACATCGTCCTACCGAGCCATGTTGGGTGTCGGTGTATGAATGCGAGTGTGAGTGGGTGAATGTGGCTTCAATGTAAAGCGCTTTGAGTGGTCAGTATGACTAGAAAAGCGCTATATAAGTTCAGTCCATTTACCATTTACCATTTAAGGAACAAATCTTAGAGAAAATAAATGTACATTCATTGATTTACATTAGCCACACTTATACACCCATATTTGAAGAACTACATTGATTTTAACTGCATTATTTCTGATTTAACACAATATAAAATGGTTGATGATGAAACTTGGACCAGTTTTGCTGTAATGGACAAAGAAGAATGTAATGAGTGTGAATTTCTTTTATATTGGTTGTGCAAATGCAAGAGAATTGCTAGTTTAAGTTTTGTTGGTTTGACTAGAGATTACTGTGTATGCTTTACAAAAAATTCATTCCCAGAAATAATTATTTGTCTTATTCCAGGGAAGGGAGATCCTATTAGGCCCAGGATACTGCCCTTTCAAGGGATTTCTTGGGAGAACACTTGTGATTTCAAAGAATCAGTGACTGATGGCTGCTACAGAACGTGGCTGAATAGATTATTCAGCCAAAAATATTACTAAAATAAGTTTTTTTATCAACTAAAGAACATTGCCAGAGTCCGCCCCATTCTCTCTCGGGCCAACATGGAGACACTGATGCATGCTTTTATCACCAGTAGAATTGATTACTGTAAGGCCCTGCTTTCTGGTCTTCCCAAAAAGAGTGTATCAGGTTTACCGTTCTTAAAATCAGTGCATTGGCTCCCCGTGTGTCTGAGGATCAATTTTAAGGTTCTTTTAATGGTTTTTAAGTGTCTTAATGGTCATGGGCCTTCTTATCTTTCAGAACTGCTTTTACCATATGAACCTTCGCGGTCTATGAGTTTCTTTGGCAGCCGTCTCCTTGTCATCTCTAAAGTCAGGACACACACTTATGGTGAGGCATCTTTCCGGTTTTATGGCCCTCACCTCTGGAACAGGTTGCCTGAGGACCTCTTGGCTGCAGAGAACGTTCATGTTTTTAAGAGCAGGCTCAAGACTCACCCCTTAGCCTAGCTTTTAATTGATTGTTATTTATTAGTATCTGCTTAATTGCTCTGCATGTTTTACCTGATTAAAATTTATCAATGTTTTACACTAAATGATTCTAAATTTTCAATTGAATTCAATTCAGTTTATTTATATAGCGCCAAATCACAACAGATGTCATCTCAAGGCACTTAACAAAAAGTCATTTATATGCATTTATACAAACATTCCAATCAGTTAAAAAGTTTCCTATTTAAGGAATCCCAGCAGATTGCGTCAGTCATTGGCGTGAGGTTGGGCCCCGTTGATGCAGACTTTCCAACCACAGCAATCCTTCAGCAATCCCTCATACTGAGCAAGCATGTAGCGACGGTGGAGAGGAAAAACTCCCCTTTAACAGGAAGAAACCTCCAACAGAACCAGGCTCAGTAGGAGCGGCCATCTGCCACGGCCGTCTGGGGGTTTGAGAAGACAGAGCAGAAACACAGAAGGAACAGAAGATCTGATATAAGAGAATTTTCTATGTTACAGAAAGTAAAAAGTTGATAACAGGACACAGTGGATGTTCAGCCACTGGGAGCATCATCCCAGTCGATGCCCCCCGTCCAACAGGGCATTCCAGCCAAGCAGGATACCAGACCAGGTATATCTTCTATGGAGAGAAAAACACTGAGAGAATAAATTTAATCAGTGTTAAACTTTTATTAGTGTTTTACTGTTTAATGTCATACTCATCTACTCTTAATTTTAATATTTTAACCTGTTATTTTAATCTTTCTTCCAGTGTTTCCTCTGTGGGAGCCCTCTTCCTTGGGAGTGGTGGTTCAGCTGTGGCTGCCTGGGTGCTCTCCAGGTGAAGCTTGGGTGGAGGTGGAGGTCTCGGCCTTCCTCCACTGGGCGCCCTGTGTCGGTGCCTCGGCTATTGCTGTCAATCTTCTGCTGCCGATGCAGATGGCTCCCCTGATGGCAGTTACTTACCTGGCTAACCCATACTTAGCCCAGTGTCCTTGTTTACTGTTGCTTTTAAGTGTGTGCGTGTATAGCAGATGGGGGGCTATAACTGTGCTCATGTCTTAATTCTGGGGGGGGGGGGGGGGGGTTAGTGCTGTAAAGCACTTTGAGATGCTATTTTGTATGAAGAGCGCTTTATAAATAAAGTTTGATTTAATTTGACTTTATCATTAAACTAGAAAAGGGGCGTGCGCGTGAGACTGGAGCAGATCAGAAGGCTGCGGTTTAGATCATGGAGCAGGTAAAGACATCATTATTAACTGAGGAGACTGCAAAGTTATTTTGACTAAGTGCATTAAAACAAATTAATCTGAGATTGTGAAAGACGCAGGTGTGTCTGTCGACCTCACCATCACACTCAGGCAGGTCCTCTCTGTTCTGGAAGTCAATATCCTGCTTTTTTTAAATTTTATTTTTAACTAGCAAGCAAACTTGTCAGTTCTGCCCTTCAGTGAGTTTTTCTCTTGGATATATAGCATAGTATTCTCTTAACTATTTACCACAAATGTACCACACATCCTAGCTCAGTTAATAGCAACTTATTACAAGAAAGCTAAAACAGCAGTCATATATTCTTCTGAAATTAATGTTATATAATAGATTACTTTTTATGTCAGCTACTGACGGATATGGTTACAAGTAAGCAAAGTCATCAAGAATACCATTACTATGCTCGTACATCTTTTTCTCTTTTTTTCCCCAACCCAACTAGTATAACATTTTTTGTCATGTTTACAGTTAATATGACTGGTTTTTGTTTTTAACCATGCTCTAAAATGTATGTTCTGTCTTTTAGGTGGAGGTGATCCCTTCATTAAAGTTTTGCTACAACTGTGGATGAAGTGGAGCTGTAAGTTTTGGAGCTTTCCAACCTACAACGAAAGATCAATAGTGAGTCATTACAAAGACACTCATGGACATGGAAGACGAGGGTTGAGCTGCATTTACCCCAACTGTTTAACTGTGATCCAATCCCATGTGGAGTTTGCAAAACATATAAAGGAACATAAAAAAGAATCGATTCTAGTTGCTAAATTACGCTGTGAACCTTGTACTTTTTCAGCACCAACCAACATCAAACAGTACTTTCTTCATTTAAAGAGACATCTGAGAACACGAGAAACTGTAAATTGCCCATTTGTGGGGTGTTCTTTTAAGTCGAGGGTCACCTCAACTTTCACTGCTCATAAAAGTCGATATCATCATGCTGCTACATTTGTTGATTTCAAACCTGACCTTGTTGTAAAATGTCACAGTCAAGCCTTTGTAAATGATGAGGAGGAAAACTTGGATGATTTTGTGTCATCAGATTTATTGTTGCCTGAATCTGAATTTCAACCTGTGCATAATTCCATTCAGCGGCAGATTGCATCCCTTTTACTTGCCTGCAAGCAGTCCTTCATGTGTCACAATCAGCAATTCAAGAAATTGTTGATGACTTACTTGATATTGGTGAAAGTGCTGGACAAATAACTAGGCAGACAATTGAAAATATTTTGAAGGAGTATAATTTAACATCTGAGGAATTAACAGCATCTTTGACTGAAGCATTACAGAGTCCAAATCCACTCTGTCTACTGTCAAGAGAGGGGCATTTAGGCACAGAATTTAAAATAGTCATTTTATAAACAAAACTTTACTGTCATTGAACCCCTTGAATATGTTTTGAATAGACAAAATAGGTCTCATACTGTTGTTTATGTCCCTATTCTAACAGTACTTAATGAAATTCTCAAAAGAGATGAGGTACTGCATGAGTTGAGGGTAAACAGATCGGGTGAACAGTCTGGAGAGTACAGGTCATGTCTGGATGGTGAGTACTTAAAAAAAAACAAATTCTCTCACATGAAGATGTTAGTTTGTGCATAACTTTGTACATTGATGATTTTGAAATTTGCAATCCCTTAGGCACATCCATAAAAAAACACAAAGTTTGTGGTGTGTATTGGGTTCTTGCCAATTTGCCAAGAAAATATAAGTCGTCATTGTCGAGTGTCTACCTAGCTTTACTGTGCAAGACTGAACATGTCAAGATTTATGGGTATAATTAGTGTTTTGGAGCCATTGATAAAAGACATTCAGTATCTAGAAACAGTTGGTGAGTATGTTGAGAAACTTGCTTGTAATGTAAAAGGGACCATTTTATTTGTGGCTGCAGACAACTTGGCCGCGCACTCCTTAGGTGGATTCCAAGAGTCATTTAATGTTGACAAATTTTGTAGGTTTTGTCTGTGTAATCGTGAAGAAATACAGACTTGTGATGTCAGAAGTGGTAACTTTGTCTTATGAACACCAGATTTGTATGACGAAGCTGTAAATTTATTGAACCAGGGTGAACTTGTCTGTTGATGGTGTAAAACGAGAATGCCCTCTTAACAGATTGACGGGTTTTCATGGATGTAGTATACACACTTTACCCCCAGATTTATTCACATATTTATTTCTTTTTGTCTGATTTATTATATCGAGCAATGAAATTGTTAAATAACTGATAAAATAACGACTGGCTTAATTGATTTTTTTTTTTAAGTACAGCCCTCATATTTAATCATTATTGAATCTGGTAAGACCTTTGGCACCTAATGCTAATTGCTAATGGTCTAATCTGATTCAATGATTCATGCTAAGCTAAAGCCACAAATGGGGTCACCAGACTCAGAACAGCTGGATGAACAGGGGAAAGGTAAAAATTGTTTAACTCAAGGGGAGGTGGAAAATGAGAACATTTGCCCAAATGGTGGGTGTGTTACTTTAAGGACAGCATAAAAATGTTGTCAATCATAATAGAAACATCAGATTTCACATGCTATTCATGGTTATGACAACAAACTAACATTATATATACATGCTCACCAAAAAAAAATTCTGATTTGGTCAACAGGACTTGAGATTTGGGATTTTAAAAACTTCTAAGAACAGGTGTGTGAGGTGAAGTGATCCAAATGGCTTATATTGAATATTTATACTTTTAAAGTGAATATTTTTTTCTCCATTTTCAGGTCAACGTGGTCTACAATGCTTCTGCGTGTCATAGTGTCAGAAACTGAAATCAGACGTCTTGCGGTTGAAGACATCCCTTCAAGTGTTGCGGAACTATACCAGCTGTTGCGAACCAACCTTGGTCTAAGAGGAGGATTTATTTTACAATTTGAAGATGCTGATTTCAATAATCAGTTGTGCAACCTAACAGACATCAAAGACCTTCCTGTGGACCGGGCAACTCTGAAAGTATTGTTCACATTTGATGACGCATCTGATTCTACACTGGACACAGGCAGCCTCCCTTCCCTCAGTAGTGGGGATTTTGTTGAATGGCCGGACCCTTTCCCAATTCCACAGTTCTCACATGATGTGGAGCTGCAACTGAAAGAAGCTAATTGCAGATAAGCCAAAGATGGATCTGTGATGGTAATTCCTAAAGGTTTAAAGACTGATATCCTTGATACACTTGCAGACAGTATGTCAAAGATTAGTGCTTATCCTGAGAGACAACATTATGAAAATGTAGCCAAAGCACTGGTGGAGAAGCATCCCTGTCTGCAAGAACCAGGGTCTGAGAAGGGATGGTACTCGTGGTTTCACAGCCTGAAATTTAAGCTTGGAAACTACCGGCAAAAGTTAAGTGCGGCAGGATGCCCTGAAGTGATCGTAAACAAACGAAAAGCAGGCTATCAAAGGGAAAATGTGTCAAGAAATCAAAGAAGGGTGAAGTGAACTACTGTCCAGATCCACCTGAAGGACAGAATCCTGAAAACATGGAGAAGTGCAAGATGATGGAGGTTTAAATGCTGAAGAGAGACCCTGATCACCAGCTGCTAGAGGATCTGATGGTTGCTACGTTTTCCCAGCGTAGAAAAGAGATCATTGGAGATGAACCACACATCACAGAGCTCATTTCCCGATGGCCAGCTCTGTTCCATGAGAGACAGGTAATCACACGATGCATTATTTCCTAAAGAGCTTTTATCATGTTATGTTGGACAGTGTGGACTGTCCTATTGAGAAATGTTTTTTCTTTTTTGCATATCTCAGATTAGGGCAGAATTCAAGAGGATTGTTACCACAGATCTCCTGGAATCTTTTCTCGACGGACTTGATGACCTGATCCCAAGACTGCTGGAGGTTTACAAAGCAGCAACCAAGTCTGGAAAGAAGCAGTCACTCAAAGACATTTTGGACTGCCTTGTGAAAGATGTAAGTGGAAGTGAGGATAGCTAGAAAATTAGGCACCATTTGTTGTGTTAAAGCATTTTCATCTGACTGCATGTTTTTTGCCATGCCTCATGTTTTGTAGGATACAAATGAGGGGAGAAGGGCTGCTGCTCTGCTTGGTCTGCCACACTACATATCAGGCGAAGATCCATCAGATGTCATCAGGATGTGTGATGTAAGACCATAACTATTTTTTAATGCAAAACTGTATGAATGCTTGTTTATCTTTTTCTTTATTAAAAAAAAATCTATTTGTAATTTTTATGTTCCATCAAACAACTTGCAATATTTAAATACCTTGGAATAATGGCACTCTGTGCTTGCACATAAAAATGGTCTTTCTTCTTTTCATTAAGGCTCATATCGAGACTCTGGATGAAGCCATGAAGGGGATGCAGCTTGGCCTCCTGATAGGCTGTGAAGGTGGTGAACTGGGTGCAATTCCACATGGGGTCTTTGATGTGGCAGTTGTGGTGGAGGAGACCATTGTGCTTCACAATGTTAAAGATGTGGCACATAGCTTCGCCATGCTTATGGGCATCATCTACTGTGTCAATCTCAAGTATCCAGCTGCCATGAAGTATTCCTTCGAGTTTCTTCAGAGAGTGGTGATGAAGATAAGACCAAACCAGGCCTCGGCTCGAGTACATGGCTTGAGAAACAGAATCCTGAGGTACAAACTGTAACATCTGCCAAGTTTTCAGTTTCTCATGTGGAAAGAGTTCCTGTAAGAATGTTGTTCCTTGTTCTTTTCGATACACTTAAACTTTCAGTATTGTGCTGAACTTATGTACTATGATAAAACGTCACACTGTGGCTTTTCAGTTTCAGATCGCTAGAAAAAAAACACTGATCTTCTTGCACTTCATTGTATTGGACTGATTTATGAGAGATGATGGTCTTGACTGGTCAATACAGACTTGTGATGTCAAAATGCAGGACACTTTTTGTTAAGGTGGGGTCCGAGACTTGTTAATTTTCAGATAACACAAACTAGCCTCAAAGTTCTGTCTTTTCTGTGGAATGGGACATGAAAATTCTAATCTGATGCATTTTTCTTTTTAGTCACAATTTTGTAAAATAGCACATTATTTGTTTTAATTTATTGTTTAATGTACTTATTCACTTAATTCAGGATTTCAAGCACTAATACTGACCAACTTCATTTTGTTAGACCAAATTATATGTGATGGTCTCAACTGCTTTCTGTTTAGGCAGACTTGTTTTATCATTTAAGGTGTTATATGAAAAATGCAGTTTTGCTAAAGTTTCAGCAGCCTCAGGATTTAAAGAACTGTTACTAACATATTTTTTGATTGATTTAAAAATATGATCTGAACTGTGCTCTGTTCTAGCAGATCATTTTTTTCCCCAACACATTCTTTAATGTGAAATGCATTTATGTGAACAGATTGAGCTGCTTTAAATCCTCATTCTTGTACTTCTTGGAATAAGAGCTGATTGGATACATATTTGACCACAACTGTTTTTCAATGTGTGGTTATTAGCATGTTGAACAAAAGCATTCTAACAACCTGTTGGGAAAATTGTTACAATAAATGTTTTGAACATTTGAGTTGTAAGTGTATTCTGTGTAATCTTTTAGAAAACTGGTGAACTTACTATCATTAGTCAAGGCAGGGGATACAATTTGAAAATGTTAGTCTGCTTAATTTGTGATTTTAAGTTCAGTTGCTGCCTTAAAAACACGAGTAAGTGTAACTTGAAAAGGCAATTGTTTTGAATGTAGTTAGTTATTTTAATTTTAAAATGTGAATTAAAAGGATATGTAGTTGCATGTTCCTTTGACATGAGAGAGCAAGTTTTCTGAAATAGGTAATGTGAGTTCTTTTAACTCAGAGTTTCGAGTTCAAACAACAATTGGTCATTAATTAAACAATGGTATAACTGAATTGTGTGAGTTGAAAGGATATATTATCGTAAGTTTTCTTGACAAGACAATGTGAGTTCATAAATGGATAATGTAATATAGTTAGTCATTTCAACTCAGAATATCGAGTTTACACAATGAGTTATCAACTTGGCAACTTTTAAAAGTTACCTACCTAAGTTGAATAAACACTTTTCTTGAAGTTCAGTTAAATTATGTTATTAAGGCAGGAATTGAACTTAAGTTTTTAAGTTAACCCACCCTGATAATTTTTACACTGTAGCTCTATCATTGGCAGTATAATACCGGGTGCTGTAAAGACTTTACTGTAGATTAAAGTTTGATTTGGTATTTTGTCCTTTTGTTTGACAAGCATCATTCTGGTGTTCTTCATATAACATAAAAATCAAAGTACACACTGTTTCAGTTGCAATAGGGGCTTACTGGCTTACACCAGATGACTCTGAACCCATTCAAACCCTAAATCAATGCATTGACCAAATAAATGGATGGATGTGCCATAACTTTCTCCAGCTGAATAGAAACAAAACTGAAGTAATTATTTTTGGACCCAAGGAGGAACGATCAAGAGTCAGCACACAGCTTCAGTTAATACAGCTAGAAACTACTGATCGGGCTCGAAACCTAGGTGTAGTAATGGACTCAGACCTGAACCTCCAGGGTCACATAAAGGCAATAACAAGGTCAGCGTTCTATCACCTGAAGAACATTTCTAGGATTAAACGACTGATGTCGCAACAGGACCTAGAAAAACTCATCCATGCGTTTATCTTTAGTCGGATTGATTACTGCAACAGCATCTTCACAGGTCTGCCTAAAAAGTAACTCAGACAGCTGCAGCTGATCCAGATCGCTGCCGCTCGCATCCTCTCTAGAACCAGGAAAGTAGAGCACATCACCCCAGTTCTAAATTCTTTACACTGGCTCCCTGTAGCTCAGAGAATAGACTTCAAAATACTCCTACTAGTTTATAAATCATTACATGGCTTAGCACCAAAATATGTTGCAAAACTGTACCAACCACCCAGACCACTCAGGTCCTCCAACTCTAGCCTACTAAACATCCCTAGACTCAGAACTAAACATGGAGAAGCAGCTTTCAGTTTCTATGCTCCCCTTATCTGGAACAGACTTCCTGACGAGTGTAGAGCTGCTGAAACTCTGAACTGCTTAAAATCAAGACTAAAAACCCATCTGTTTAGAATAGCCTTCGAGTAAATGCTTGATGTCATACACTCAACAAAAATATAAACGCAACACCTTTGTTTCTGCTCCCATTTTTCATGAGATGGACTTAAAGATCTAAAATTCATTCCAGATACACAATATTACCATTTCTCTCAAACATTGTTCACAAATCAGTCTAAATGTGTGATAGTGAGTACTTCTTCTTTGCTGAGATAATCCATCCCACCTCACAGGTGTGCCACATCAAGATGCTGATCTGACATCATGATTAGTGCACAGGTGTACCTTATACTGCCCACAATAAATGGCCACCCTGGAATGTGCAGTTTTGTCTCACAACAAAACGCCACAGATGCCACATGCATTGAGGGAGCGTGCAATTGGCATGCTGACAGCAGGAATGTCAACCAGATCTGTTGCTCGTGCATTGAATGTTCATTTCTCCACCATAAGCCGTCTCCAAAGGCGTTTCAGAGAATATGGCAGTACATCCAACCGGCCTCACAACCGCAGTCCACGTGTAACCACACCAGCCCAGGACCTCCACATCCAGCAGGTTCACCTCCAAGATCGTCTGAGACCAGCCACTCAGACAGCTGCTGAAACAATTGGTTTGCATAACCAAACAATTTCTGCACAAACTGTCAGAAACCGTCTCAGGGAAGCTCAACTGCATGCTCGTCGTCCTCATCGGGGTCTTGACCTGACTCCAGCTCGTCGCCGTAACAGACTTGAGTGGGCAAATGCTCACATTCGATGGCGTCTGGCACGTTGGAGAGGTGTTCTCTTCACGGATGAATCTCAGTTTACATTGTTCAGGGCAGATGGCCAGCGTGTGTGGCGTCGTGTGGGTGAGCGCTTTGCTGATGTCAATGTTGTGGATCGAGTGGCCCATGGTGGTGGTGGGGTTATGGTATGGGCAGGCATCTGTTATGGACGAAGAACACAGGTGCATTTTATTGATGGCATTTTGAATGCACAGAGATACCGTGATGAGATCCTGAGGCCCATTGTTGTGCCATACATCCATGAACATCACCTCATGTTTCAGCAAGATAATGCACGGCCCCATGTTGCAAGGATCTGTACACAATTCTTGGAAGCTAAAAATGTCCCAGTTCTTGCATGGCCAGCATACTCACCGGACATGTCACCCATTGAGCATGTTTGGGATGTGCTTGACCGGCGTATACGACAGCGTGTACCAGTTCCCACTAATATCCAACAGCTTCGCACAGCCATTGAAGAGGAGTGGACCAACATTCCACAGGCCACAATTGAAATTCTGATAAACTCTATGCGAAGAAGATGTGTTGCACTGCATGAGGCAAATGGTGGTCACACCAGATACTGACCGGTTCTGAGTCCCCAGACCCCCAATAAAGCAAAAAACTGCACATTCCAGGGTGGCCTTTTATTGTGGGCAGTATAAGATACACCTGTGCACTAATCATGATGTCAGATCAGCATCTTGATGTGGCACACCTGTGAGGTGGGATGGATTATCTCAGCAAAGCAGAAGTGCTCACTATCACACATTTAGACTGATTTGTGAACAATGTTTGAGAGAAAAGGTAATATTGTGTATCTGGAATGAATTTTAGATCTTTAAGTCCATCTCATGAAAAATGGGAGCAGAAACAAAGGTGTTCCGTTTATATTTTTGTTGAGTGTATGTAGTATGAAATGTGTTCACGCTCTCTTGCTTTTTTGATTTGTGTTTCATGTGTAATGTGTGTTTATTTTACTTTTAATTTCCAGTGATATATTTCCAGTGTTTTTTGTTTTTGTTTTTTTTTAAATCACCAAATCATGTAAAGCACCTTGAATTACCCTGCTGTTGAAAGTGTGCTATACAAACAAAATTGCCTTGCCTTGCCTTACTGTCCCATTGCCTCTATTTTTCAGAAGCCTGCATCAGAGCTATTTTATATTATCATTGTTCATACAGCCCCAATCGACCAGAAAAATGCAGAAGTCTTTTACTAGAAATCAATGTAAAGCAACTTATTTTAGGCCTTTGCAATTATCTTAAACTTGCTGCCGGTTGGGTGCCAGGCTTATGATTTTGCACATTACATTGATGTTAAATCAGTTTATGGCTGGGACCCAGCCATATTTCTGAATTACTGTCTCCCCACCACCAACTTCATTGCTTTACATTGGAAAAAGCAGTACACAGCTTTACCATTCAGGAACAGCAAAAGGAATGACACCGGAGAAGGGTTTCTGTGGTTATCGTTTAGCAGTTGTTGTCCTCCATAATTTGCTAAATAATTGCTTTCTCTGTTTATTATTATAATCACATTATGTCACAAGAATTTCTCTGTATTATACTTTGAAAGCTCTACATGCGTTTTCTGCATTGGATGAAAACAAGATAACCTTCATGTGTTTCTCAGACAATGACAAACTTGAGAGAAAAGGGGAAGGCATCTGTCAGGAGGTCAACAGAGACCTTCTTATAAATGATAATTCTTCTGGAAATGTCAGAGAATCCTCGCTCACACACATTTGTCCTCCTATCCTTGCAAAGACTTCTACAGAGACAATGCATTCCCCAACCACTCACCCTAACCTTTACCATGATGACTAAATGGAACTAAGCTTGATTTCTATATCTAGCCTAAAAAACAGACTCAGCCTTACTCAAGACAACTCTTTAAGTTACTTAGGTCCAACCCTAATTTTCTTTCAAACTCAGAATGTTTAGTATAAAAAAATATTCATACAAGCACACACAAACAATCTTTGATTTCAGTGTGTTTTAGAAAGGGGGGTTGTGGTAACTTGGAGGATCACCTTTCTTTTTAGTGAGTTCAGTCACAGGTGTGATCCAATTATGGAGTGCATATACAGTTACTTTTTGGGTCAATGTTGTTCAACCTTTCATTTCACAACAAATTGAATCTTAAGGAAATTTAGAAAACAACCTAAACAGTTTGTTTCCAGTTACATAGAATCCAATCTAGTCAAAATTCAATCAATCCAGTTAGTTTTAGTCCAAACTTACCAAAGAATCTGATTCAGATCCAGTTGAATATAGTCAAACTCAATCCAAATTATTATATCACTAGATTCAGTTGCTAAATTTTTACTAGTTTGTAAAAAGCTATCTATGCAAGACATCCCAAATTACTATATCGAGTCATTGACTTTGCAGCAATCCCTGATTTTTTGAAATTATGTGGTGGCAGTGGAAAAAAACACTTCTTTTTAACAGCTAAACACAGAAGTGCAGTGCTGGGGGAGCTGGAAAAAACACAAAGAGAATGTATAGTTAATGACAACAACAGCTCTGACCAAAAACACACACCACACACACACAAATGAGGAATCTCACTGGGATCTAAATGTCAACCTTCAAATGTTCATGTGAATGAAAAGGTTAAATATCTATTTATATGTTTGTTAATTCCTTGATCAATAATAACCACCAATATTATGGGACATTAAAATGCATTGTTGTATTTTTATTCTGACAATTTTAGGAAACAGAAAGAGTGAGTTTGCATTTTGTTATTTTTTTTAAAATCTAGATAGATAGATAGATAGATAGATAGATAGATAGATAGATAGATAGATAGATAGATAGATAGATAGATAGATAGATAGATAGATAGATAGATAGATAGATAGATAGATAGATAGATAGATAGATAGATAGATAGATAGATAGATAGATAGATAGATAGATAGATAGATAGATAGATAGATAGATAGATAGATAGATAGATAGATAGATAGTCAAGTCTTCTTTTGTACATGTTTGTCTTATTTTGTGATTTCTTATGAAGGATAAGAATAGCTTGCATTAATTAGGCTTGACGTGATTTCTTTAAGATGATAAATTCCTAATCTTTCCGTTCATCAACTTGTTGAGATAAAGGCAAGTTTTATTCAGGCTACAATCTTTGTATCCTTGAGATCATAAGATAACAATGATAGGAAAATATTTATTTCTTGTGTTACACACAGTTTCATCATTCAGTGTCACAATTCAGGGGATAATGGTGAGCAATAATCTGATGATTAATAATAGTGTGTGATGTAATGTTTGTAGCTTCAATCAGTTGCTTGTTCATTGTCCTCATTTTTATAGTTAAAAGTTTCTGGTTTCTACCATTTTGAAAGAAAACTTTTCCTTTTGTCCAACCTACTTACTGTTTCAACCCCTTATATAAAGAAGATATATATTTAGCTGTGAAATAATTATAAAATTATTCTAAGCGTGATTTTAAAAAAAAATTCTAAATTCCAGAAGGAAGGAATTCAGACGAAGCAAGACAAAAAATTGAAAGCAGATCAAAAGAGAAAAGCAGTGTAAAGAAACCTAGACAGGTGAGCAGATTTCGAGGCTTTTTGCTGCTAAAAGTGAACCGCAAAAACCAACAAGTTCCCCTGGAAATCAGTGTATAGGCTATAGGCAGAGTATAAGACCAGTATAGGCTTTTCTACCTGTAAAGAAATCTCCACCAAGCTTTTTATCAAACACTTCAAGTTTCAAAGACTTTTTCCATTAGTAGACAAATAATGATACCCGCCTGGTCTTGTAATAGAGTTGTGCCAAGCAGAGTTATCCTCATCGCATGGAAATCAAATGTGCCAACTCTGCAACTTTTAGGATGATGTAATGGTACTCTCTTCTCAAAGCTATCTGACTTGTGAGTTCAAATCCCAGTCAAGCTCATTTCAGACTCTGGACAATTGCTAGCTATGTAATAATTCTGACTAAATGGTGTAGCTGTAGAAGCTCAGTCATGTTGAAGTCACAAATCAGCAGTTACAATGAAAAGCTGTAATTCCTTTCCTCAGAGCATAGGTGTATATTATATGTCTGCGAGTACGTAAAGACATTGCTATTGTTATGATAAGGTTATACATATTAGTTCATTATTGCAGCACAGATGCTAAATGTGTTCTGTAGAAGTTAGCATTACGTTAGTAGTCTTTGGGCCATTTTTTTGTACCATGTCCTTAAACTGTCTATTGTCATCCTGACTACGACTCTGGAGCAAGCAACAACTACGAACACAAAGGGCAGATTCTAAAAGATTTATTTTCTCTTAGTTTCAACAAAGAAGAATAACACATGGGGTTTTGGACGACTGTGGTGATGTGACTGCTCCGGGAAGCACAGGAAGAGAGGTGAGCCGGTAAGTGTCTTGTAAACGCTGATCGTGAGGAGTACAGAACTTAGAAGATATTAGATCTTACTGTTACGTGAGGGAATGGAAACCCTGAGGGGGAGAACAGGTCCAGTTCTATGGGTTGATCAGCATGGAACGGGGTGGGTGGTGGTGATGAAATTCCTTTAATTTGCCTTCAAGGTGAGAAATCTGGTGTGTGAGTTCGCCGGTGGTTAGGCAGGTGAGCGATCTGACTTCCAGCTGATGGGTTCCAGAAGGAGGTGGTCCAAAGAGCAGTATAGGAGCCAGGGACCTGATGAAAGCAGTCGCTGGAAGGTGCAGGCATTTGGAGGTGCAATCCAAGAGGCAGGGAAGACTGAAGGGAAGGAGACAAAGCAGGCTTCTAAAAAAGCTGAACAATTGATTAAGTTATTACTAAGTCAAAAGGTCTTGTTGTCTCAGCATAATGAGAAAAGCAAGTTGTTATCCCGAAATTATCCTATTCTTATTCGTAGCTTAGACTTTCCCTCGCTTAGTCCCGTCAAGGGACAGCAGTTGGAAATCAGCTTAAAGCAATAATCTGGTACATAGCACCAAATGGTGACTTTCATGCTTGAGTTGTAGGCTACATTGGCCCCTTTCAAATGAACTATAAGTAAATAACAGAAGCAACTTACTAAGGAGGCCTTCTCTCAATTTCCTTTTTTTTCTTTAGCTTTTTCTCTGCACAATTCTTTTTTTCTAACTTTAGCCCCTAATGAATAAGAGTCATTAACATCTTTCAGAGTGTTGAAACCGATTTGTGGCAGTACAAGCATGTTTAAATTCAATATCATTTTTGGTCTTGTGGAACCCCACAGGCCTGCAGGCATCGTAAAAAGCAGCCTCGAGCTCTCATTTCTCTCAGCTGTAATGTGAATCTTATTTGTTGCTTGTTTGTCGCTCATCCTATGGACTTATGCTTAGTTATTTTTGGGGACTGGGAGGTGAATCACTGTTGGAGCGTGACGCGGGTCACTGGAAAGGCATTCTGAAAGTTGTGCATCATTTTCAAATGGTTTTTGTGCTATATATATATATATATATATATATATATATATATATTATTAGTTTAGTTGCATCAATGATTTTGTCATGTAAATCAAAGGCAGTTTTTTTCGTTGCTGGTACAGCCATACAAGTTTAGTTTGAAAATGTTTCTTCTCCTTATTTGTCATATTGTTATCTTTGTTTTTGCAGGCTGGACTATCAGTCAGTGAGGACTCACTGGGATTTCTCCTGTAAGGCTCTCATGTCGCAGTGCAATAAACAGTAATTGATATAAAGGGACTGGGTTAGGAAGAAGCGGGTGCTCTATTGCTCAATATTATAGACTGCCGGTTGTTTTGGCTGTTGAATAACACTTACTAATATTCCTCAAGAGAGTGAAAGGAAGTTGAGAAGATTGCAAAACTATAAGATGCAAGTTGCAATGAGACAAAAGAAAGTGGACGTGGGAGTATTTTCCCTTACAAAGATCTGAACTGCAACCTTACTGGCACATAGAGATGAAACATGAAAAACAGAATCATAGCTTTCACTTTATACTCCAGCTATGGGGAAAATGTATTTACACCTCCAAACATGCAAACCTATGGAACTGCAATGACATTATTTTGATTACAAGTTATTTTTGAATATTTTGTTGATGTTTGCAGCTGTGAGGCAAGGTGAAAACATAATGTCACCTTCAATCTAATTTTAGGTCCATGTTCATAGGATAGGAAGACCGGCAGGTAAAAATAAATAAAAATAACACATTCGTAAATGAAACTGTACTGTTAGAAAAAAATATATGTTTATGAGAACAAAGGGAGCAGTGAAGGAAAAAGGAAGTGTTGGGAAGGGGAGACGGATGAAAGCAGAAAAAATGAAGGATCCACAAACACCTGAGGCCCTGCTTTCTTTGTTGTTGCGATCTGCCCACAGAGCGGTAGAATGACAGTACAATTTTACAGCAATCCACCACCATCAGTGATAAATATTGTATATATCTTTCCCTGCATGGGTCAAATGTTGAAACATGAAACAGAAAATCATGATACATGTAAACATTAAAAACAGGTAATTTTCATCAAGCTACTTTAGTGTTCTTACAAGCTTCAAAAACATGTAAGGTTAATGATGACTCTAAATTGCAAACAGAAAATGAATAGATAGCTAGACAGATGTAATTCTTCGATTTGAACACAGCATTACATTATCTGACCATTCTACTAAGCACAAATAAAAATATCCTTTAAACATAATTTGTGTTAATGTTACTTGATTCCAAAAACTTAGAAATAAAGTCAACTAGAGTATTGATTTAACTGTTCTCTTAAGGTGGACCTCCACAGTCATGATTGGGACCAAAATGTGTGTAATGAGACACACTACTGGTTAAAAAAAAGAAGTGCTTTAAAACCTCAAATTAAGCAAATTTAGTTTTCCAACTCTGACAAAAAAATTGTTTTTCAGGCTTGGCTGGGTGACTCAATCAAACTGGAAATGACAGCACAACACTATTTTTAAAAGGTTTTCTCCATCTAATCCTTTTGAAAAAAGCTATGTTCACCAATCCATTTAAAATTTATTGAAAAGACTTGCTTTAAATCAAATGTTACATAAGTATTTTTATTCAAATGAATAATTTAGATACTTCTTCCAGCAAGCTTTCTCGTCATTAGATGTATTCCAAAGGATGAAAATTGTTTTACTTTTTTAAATTGTGCTCCATAAGTGGGAATCTCACATCAAGTCACCAGCTTGGGTATGCATGTTTCAATGGATTGGTTTCTGGGACATCATTAGAGTAAAATATAATATTGAAAATTATTCAGTTTCTTGTATTGTCTGTTTTTTTCTCGCTCTCTCAAGAAGATAAGGTTAAAGGTCAGGTCCAATCACCTTAACTCTCAACGCAGTTATCCTGGGTTCGAGTCCCTGCCCTGGGCCATTAGCTACATGTCTTCCCCTTCTCTCTCTGCCCTATTTCCTGTCTAGCTACTTAAGAATAAAAGCCACTAGTGTCAAAAAACATAAAAAGGGTTTATAATAATAAAGCTTTGTTCTATTTGACCTAGAGTTACACCCCCAACAACGTACAGACTCAGCTTTTTAAGTATATTACATACACAGTCCCAGACAGATATTTACAGTAGGTGAATGAAAAAGACACAGAACCTAACTTTTAACCTCACGGCAGACATCTTGATAAGTTGCTTCACTATTTTCACATAATGGTCTTTCCTTATGATGTCATCTTTCCTGTGAAATGCACCAGTCCCTCCTTCAGTAAAGAACCACATGATGCTGGCACTGATGTACTTCAAAGTTGAGATACTGTTCTCAGGCTTGTAGGAGTCCATATGTTTCCTCCAAATTTTCAGTAATAATGCCCATTACAGTCAAATACTTCAATTATAGATTCCTCACTTAATTTCATCCTCCCTGAGTAAATGTGCAAACTACAATCTAGCTATTTGTATGGCTTTGGGAGGAATGGGTTCCTGCTCATTAAGTGGCCTTTCAGTCTATGTCAGCACAGGCCTGCTTTTAATGTGGATAATGACACTCTCTTACCAACTTCTGCCAGCTTTTGTTCTGGGGTTGATGCGCACCAAAACACATTAATCTCAAGCAACTTTTCAAATGGAATGATGGCTAAATTTTACTCTGAAGCTTATAACTACATATTATTGTTTGAACAGATCAAAATGGCTCCTTCAGGCTTTTGAAACAATTCGATTCCTAATAAATTGGCTAATTTATTTTACTTTTTCCATGAGGTCTCCCACAGAAATGGTGTGTTTGAGACATTCCCATAAAATACATCCTCAGTTGCCCCTCCAATTAGCTCAAATGTTGTTAAATGACCTGAATCAAGAAACTCATATAGCTATAAGATAAGCATCTGGGCTTTGCCGAATGTTGAAAAATATAGCAATCTTCTACACACAAATTTCTGATCTTTGTATTAAAAAGTGACTATTTAGCAGCTCTGAAAAGAAACAAGAAACTTCAGTCAATTGGTTTAATTAGTTTTGCTTTCTCTTCTCAAGCTGCTGTCATACCGCTTCCTGTATTGCCATGTATGTTGATGCATTGTTAAACATGTGTTAGGTAGGTCCAAACATGAGGAAATTAGGTTGATTTTGTGAAACATAAACTCCTGTCCCATTGTTAAAGTATGGGTGTTACTTTTGATATGCTCTCGTTTTAAATAGTGCACGTGCATTAGGATAAAAGTTGTGGAAATGCATCAGTACGAGGCATGTTACTTATGGCGTGATTCCAATGTCTCATTTTTTCATATTTAAGAATCAACTGACTCTTTTGGAATTCCATTTTGATGTTACATGAGTGCCCCAAAGTAGTCAGATAATTATTGGCTGAGTTATACAAGAGGTAGGGTATTGTAGGGTAGTGGGGTACTTTCAGTTGCAAGCATTCAGCATCCTGAGTGTCCTGAGACAGAGTGGTTGGAATAGTCTTGCACGAGATAAGACAGTGCCAATATTTGATAATTGCTGCAACATTTGATTAGAAGATTCATTCTGTAAAAACCTTGGGCAATGGTTTTTATGCAGCAGAAGTTTTGACAGGTTCATGCTACAGTGTTGAATGTGGAGGAAGGCAATGCTGTAGCAATATTTAGCTATAAAGAGTATTTAAAGTCTACAACTACTCCAGAACTCAGCTGGATGTGTGCTGACGAGGACCATAGGGCGGGAACACATTACACTACTTTTAAAGTCGCTGCCCAGGCTCCCTGTGGATTTTAGGATTGACTTTAAAGTTATTTTATTCGTTTATAAATGTATTTATGGTCTTGGTCCATCTTCTTTATACAACCTGCTTTTAACACTACAACGGCCACTATACTGTAACTACCAGAACGACCACTGGCAGTCATTTTGACTGTTGTATTTAAAACCTAATTTAATTACCTTGCAAGTTTACTACTGAGATAATACAAAAAATAATTTGCTAAACAATGTTTTAAAAACCACAATAAGGCAAAAATTACCATTTTTAATTGGGAGAAGCTGCACTAAAAATAAAACTTCCGACACCTGCAGCAGATGCTGCAAAGCTATGTGCAGGAGTTGCACAAGGCAAAGAGATGTGATTTGCGCTTCCTTTGTGCTGTAAATAATTTTATTAACCTCATTGTAAATAGTATAAATAGTTAAAATAATACAGATTTTCTTGCATTTATGAGCTATACATTTTTACTGAGTTTTGACATCCAGCTTGTTCTGTTGCTTCTATTTCATACTTACACTTTCACCGTAACCCTTCAGTAGGCTACATATATTTTAATAATATAAAAATCGTTTCTATTTTTTTCTGTGATAAAGGAAATTAATATTGTTGTCAATTTATAGTAATGTCTATTTGTTAAAATTTTCAAATGAGATTGAAAAAATGCTCTTCTATGTATGTTACACTAATAGTTTGAGGCTGATGTTCGATTCAGGTAAAAGCTTGCATAATTAAACTTTGACTATCAAATTAAAAATGGTAATTTTTGCCTTATTCTGGTTTTCAAAACATTGTTTAGCTAATTAACTTTCGTATTTTCTCAGTAGTAAACTTGCAAGGTAAATAAATTAGGTTTAAATACAACAGTCAAAATGACTGTTTGTGGCCGAAATAGGTAGAAATGATTGTATTTCATCTATCTTTTGAACACTAAATATGAAATCTATTTTTTATGAAAGTTTACAGAGTTTTAGGAAAAGTCATGAAACAACAAGGCTTTATGTTATTTTTTCATAAAGTAATTAAACATACAAATTGAAAAATTCAAAATGACTGCCATGGCCGTTCTAGTGTTAAGATATGAGCCCCCATGGTCCCTGAGGTCCTCTGGCACTGGCCTTTTAGTTGTTCCACAAGCCAGAACCAAGACATACGGCGAAGCCTTGTTCTACCACTATGGCCCTCGTCTGTGGAACAGCCTGCCGGAGAACCTCAGGGCCGCAGAAACCGCTGTTTTTAAAAAGAGGCTCCAGACCTACCTTTGTAGTTTGGCTTTTAATTTAGTTATTTTATTTATCTAATTTTTATTTTTCATCTTTATTTTATTTAAGAATTAATTTTTAATATTATTTATTTATTATTTTTATTGGGTTTTTTTTTTGTTCTGTGTTGTTTTTATAGACTAACTCCGGTGTGTACTTCATGGGGATGCTTTGCCTGGGAGCCCTGCCAGTTTAGCCATGGAGGTCACTGCAATTGGGATCGCTTTTTTTTTCTTTTCGCTTCTGTCGTGATGGGCGGGACTCTGCAATGCAGCCTTATAGCTTTGCTGTGTATACCTGCGTGGCCTGATCACAGTGGTCCCTGCGGTGACTCCTCTGTGGCTGTGGGATGGCTTCCAGTGTGTATGGATCTCCCAAATATTGTTTCCTCACAGTAGCATCATTCTGGATGTTTATTTTTATTCTATGTTCACTTAAAGAGATAGGAATGGATTGAGCAGTGTTCTTGCAATGAAGGGGTAGAGGATGGGGTGTGTATGTGTCTTGTGTGTGCTGAGAGTTTAACTGGTTGTGTATGATTGATTTAGCTTAAATGTGTTTTGTTTATTTTTTTATCTGTTCATATTTTGTTTTTTATCATGTAAAACACTTTGTGCTGATTTTATCATGAAAATTGCTCTACAAGTAAATTTTGATTGATTGACTGATCTTCCATCTTCCTATGCTATTAAAATACAAGGCAGATACACCCTGGTGTGATGGTTGTATTGGATGCCAAGTCTAATAAGCATACTCCTGATTGGTTGTTTTCTTCACAGTTCTAAAACGTGTCACACCAACACATGAAAGGTCAACACCAGGAGAAGCACCATGCTGTTTCTGCTGCAAATCTACAACAATGACTCAGTGGAGAGATTCCTTAGCCTGACTGCACATCCCAAGTAGGATTAAAAAAGAGGGCATGTCTCCATCGCTGCATGGATAAAACTGTGTGGTGAAGAATTAAGGAAACAGAAATTTGACCAATAATTTGAGGTGGTATCAGTTATGTTTAATTTCTATGATTATGTATTTATAAAAACAATAAGCTTCCACAAGCTTATGTCAAGCTTATATTCTAAACTTACACACAACATATATCAGCAATTAATTTTCTTCTCCTTATTTGCATCTGCCAATTAACTAACTTATCATTACCATAGTTAGAAAAATGTCTGTTTCAGCCTATTGTTCAGCACTTTTAGCTCAGGAAGTAGTGAACAGAAGCCCACAATGACACTAAGGACAAGCCCAAGGACAGGTATAATGTAATTGTATACCTCCTGGATTTTGTTGTGACTGAGGTTTTCTGCTACATCAGCACACAGGATTGTTTCACTCCACTATTTTGTATCTTACAAATTGGTGACAGCCAGAAGGCATTTTTCAGGTTAGCCACTATTAAATAAACAATGATTAAGATAATCCCTGTTATAAATATGGAATAAATGATAAACACCAGACTTACAGGTCAAATTATAACTTCAGTTGTTTCAAATGCTAACCCGTCTTGAACCTCTAAGCTGCTCTAAGGAGCCGAAAAGCAAAACAGCCTCGTCAGCTTCTTTCTCTCTGAAGTCTTGTTGGTTTATCCATGAGGGAATGTCACTGAAGGCTTCACTAAATCTAGATCAAAGAACCACTGCAGCACTATGAACCTTTTAAAATTGTTTTAGAATAAAACAATCCAGTCTTCCTGTGAGTCATTACCAGTTACCAGTCAAAACTGAATGTATCAGAGCTTATAGGTTATTGGAATTTGCTTTTAGGCTTAATGGAACTAAATAATTAAAGATATATTAAATTAAGATGACTTGAACAGGTTCATGTGCTCCTTTAATTTCTAATTTTTAAACTGCACTTTATATTAGTTCCTTTCCACTAAGCCAGTGATGTGCAGTGGGATTAATAACTGGGGAGGCACTGAGCCCTCTGGAGTTGCATGTGCAAATATATAAAACACAAAATAGAAGCTTATATTTCCATTTGGACCTTAGTTGAAACATTTACTTTATTTTCTACATACATTAATACATAAAAATTGTTTTTTGCAGTATTTTAAAATGTGTAAAGTGTGTTGACACTACAACAATAAGGCATAGCATTATGACCACTGACAGAGGAAGTGAAAAGCACAAATTATCACTTGATTATTGTATTTGTTGGTGTGGTATGAATTATAAAATACACTGTATGTTTTGAGCTACTTAAACTGACCTCTGTACTATAGGCTGTAGGAATTAATAGCAGTGTAACAGTATGCCAAAAATCCTGGTTCTGGGTTATGTGGGACACACATTGTTACAGCCAGATGTCCAGTCTGTTTATACTTTATTATTAAGTGGTCATATGAGGGTATGGGATCAGAACAGTATCACCTTGAAATGAAACTGAAAATAAATATTGGCATTGAAAAATATTATTGTAACTGAAAATATTAATTTTGAATCTGAAATAAATCTAGTGAAAATTTCTGTATTGAAAGTGATTTTTTTTTATATGAAACTCATGTTTATGCATTGAAAGAAATAACTCAAGTTTTCAAACTTTCATTTTTTTTACAATGCAAATCTTTTTTTAAATATTGCTAATCTTTTTTTACAATGCTAATCTTTTTTTCAATACCAATCTTTTTTTCAATGCCATTATTTTTTTCAGCTTCATTCAGGTGATACTGTTTTGACGTGGAAACTCTGACTGTCTGAGGCCAGACGCGAGAAACAACAGGAAATTTACATTGCTAATAATGTGGTTTGTGGAAGAAAAAAAGACATAAACGGTTTCTTCTCAGTTTCTTCTACTAACCAGTAGACTATGAGTCTTGGTGATAAAGTTTTATGGTTCTCCAGATTATAGACAGTGTGGTATGAAGGGATGTAAATACACACTATATAGACTATACCATATTAAATAACTGTATTTATTTCAGATCCACAATACATATTTACAATACATGTCAATAACGTTAACAAATCAATTAAGACTGGTGTAAGCAAAGCTAACAACACTGACAACTCGTTTTTTATTAGATAGCAAAACGTAGTTGTGACACACACTCTAAACCAGAAGGTGGCGGTAATGCACGCCAACTACCATGGCAAACTAAAAAGAAACCGTTAATATCTTATTTTTTTTATTATTATTATTCCACAAACCACATTATGCTTTCTGTACACCCAGAGACTTTGAAACGATTTAGAAAAGATTCTTAAAGATTATCAGCTCACATCTAAAGACTTGGGTTAACAGTTTTTTAGTCTCAGACTAAAGATTTTATAAACACTGAATCTTGTTGGGACACTATTTAAAAGACTACACCTAGCTTCCCACAAAATTCCTCCCATTATGCTCAGCATTATACAGTTTCTTTATGTGCGAATGTTGCATTCTTTGCCAAGATTAATCTTATGTCAAATAAAGACTTGCATTCAAAGTGGGTACTGTATCATCAAGTAACTGGTTAACTCATATCTTTTTAATGCAAGGTGTTTATGCTGTACCACTTGCTCCATGCAGATGCACAGATAGCGCTGGTTTGTGCCTATATTCCAGGGGGCAAGGTTGGCATACAATTTATAATTTATGGCCCATTTCTCAGCCATGCAACACAAATATTGTATTTGTTGTGTATAGACCCTGCCAGGCTCCATAGGTGGCTACAAAACTGTTATTTATAAATATGACACCTATGTTTATAGCCTACTTTCCTGCAGGAACAAAAAAAAATTGATATGTGGCAAGGTGCAAAACAATATCATAAACGGAACTCAAACCTACCATCATCAGCGATGTAACCCTACTTATTAACCATTGTGCCATAGCAGAAAGGTAAACCTCATGCAGCCAGGGTACACTCTAAGTGTACAGGACCCCCACACGGTCACATAGTTGAATGAACGGAGGGAACAGATTACGACTCCATGCGTACGGTTTAATAAACCGAGGGTACAGATTCTTACCCCTCAAAAATTATTTCTGCACCTGACCCTTGCCGGTGTTATGCCGAGAAATGCATGCCTGCCGAGAATTCATCCCCTGTCGCGGGAACGCGCTTCGTTCAAAACTCCCTGATGATGATGACGAAAAAGGATTTAAAATATAGCGACGCGGCAGGAATTCACACCTCAGAGTTTGCCCTGCCGAGAAATGCATCCCCTGCTATATCAAATAATAAGGCTGCTATGAATGATGTAACATTTTCTATATAATTCAACTTTCTATATGAGCATCTGGTGTGAAATCCAGCTCTGTAGGGCAATTTTTGGGTTCAAAAGAGGGGGGATGCATTTCTCGGCAACCTCAGAGTTTGGGTTCTATTTGCAGTTTTTGAAGACAGGTATACACAAACAAACAACCAGGGAGAAGTTTTTTTTAATACTTTATTGATAATTAAAAACTGAACTTCATAACAACAAAATATCCAGGTCCTGACTCCCCCCCAAAGAGCAAAACTGGATTTTCTTGTATTACATAACGGACATTTAGGGGCATAGGGTGTATTTTACATAATTTGTGGGCTATTAATTAAGAGTTTTTAGACCAACCGATAACATAATTGCGTACTCTGCCATTAACAGCAGATAAAACGTTTTCTTATGTAGGCTACATTGTGTCCTGTTTCCACCCATATCAGCCTTTAATCGCTGATTTAAAAAGTTTAGATGTTATACAATGCTTTAACTATCAGGCTGTTGGTAGAAAAAAACGCAGAATGTGACCCATAAACACCGGAGCACCGAAAGATACTCCTGAGACACTGTGACGTTAAAACAGTAGAGTTAAACGTATTCAGATAAAAGGTGTCAAAGTCGTCCTTTTTTACATTTATCTGCCATAAAACAGTACATTTTCAGGACGTACATGCATAGGAAACATGGTAATATTACGAATATATTTAAAAGTTGTCGCGTCGCTATATTTTAATCCGTTTTCGTCATCATCATCAGGGAGTTTTAAACGATGCGCGTTCCCGCGACAGGGGATGCATTTCTCGGCATAACACCAGGACGGTATGACGGAAAATTTTAGTGGTTTTGAAACCTTGACTTTTCCATACCGTGGTATACCTTGAAACCGGTAACCGGCCCATGCCTGAGTACAAAAGTCAAACTTGAAGTGCTTGCCTCTGCTCCAATCTTCATTACACAGTAGCTGGAGTTGGTTGGGCCTGACGTGCCAAGACAGCTGGTACACAACCCAAAAGCCTGTCTGGCCTCATGTGGTGTGAGGCTGTAATCCAGTACCAGAGAGGCAATAGGCTAGGGAAGAGGACTAACAAACCACTCCAAAACAAGCCAGAAACGGTGGAAGGTTGGGTGTGGGGCTTGCAACTCCATCCCGTAAAACCCAAACTGCTACAGAAATCAAATATAGTATAGTAGTTGCCCTAGTGTGGTGACCATCGGGGTCTCTGGTGATTCCCACAATTTTTGTGATTTTTTCGTGTTACTGCTCTTGTTAGTTGTAATGTTTTTTATTCATAGCATGTTTTCGTTGTTCTTTACAGCTTGCAAGTATCATAGCAAATTGGACATTTTTCAAGTGGACTATGTGTCCAAGAACCGTGAAAAACAGGTTAGTAGATATAAGGAGAACGTCCATGTACAACTGTATGTAGCTAATTTTGTGTAGTTTTTCTCTCAAAGCAGTGGCCACTTACTACTGGCCGGCACTTTATCTTCAAGCATATATCACAGCGATCCTCCGCTTACCAGCAGCACATGACCACATAAACTTTAAATTAATGCCGGGCTCTGTTAGCTGTCAGCCCCCCATCAAAAGGCCAAGCAATTCTACTGGGGAAAACCCTACAATTATGTTTTAGTGATTATATGGGTACTGATGTCTAGATGCTGAGGGGAGAAAGAAAATGAATATTTGATTTAATTATGAAATAAAAGTATGATTTACTTTTTCTCTTTTACCTTCTTCCCTAGGGGTGCATTGGCTACCGTGCCCCTCATGGTAAACTTTAGCTTTCTTGTCATCCCCTCTCTCACCTGCCTTTCCTGTCTCTCTATTTATCACTGTCTAATACTGAAGTCTGAAAAAGGGAAAATTCCACCCAAAAAAAATCATAGAGTTGTGGTCAAATATTACATAGAATTGTGTGTATTACATGGCAGTCTTGAGTCTACATTATTTACTACTTATTTTTCTCTGTGATGGCATGATCAGGCCTGGCCCTAACCAATTTGGTGCCCTAGGCAAGATTGCACTGCTAGTGTACATATACTCACAAGAAACTAGCTTTGTTTTAGACATTGTTTTATTTAAATAAAACAATTGCACATTCAAAGCCAGTCAGCTGGGTCTATTGGAGCAACAGAAGGTCTGCTTGATGCTGCTGCATCACTGCTGGTTTGTGCTGCTGAGGTGGAGGCAACAGAGGGACATAAGAGGAGTATGTGATACCAGTCTAATAATAAACACATGATTTATAAAATACAATAAAATGAAATAATATAAATGAGAAACCTATAGATAAATACATGATCTAGACCATAGTGTATAATATGCAATGTATTTTTTCAGATACAAATTATATTAGTAATTCATATTAATTAAATTAATTAAATGTTATTATCATTACAATGAAATTCTAATTAGCAGAATCCAAAAGAATCAGTAAACTGCAGTATAATATTGCATGTGGGAATGCAAAGTTATGCTCTAACATTAATGATGTGCACTTTAACACAGGTGTAAAGTTTAACATGATAAACACACTTTATAGACAATATGAGCTGAAACACAGTTAACAGCTGGCGTTACAACTATGGAATTATTATTATGATTATTAATGGTATTTTGATTGATTATTACAAGCTGGGAAAACGTGAGATAATGATGCCAATGAAATTAACATTAATACACCTGCTGATTAGATCTAATATTTACACATCTGTCCGAGGAAGTTACTCACATTACTATTTTCCATAATAATAGCGCTAGGCTTATCTGTGAGAACCATTGACTGTTAATATTTTGGTTAGAACTAGCAGATAGCGCTGGCTATTTATAGATTATACAATACATTATTGATCATCGTTCTGTAACATCAAAATAATATCATTAACATCATCTTTACTGTAACATTACCTTTGTCTTTGGTGCGCTTTCCTACTCTTCTTTTCTTTTTTTCCTCCCCTTGGGCACCAGATAATTTGGGACGCTTTGACGTATTAACTTATTTTTGACAAAAAACCGAATGGAGAGTAAAAGAAGTCTGATTGGTGGAGGTGGTTTCCCATCCTGCTTTGCGGCGCCTCATGTTTTGTTCTGCACCGTGAGCTAAAAGTATGTGTGATCCCTTCAAGTACCCCCTGGTAGCATAAGAGATTTTATGCCATATAAAGTGCATTATTATATTATCAATGAAATGAAATTAAACCGGAAAGGTCCCATCACGGCTCTGACGCCCCCAGGTTACACGGCGCCCTTAGCATTTGCCTATACAGTCTATGCCACAGGCTGGCCCTGGGTATGGTTGCAGTATTTACTACTTTGTTACAAAAATATTCATGAAATTTGGTTCTCCTATGAACTTTTATCTGGGTCACATGGATCAATTTTAGTATGAAAGTCAACAGAGAAGTTTGGAAAGGAAAAAGTCACTGAAATTGAACTTATGTGTACTTTCATTTGCATTGACAGGAGGGTGATTTCTTTTCATGATCAAAAAGAGCAAAATAGTGTTCCTTTTCCTCATCTACATTGAAGTAACATCCTTAAATTAACCACATATCCTATTCTGTGTTTGGGTATTTGGACAGAGAGTCCACTGTACTCTGTAAAATCCCATGAATTTCCCCAAACCAAATCAACCAGCAGATTGGGTTACATTTTCAGAGGACCCAAAATAAGTACATTTTTGTATGTTCATAAAACATACAAAAAAGTATGTACTCCATTCATTAAATCACAGAAAGTTATAGACACTACTAAAAACTCAAGACTGCCATTATATACTGTACATTGTTATAACATGATTCAATGTAATAACAAAAACTTATATGGCAAACAAACTCTGGCTTTGCAGATATTCGTTTAGTTTTGAGATGCAAATATTTGTAGTGCAAACAATCATTTAGAATTTTTCAAAAATGTTGAAACCTAATTTCTCTGTTTTATTTTGCCCTTTGTTTCAGTCTAAAAGCCTGGCCCCCATCCTGGGAACCGCTGGAGAAAATTCAGTTGGCCATTACTGAATGAGCTCCCACGTCTCAGAAAATGCTATGACACACTTAACGTCTTATCTGATTATCAGATGACAATTCAAAAGCATGCAAGTCATCCACTGTAAAGACAGATGCAAACCTGTTTGAGACGTAAGGTTATCAGTAGTTTAATTTAATAGATGTCATTGAAAATAGTGCTGTCATTAGCGTTCCCAGCTCAGAGATTCCCAGTGTTTATTGTTGTCAGAAAAGTAACCCAGGCCCTATGTTTGCTATTGCTTCTTCAAAACGTTTGGACATAACAAATATTAGTTTTAATATTTTTTAAGGGGTAAATGCTAACAATGAAGTACAGTAACCATATTTCCATCCTCCCTCCTACAACAAGCAATCATAACCCAGCGTCAACGTAATGGCATGGTCCATTGAGCCACTTGTTGAGTAATTGACTATGGATTGGCGAACTTTTGGGGCACTTGTGGTTATAGATTGACAAAATTGCATTCACAAGGTTAGTGGGAAGTCAGCTCTTGGATGTCAACATTTTCACAATTCTTGGCAGCCATCTAAACCCTTTCTATCCATTCAAGTTCTTTGTGATATACTACCTGGAAATCCCTATATTAGGCTATAGCCTACTGTAACTGGTAAAGAATAAGGGCTAACTATATTTCAATCAGGAGAGACTTAATTAAGAATGAACAATTATTTATTAACAATGAAATGTGCAAAGTCTTTTGGGGGTTAGACTCCATCATGACGACTTCATGAGCTTTGAGGGGTAATGAGGCCGACGCAGGATAGGATGCCCCCCTATGGGGTCTAAACACTGGTGGTGAAGAGGAATGGAGGCTGAGATGAGGAGTGGGTTTCAGCCTGGGCCTGGACTCTGCTGAGCTGGATGGAGGTGACTGGGGTAGAGGACGGTTGCAGTGTATGCCTGAAGCAACAGCATGACTGTGAAAGAGAGAGTTTTCAAACTTTTGACAGCAGGCCATTGATTGGTTGAGAAACTTCATGGCTGGATGGTTAATTCCAGAATGATACACGCTCATGATCAGCTGCTCGCCAGAGAGAGAGATAGAGGTAGTAGTAGGGGGTGTGGTTTCAGAATGAATGAAAGAATTACACCAGTCTAACTGTCTGAACTTACGCTGAGCTCCATTTAGTGAACCCAGATAGTATTCTATAGTTTTTTAGTGGGACCACATCACTACAAATAAGCAAACTGTTATGATGGGAAAACATTTATATGAAACATTTAGTAGTTTATGGGGAAAATTGGGTCTAAACTGGTCCAAATTGAAAAGTATGACTGTGCACAATGCAAGAACCAATATCTTGAGCACATTTGGACACTAAATATCCCTTAAAACATGTTTAACCCTGTAAAGCCCAAACCATTAATTAATTGACAGAAAATTCAAATTCTTTGAAACTGGAGCCTTTATTGGTCCTTCTGAACAAATAAAACTTTTTTTTTTCCAATATCAATTTCCAAATAGGAGTTTTAATTTGTATCATATTTGATACAGCGGGTCACAATGCTCAAAAAAAAAATTTTTCTCTTGAACAAAAAATACAAAAACAAATCTAACAAAAACAATGCAGCAATGGAACCGGCAGGGTGGAAATCTTGAAGACATAACTTTTACATTTTTTTTACTCATTTTGCGGTTCACGAGCTTTTTATTTTTGAGTAATGGTGGGTTTGAAAACAGTTTCTGTCCTTGTTCAGACAAAGATGCACTCTGCATTTCTCACAGTACACATGGGCAAAGTGGCCTACGCAGTGCTTGCATCTCTGTCGGGTTTCCCATGTTGGGAAATGATGAAGTCCATCCTTTCTCACATCAGGGGGCAGCTCTTGGCGTTGCTTCTGGAGAGGAGAGTGGTCTACCACACTTTTTGACCTTTCCTGCGCTTGTGAGGGCGGAGCCAACAGAAGCCTGAAACCTTCGAAGGGGCAGAGCTTTCTGCTTGGGCTGCAGTTTCTCCAGGTCTCTTCTGTAGCGGATCCATGGATTGATTACTGCCACTGTAACAGTGTGCCCCCAAATGTAGATGTACCATCTTCGGGATCTAAAGTTGAACTTGTACAGTGCAGATAGCATATCAAGAAGGTCAACGCCTCCCATGAACCTATTGTTTGTGTCAACAATGGCTGGTCTAGGAACCATTATGTAGGTTTTGGCTTTCCGATCCCAACGTTTCACATTGCCCAGTGGTTCAACACCAACAAAAGAAGAGAGCAGGTTCACAGCTTTGTTGTCATACCATCTCACAATTATATTTTCTTCCTGATTTACTCTGAAATTCAGAGACCCCCTTCCCTTTGTCTTCAGTTCTTTC
Source organism: Valencia hispanica (assembly GCA_963556495.2). Taxonomy (NCBI): domain Eukaryota; kingdom Metazoa; phylum Chordata; class Actinopteri; order Cyprinodontiformes; family Valenciidae; genus Valencia; species Valencia hispanica. The sequence continues at coordinate 17,196,707 of OY747717.1, read as the reverse complement.
TCATATATCAGTTTGCAGTTCTTCACCCTGTTCATTCGGACTGTCCCTATGTAGTAGATTCCTCTTTGTTTCAAATGCTCCACCAAAGGAACTGATGTAAAGAAGTTGTCAGCAAAAACTTTGTGATTTTTTTCCTGCTGGAAGGGTTGAGGTCATTTTCAGGACAACATCTCCTGTAGCACCAACATTAGATTTCTCTTTGTCTGGATTTTCTCCTCCTTGGCATACGTCAAAGTCATAGAGATAGCCACTTTGGCCGGCACGTCCACACATCTTGAACCCCCACTTGTGAGGTTTTCCTGGCATGTAGCATCGTAGATTTGATTTTCCTTTGAAAGGTACCATGATTTCATCAACAGCGTGACATTCTTCAGGAGGTATGCAAAGAAATCGTTGCCGTAGCTTCTTTAACCATGGCCTGAGTTTCCACACTTTATCCTTTTTTGCATCGTCATCCACATTGAGGTTGTCCTGAAAGTGAATTAGCGTCAGCAAATCCAGGAATCGACCCTGTGACATCACATCACACACTGGGGGGTACCTTGTCTCCATCTCCCAGTAAGCTCGTACGTTGGGCATCTGTACTAACCCCATGTGCATGTACATACCCAGAATTTGCTCAATTTCTTGGGCATTTGTGTTCACTGACTTTCCATTTTTCTGAACACTGTACAATTTTGTTTCTTCTGCAATTTCCTTTAGCATTTTCTCAGTTACAAAATCTTTGAAATACATATATGGTGTCCAGTCAAGCCTCTCTTCAGAGTCTTCCTCAACGCATTCCACAAACTCAACAGATGGAGGTTCAAACTGTTGTCTTCTCCACCGATACTCCTTCTTTTTCACTTTGCCCCTTGCCAACTGCTTTGGTGTTGTGTCCTCTTCTTGGACTTCTGGGCCTTCATCATCATCATTACCATCTGGGTTTTCCTCTTCCTCATCATCACTACTATCTGGGTTTTCCCCAATCCCTACAGTAGGAGTCCATTCCTCATCCTCATCATCATCTTCCCCGAGCTGCTCCATGTCACTTGAATTCCCATCCAAAATCATGTTTAGAGCATCTTCAACGCTGTATTTTTTTGCCATCTAAAACACACATGCACACAAAAAACAGATTATTGTGTATTTTTTCTTTGAATTGGTCAGTTTTTAGTGAAAATCAGTAAGCAAAACGAAGTTGCTATCAATCATACCATTGCAACGCCGAACTAGTCATCAATCATCATAATACAACAAGTTGCATATCTAATTTTTTGCTCTGAATGTACCAAATAATGTAATTTAAACATTTACTTAGTTTACTTGAAAAATAAAAAGACAGTATGTTGCTTGATATTATTTATAATTAATGAAATACAATAAAATTACAATTGACTGATTTAGAGTTACATGACCTTATACACCCGCTGTATCAAATTTGATACGTCATTTTTAACACGGTTTTACTAAACCATAGATTATGAAATAGTAAGTAATTTCACATTACATCAACCCAGTAACTGTTCCTATTGATGTTTCACAAGAAAATTTTATTTTTTTCTTACCTTAACTTTTCCAAAATTGGCAAAGTTCTTCTTCAAAAATCACATCTGTCCACTTCCTGGTTAATAGCAGTCTTGTAGAACGGCAGGAAAGGCCTCTACTGAGCAGATTACTGCCCTCTGGTGGATTATCGGTGTAATGCATGTATATAATTGGATACATTGGGTTTTTCAGGGAAAAAATTGTCACAATGCTCATGTAGAGGGCTCAAAAACTCATGTATCATATATGATACGTTTGGCGTTATTCAGGGTATCCCGTAAAGACCTCTGTGAATGTATACCTCAAAGGCCCTGCCTTGCACAAACATGAATTATCAAACTTTGTTGTAGGACAATGGTGAATACATCATTGGAAAGGTCTCAGCCTACAGATTAACATATGTCAGTCTGAACATTGTGGGGAATTCCTGCCCTTTAGGGGTGCCCTTTGAAACCTTGAACCTGACACACATTTGAAGGCCCACAGCGCAACAACAAAACATCACATGGACATATGGTCTGTGGTTTGGCAAAGCTCTTGACCCCTACTATTATAACCGAAGCCAAACCAGTAGGGGGCGCCACTGAGTATGGTCAAAACCTTGAAAAAACATGGTTTCACTCTTTTAAAAATACAAAATATTTAATTTTATCAAACAGGTGCATTTTTAAGCCCATCAAACATTTATTACTCTACAGGATTCCTGTTCATAATTTCACATAATAGGGAAAACATATAAGAACTACAGCCGTGTGACTACAGTATACTACTTTGTATTGCAACTCCATTTTAATTGTAGTTCTTAGTTGGTTGTTTCCGGTTAGGGTTAGGATCGAGAAGTTAGGGTTACAAAAACATATATCCCGGCAATTTTTTTCTTCAAAAGAACCTGTGTAGCCTGAACATATATGTCAACATCGTAAGAAAATATGTTATAAAAACATAGGCTAAATACGTGGATAATTATTGGTATTTTAGCCGTGGCTCTGTTTCGTCGATTTAAAGGGGTGTGTTCAATGAATCGACTGATTTTGCAACGTTTGAAAACAAAACTTCCGGGATTCGTCCTATATTTTTGATCCTATAAAAAGTAATTTTGTTTTATGGTTTGTTTTCAATAAAATGTGGTTAAAGGACGCACCAGGCAGTTCATTTGGCCTGTAATCAGATGTATAAATAATAAACGTTAGAAGTCGCATGCTCCTGAACGTACCCCAAATGAAACGAACGCGCTTCCGCCGTTGGTCCGACCTCTGTGACGAGACGAGATTAAATTATATTATTGTAGTTCAGAACAATTACATTGGAGCTTTTTCTATTTACTGCATTTTATTTAAGCCAATTGTATTACTTTACGAGGATACAATAGGCTTTTCATACTGACACGTTTGTTCTGGTTTCAATGGGTTTAATATCGAGTTCTACTACAAATATGCCTGCACATCATGTAGCCATTAAACATTTTTGTTTTTATTGTTCTCCAGATTTTTCTTACTAATGACAACATAATCGTTTACTTTAGATCTTTCTTAAACCAATGGTCAACTACATTTCTGTGTGTAACTTAAATATCCTTTATTTGAATGGGAAATGTTGGCTGTATTCCCAATTAAATGGAAGGCTGGCTATTATTGTTTTTAATGCGTAAATAGATACAGTCAAATTATGTTGAACCCTCAATATTCTCTGCTTTCAGATGAGGTTTCTTACATCTTCACCGATGACACGCTAATGACGCATACGCAGCACTCACCACTGCTGATTTGTGGCATATACTTAACATGGGATTGTTGATGAGTTTATTATCAAATGGATATGGTCTAAAAGCTCCCAACTGTCTTTACTCCTACGAAACAATAATTTGCTAAAGGATGAGCCATTGTAAAGTCAATAATATTACAAGTCACGTTTATTTTACTGTTAAACATATTTGCAGGCATCAGCAAGTATTGACAGATATTGTCAGTTGTGTACATGATACAATAGGAGTACTATGTCAATTGTTAACCACATCTTATTCACCATCATACGATTATTCGACAATAATAGGATTTTCTTTTAGTAGTGTTACCAAGTCAGTCAAATCACAAGTCATCCTCATCGTCATCATCAGAGCTGTTGTCATGTTGCCAGTCCATATCTTCCTCAATTGCCACAGCCTCCTCTTCCACCAGCGAAGGACTTGGTTGGAGAATGGCTCTGTAGGTGCCTGTTACAGTCTGCTGTTTAAATCTTAGCTCTTGCAGTCTTCTCTTCAGTAGACTGATGAGGCCCTTGGATCCCTCCTCTGTAAATCCGTTCGGATAGCCTATAAATAATGAAGTCCAAGGGTAATTGAATAACAGTTGCAGTAAACATTTTAACAGAGAACATATTTTTTAAGACAGGTCTTAAAGCTGAAGTAGGTAACTTGAATAAAAGTAAATTTTTGTGATATTACCTAAAACTGTCCACATGTCCTGCAAGTAGGAAATTAGATTTGTAATCTGTTAAAAAAAGCAGCTCAATTGGTCACGCCTACAGCACCTACTGCGATTTGCAAGAATCCACCGCGCCCAGTAGAAAACACCCAATCAGTGCCAGAGCAGCATCTGAAGGCTAGTCTGAAATCTGTCTATCACTCCTCACACACACACCGCGACTCGCCCCTCGCTCCGCTATGTAACCGGCTGCAACAGCCACCTGAAGAGAAACTACCCGTACCGCCCCTGCCAACAACAGCATATACGGCTAAGATAACAAAAAAGAAGATGACAGAGGAGGACAAAAAAGCTAAAAAGAAAGAAGTTGCAGAGTCCGAGATAAAACGAGGCTAAATATTGGCATAGCCTTTGAGAGGTGGAGGGAGCTACGGGACCTGAAAGCGTTTAAATGGGCTACAAAAACCCCATCAAAGAACCCTGGCTCTTCACTCCTACTCCTACTGTAGTAAGGTGTTTTACACATTAATACTTATAGTAATAATAATAATAATAATTATATATATATATATATATATATATATATATATATATATATATATATATATATATATATATATATATATATATATATATATATATATATATATATATATATGGCTTCCGTGCTCACCACAGCACTGAGACTGCCCTCGTCAAAGTTTTCAATGACATCCGCATAAGATCCGCACAAGATGGTTGCTATGGCGGCGCACAGTGTTGCAGCGGCTTCTCCAGCTCCCGGTATTAAGCCTAATTTGTTGCCCTTTGTGGGCACTTTTAGCACTAATTCAGTGCTAAATTCACGGCTGAAGTACAGCTCAACCGAACTGACAGACATCAGGGACAGTTCGGTAATTATAATATCACAAAAACTTAAATCTGCTCTCAGACGCCAACGGCTCCTGAGGACAACGGAGTGGCGCAGCAGGATTCGGGAAGCAACGGGCAAGAGGAAACGATGTGCCCGAAAACAGAAGAGAGGAAAGCGGGCGGGTGCGCTGGCACAGTTAAAGGCTAGGCGACCGCCAATACCAACTCTCTTCCTGGCCAACGTCCGCTCACTGGATAACAAAATGGACTTGTTACGTCTGAGGCTGAGTGTTTTTACAGAGATGAGGAACTGTGCTGTTCTTTGCCAAACGGAAACCTGGCTCAACAACAACATGCCAGACTCAGCCTTCCAGAAGAAGGGCTTCAGTTTTTCTGAGCGGACCGACTCTGTGTGTACGTGAATGAAGGTTGGTGTACGAACTGTGGACTGGTGAAAAGCTCCTGCTCTGAGGCGATAGAGCTTATGACTGTGAAATGTCGGCCGTTTTATCTGCCACGAGAGTTAACTGCAGTGTTCGTCACCATTGTTTACATTCGACCGGGTGCAAATGCCAACGAAGCATCAAAGGAGCTATTTGACACCATTAGCTCGTTGCAAACAAAGCACCCAGAGGCGTTTTACGTGGCTGCGGGGGACTTTAATCATGTGAAACTGACGGACACTCTGCCAAGTTTTGACCAGCATGTCACCTTTCCTACACGCGGAGAAAATACTCTGGACTGTGTGTACAGCAACTTCTGCGGTGCATACAGAGCTTTTCCTCGCCCCCATCTTGGCCTCTTCGACCACATCTCCATCCTGCTGGCGCCAGCATACCGCCCCCTGCTGAGACGCATCAGGCCAACGAAGAAAACGATCACTGTGTGGCCCAGAGATGCGGCCTGTGTGCTCCAGGACTGTTTTCAGTGTACAGAATGGCAGGTCTTCAAAGAGGCAGCTACACATGAGGGAGAGGTGGACCTGGAGGAATATACATCATCTGTCCTTGGTTTAATCTCCAAATGTGCTGATGATGTCACCACCACCAGGATAATAACCTGCTATCCGAACCAGAAGCCCTGGCTGAACTCTGAGGTGAGAGCTCTGCTGAAAGCTAGGGATGCTGCATTCAAGGCAGGTGAGGCATCAGCACTCAGAGAGGCCCGAAAAGGACTGACTGCGGGCATTACGAGGGCCAAAGCCACATATGCCCAGAAAATCCAGGGTCACTTCACCCCAATGACCCTTGGCACATGTGGAGGGGCATTAAATACATCACGGACTACAACACCAAGGATGTACAATGCCCAAGAGACCCCTCCTTGCCAGATGCGGTCAACCATTTCTATGCCCGCTTTGAGTTCGCTGATGTCTCCCCCAGCACCAAACTTATACCACCACCTGGTGACACGCCCATCAGTGTGACCACAGCAGATGTAAGGAAGACCCTTCAGTGTATCAACCCTCACAAAGCAGCAGGGCCCGACAACATCCCAGGGCGGGTACTGAGGGACTGTGCACACCAGCTGGCTGAGGTGCTGGCAGACATCTTTAACACCTCACTGTCACTGTCATCTGTCCCCACCTGCTTAAAGACTGCCACGATTGTCCCCGTCCCTAAGTGCTCCAAAGTGACAAGCCTAAATGACTATCGGCCCATAGCTTTAACCCCGGTAGTCATGAAGTGCTTCGAGAGGTTGGTCATGACCCACATCAAAGACGCCTCAATTCACTATAGAAATTAGTGGCCGTATTGAAGATGTCTAGATGGTACTGAATATTGTACTGACATTGGGGTTAAATAAAAAAATAAAATAAATAAAAAGTAGTAACCAGAGAAAAAAAATAGTGGCAGGGATACATGTGATATCAGACGCAATCTAAGTGCGTCTGATATCACGCACTTAGATTGACTGGCAAAGTCCAACTGCGTATTGTCCTCAATGTACTCCCAAGGACAATAAAGGGAGCATGAAACCTATATGGCCGTGTTTTAATTAGGATACCACATTCAGTTTTAAATTAGGCTACCACAGACTAAATTAAAACTAAACGAAATTGTAGCCTATAGGCTACTGTTGCTGAAAGCGTCTGATATCACGCACTTAGATTGACTGGCAAAGTCCAACTGCGTCCTGTAAAACACGAGTGGGTTGCATTGGAAGTGGTTAAGCTGAGCGTAGTGTCACAGACGATAAGGGTGTTGAAAATGGCAAATAGACTCTTCTTTAAAGATAAATAATGGAAAACAATGACATGTAGGCAATCCTAATCATAGAGCAAACGTAAATTGTTGTTGCTTGAAACATCTTTTAGTCTGTGTAGTCGGTAAATGACGAGGTGAATTGATGAATAGCGAAGCCCTGAGCGTGTAATAACATTGCGGATGGTTTTACATTGAAGTTGATTGAAAGCCATGTGCGTGTCATTATATGTAAATGGGTGCTATATGCGTGGGCAGAAAACGCAGAAGGACGTGACAAAACGTCCATATAGGACGCCCTGGGATGAGAACGGGTTGATCGTAACGCACTAAATACTAAACTGGCCATCAATGACTCATCCAGAAGGTCAGAAAAAAATCCAAAAACGACATCTAAAGCAATTCACTACTTACCTGTCTTGATTACCATCAATGTTCATGGCTCAACAATAAGAAAGGGCTATTTGCCAAAAAATATCTTGATGAATCCCTGGACTTTTGCGAAAATATTTTGTGAACTGAAGAGATAAAAGTGGACATTTTTGGATGGTGGGTGTGTGTGATTACATCTGGAACCAACATATAAATTTTTATCCATTTGTATTTATCTACAGTGGTACATCTAATATAGCATTTTAGAAAAATATATACCAGTCACACATGGTAATGATAGTGTGATGGTCTTTGGCTGCTTAGCAGCTTGAGTGAAATACCATAATGGATGGAACCCTGAATTCTGCCCTCTTCCAGGAAATTTTGAAGGAAACTGTCAGACAATGATTCCGTGATCTTAAGCTAAGGTGCCCTTGTGTTATAAAGCAAGACAATGTTTTGAACTTTTGAACGACTCAAAAAATATGAAGGTTTTGAAGTGGCCTAGTCAAAATCAGAACACTCTATTACTGTTAAGCCAACTATGAATATAGAAATAGACCGAACCATGTTTCCTGTATCATAGCTAAATATTTGGCATTTGCAGACACTAAAAATTTGTTGTTTTTTTATTCCTTTTGCTGATAATCGCATCAGCCCAAGCATGGCCTGAAGCCGCAATACTTGTGCTGAGAGAGTGATAATGCTGTGACTGTCCCTCTGTGAAACGATCCTGATTATAAGGACATTGTGCCAAATTTTTACCAGCTTTAAGAGATGGTGCAGAGGTTAGTGGAAAAAAACTGCCAGGCTTAGACCCCTGGACAAGATAGATTCAAATTTTCGATTTTTAATAGCAATTTATAATTCAATGACAAAAAAAGGAAGAGTTCACTTCAAATTAATAATTTGATTGTTTCACTGATGGTGAAATATATGCAACTGACTTAAATAATACAATATATAGTAGCTACCCCACAATATTCTATCCTATTTTATTTAGTAATATTGGCCACATTATTGACATAATTGGTCTTTACCTCTTTATAAAAGAAAAAAACTGTAAAATTGATTTGCCATTGACTCATAAATTGCTGTTTAAAAGTAAGCAGTAAAACTTAATGCTGTTGTGACAGAGGATGAACTAAGAGAGGCAGGAGTGCAAAATGTAGAAAACTCTTTTGTCAATAGACTGCTAAAACTGTTCACTTGAATTGGTGAAAATTCTTTTAATTTACTCAAGATATTTAAAACTTTAACGTCCACAAACAAGAAGACGTTAACATTTTGCTAATGAGGAGCTGCAAATTTAAATTAGTATGCTAATAGGGACAGCAGACTACTTATGAAACAAACAGAAATGACCTATGTGTCTCAGACAATGTTGCGCCATCCATTCCCAATTTTGTATCAACAAAATTCAGCGAAAAACTTCCTCATATTAAACTGATGCAATTGTCTCTTGTTGTCCTTCTGTGAATGCCCTTCATTTGTTTAGTTTTTTGTTTTTATGTTTCAGAATATATTTACCCATTTGAGATAGAGGCAGTAAAAGCTACATGTGGAATTGTAAAAACTGTAGAACGATATGCAAGTTTCAGGATTTTTTGAAGACCAGCTAAAGAAAAACTTAAGAAATCATATTAGGATCTTATTACTTTGTCTTTTGAGGAACTGTGTTATTTTTAATGCTGCACCAAACAGAGAATCTGTATATCTGTCAATTCACTCGACCCTATCTAAACTGCTTCCTCTTATTGGATTTCAACCATAAATAATTAATGACTTTGCACCTCCCCCATCTGCCTCAGCCACTCTCTAGTTGTCACCCCCCTCTCTGCCAGCGTTGGAGAAGGACACTCAAGGTGGAACAATGTGATTTCATGTGCATTTTTTATGTATGTAAGTGTATTTGTGTGTTGGTGTGTGTGTGTGTGTGTGGGCATAAACCGTGACCCAGAGTGCCGTGTTCAAAGAGCAGTGAGCATCCAGGTCTACCAGAAAACTGATGGAGAAGAATGAAAAAGCAGAGAGACAGTCATGAAAACAAAACGCACTGTGAAATAAAATAGGGAGCAGAAAATGAAAAAAAATATGCTGCAGCTTCATTTTATAGCAGATAAAATATTTATGATTTGTCAACAAAGTGGGTGCAGAAAGAATGGCCTCTTTTGTGCACTTTTACTGGAACATGCAGGTTTGTTGCTTTTAGTTTCACACTTTAAAGAGACTTCACACTAACAAGATTCACACTGAAGATATGCTCACATCATTGAATATGCAGATAGAAAAACATTAACAGAGAATTATGCAAATGTGCATCGCTGCCCTCTGACACATTTCATGAATTTCAAAATGGGGACAGAGCACATAATTTAACTCTGCCAGTGCTGCCTCATGGCATAATTATTGTTTATTTGGCATTGGAATAAACATTCAAACATGAAAAGACACAACACCTGAAGGTGAAAGAAATCAATAAAGTGAGTTTTGTTAATGTTAGCCACTGTCAGAGAGAAGAAGAAAGAACTATTGAAGAAGAACTATTCAATGACTCCAAAATTGTGACCCAGTTTCTTGGTTAAAGAAAAGACTAAAATAGAGTTGCCAAATTTCTAGCTAAAAAATAAAGGATGTCTATTTTTGCTCCTTTTGGGGGACAACAGCCATGGACCAAGTGACGTATAAGTGGTGGTTTAACATAGCCGTATTAAAATACATAGTTACAAAGACATGAAAAAATGGGCCTCACCGATTTCTTGTTTTTGTTTTTTGTCACACCCAAAGATTTGATCGAAAAGTGATCAGAAAACAAAGCTTGCAGATGAATATTACATTACATGTCCTTAAAGTGGTTGCTCCCCTTCTTAAGTATTGAATTAGCAGTTTTTAAACTCAAATTTTTGAAATTTTAATTTAAGTTAATGAGCCACGCCCAGTCCTTATTACTGCCAGACACATACATTCAAAAAACCACCTAAATAGGACCTGTCTGACATAATAAACTAGGCTTAAAAAGCACACAAAGCATCACATCATTCCACAAACTAAAAAATTTCAACATATTAAAATCTAAGTAACAACTATCAGTTAGGAAAGGGTCTTTCTTTAGGACTCCAGCTGAACAGAGAGACCCATTCTCTACAAAGGAGAACACACAAAACAGCAGTGCAGAGATGGAGTACTCGAATCCTCTGGACTCAGACTAAGCCGCTCATTTAGGGGTTTGTGACTTGACTTGAGCACAGTGAAGTGCGGTCAGGGGCGGCAGTTATAATAACAAAATAAATCGGCACTAAAAATTATAAAAGAAAATCTGTGTTTCAACTGTTGTATAAATTTGTTTTCTATAATATTTCAACATTTTTATGGCCAAAATCACTGAATTTATACAACATAATAATACATTTACACAGTGCCTGGGGAGTGAGGCGGGGTGACGTGTGAGCTGAGGCAGTGCTGTGTTGTGCAGGTGTGCCTCACCTCTGGTGGCGCTGTGTCACACAGTGAAGGAAGCAGGCAGTTGGCGCATGCTCATTTCTGTCTCTCTTTATATCGCCAATGTACATGTTTGATTGAACATGTACAACAAATGTTGACATTCTAAAGTCTGTCTTATATATTTACAAAATGTATGTGACATATTTAGTCTTTCTGATTGGCCTTAAATGCGCAGTCAAAATGTGCAGAGTGAGGCAGGAAATACCGTGCCTCTATGATAGGGGGCAGTGCTGAGCCCAGTCAGCACAATGGGAAGCAGACGCTCTTCTTCTACGGATTGAAAAGACTATAAATAGTCGGGAAAATACGGAAAATACAATCGGAATTGAAGCAATTCAGGACATCTTTCCTCCTTATCGTCTCTAGTAAATCAGGGAGATTTTTAAAAATGAAGGAAATTAAAAAGGATTTTTACATGAGAGTGATGGAGATATTTGTGGAGCAGGATAGATGCATGCAGTTCATACAGAAAGGTAAGATCATACACGATTTTTAATTAGATTTTTTTTAAAAACCAGCCAAAAATAAATGAGTATTTTTTTTAACAGAATATTAAAATATGTATTTTTTTCAAGGTATCACATTATCAAATAGGATTTACATGATTAAAGCATAAATAAAAGTAGTTAAAACAACACAAATGTTCAAATTTATCAAAAAACTAAAATAGAAGCTTCTAATTTGGGTTTAATAGTTCTGATTCAATAAGAGTCTGTGCCTCACCAATCATGAACCTCACTGCACATCCCTGATTGAGCAGCACGCCGATGACTTGTTATTTAGTCCATTTAGACTCGGACTTGCAACATTAGGACTTGGACTCGAACATTAAGGGCTTAAGTGTGACTTGGACTCGAGAGATGGTGAATGACTACAACACTCCAACATTGAACCTTTCCCAGGAATGGCCACCGAACCAAAATGACTCTTTGCATGTAAAAAAAGAAAATATATATAATATATATTGGAGATTAAAAAGATTAAAAGGTTGACACTACCATAACACACTCAAAAGAACCTTGGTGTCAGCTTTGAGAAGATGTTTAGTTAAACTGAGCCTGTCAGAGACAGGGAGTTTTATTTACCTGTAGCATGCTGCTGTAGGCAAGGCAAGGCAATTTTATTTGTATTGCACACTTTCAACAACAAGGTAATTCAAGGTGCTTTACATGATTAAGAGGTAAAATAAAAATGGCAGTAAAACACAGACAGAAGCATACACGGATACATCAAAGCATTACAAAGCATTTAAAGTAAAAACAGCAATAAAGCAAGAAGCATACACAAAACATATGATACACCAAAGCATTACTCAAAGGCAGCTCTAAACAGATACATTTTTAGTTGTGATTTAAAAGAACTCAGTGTTTGCAGTTGTCTGGAAGTTTGTTCCAGATTAGAGGAGCATAGAAACTGAAAGGTGCTTCTCTATGTTTGGTTCTAATTCTGGGGATGTTGAGTAGACTGGAATTAGAGGACGTGAGTGGTCTGGGGGGGTTGGAATACTGACAGTAGATCTTCAACATACTTCGGTGCTAAGCCATTCAATGATTTATAAACTAGTAAAATTATTTTGAACTCTATTATCTGAGCTACAGGGAGCCATTGTAAGAACTTTAGAACTGATGTGCTCTACTTTCCTGGTTCTAGTGAGGACGTGATGTGTAAAAATAATTTCTGGATCTAAAGTCTATGATATTGATCCAATATTTGATTACAGTAATTATTAGAGTCGGGGAAGAGGCCTTTTACCTACTCTGATCTAACTGCTGGCTCAGCTGTGTGGAGTGTTTTGGTTAACCTTGCAATGAAGACATAACATCAGTGGACTGAAGGCAGAAGCTGCTTGCAGAGAGGGAGATATGAGCTGGGTGCAAGAGAGTTTGAGCGTTGGCCCAGACGGGCTCATTTTTAAGACTGGCTGTAATAAAATACTAAAAACGCAGATGCAGACTACAGCCTCATTCCCATGAAAGGAAGAAGAGACATTTCTTCCTATAACAGCTGGCGCCCAACGTGACCTTCAGCAGGCGAAACCGAGTGGACAGGGGATGTATTTTCTCTCTCCAGCATCCAAGTTTCGGACAGAGAAAGAGTCAGAATTTGTTCTGATTAGGTTTTTTTTACGCTCTCCAAATCTGTCTACTTTGAGAGGGAGATAATAACTTTTTTTCCTTCTCTCCGAACCTGTGGGAGAGAGCAGCAGCTGATAGTGAACAGGAAGAAAGACAGAACAGCTGGATAGAATGGTTTATTTTGCATCCACTACCAACCGGATAAAAACTGAGCCTGGAATAGAAGAGTGGTCTTGCAGCGGGCTACATGCAAGTTCTCTGTTTGTTTCCTGGTTGTTGTTGTTTTTTTTAAAATCTCATTGTCTCCCCGTGGAAAAAGTTCAAGAATGAAAACTTCTCTTCTTCATGCTAGACTGGACAGGGAGACATTGCTTTGATTATTCGAAAGACCGAATTCGACCGACGGTGTCCATTGTCCAGAGAGGGTGTGGAAAGAGCCAGATTCTCCGCCTCCAATCTGTACTCCATGATGAGAGGGGAAGCAACCGCTTGGACTGTCCCGTTCGATGATCACAGAGTGCAGCGATTGAAGGGGGGTGACATTCAAAATCATTTTACAGAGGCAGACAGGGAAAGACAGTAAGGACATTAAGATGATTCTAAAATTGGGGGGTCAGATGGTCTTGACAAGCATAGACTTCGATAAAACGGGAAATTACTGCATGGTTTAAGAATCAGTTATGCACAGCTGAGTTTTGGGTAGACTTTAACAGACATCACGCACGCTCATTCAATGAAGTAATGCTTGCTGGACTGATTCCTTAGAATCATCATATATAATTATACACACTTAGGAGAAACAGAGAGCTTGATAAACAATTTTCTGAATGGATGATGCAGATAAACTGGACAACTAGGAACAGAGGTTACATTAATTTACAGTAATGCTGTCTCTTTCTCTTTTCTCTTCCTACTGGGTGAAGCAGGCAGAAAGCTGGCCATGGAGAAATTCACTGAAACAGTTACGTTTTCTTGGGCTTAAACATTAGCACATGCAGAGATGTGAATGTACTTGGAACGCATTTAGTGCTGAGGCAGAGAGAGTGAAAGGCACATTTTGTTTGGGTTTGTTTTTGGAAAATATGTGAGATAACCTATAACCTAAATTCCTAAGGCAGCACCAGCAGACAGAAAATAATTTTAATTCCTTTGATTTCAGAACCTCACAAATCTCTGAAGCTTCAGAAAAATTGGTTAATTTGACATTTTTGAAGAATGAAACAATGGTTGGGGATTTGCGAGAAATAAAAATATGACTGATTGGGGACCTACTGACAGACTTCTGTGTGTGGTGTTTGTCTTGTCTTGTGTGAGATGCCCCTGTTTAAATGTTTGTGAGTAATGATGTTTATGTTGAATTCATAAAATATAATTGTGCATTGAAGTTTGTTTCCACAGGGTCCCTGAGATGTTGAATGAATAATGTGATAATTTGATGTATTAACATAATGCTTGTATCACCTGAAATAAAATGAATTGGTTTTAAAGGAAAACAAGATAACTCTGAAAAGGAATTAGAGAAGCAAAGTATCAAAGATAATTATTAGGGGGTATGCTAAAACAAATTTGTTAAATAAAAATGGAGGAACTTAAAATGAGAGAAGAAACATGCCCAAAAACACAGGTGGAAAAACCTATGGCCTTCAATTTAAGAACTGATAACTTTATCATTTGCTGACAAAAGTGAAAATAGCATTTGGAGGCATAGAGGAATAAAAGCAATTCTATAAGGGGAAAATAACTTAAAAGTAGCTTTTAAGCAGTTTCGGAAAAGTAAAAAAAAAAGCTTATGGACAGCGGAATATCTGCTTTTTGGGGGGGAAAACCCATTGGTAGTAAAATCATACTATGGGTTTTCAGAGCCCCCTTTTGGAAAATGAGACTTATGATTATTATGCTAAAGATGATTGGTCAAATGTCATGGATTATGTCATTTGTCAACAGGGGGGAGAAAATATGGTGTTTAGAATATTTGAGATTCAAGGAAATACATATATTCATAAATACAGATATTTAAGGATTTCATTCAAACAAATCAATCAATCAAAGTTATTTATAGAACACTTCCAAAATCCTGGAAGGTCAAACGTGCTTTACTGAAGAAAAAGACTATACACACAGGAACTTAAACAACATCAAAAGCTTGATTTTTCTACTAACAGAGAAAAAAACCCCACCACAGAGTTGTTCAAAAATTAATCAACAAGAACCTAAGAGGAATGGAATAAAATTAAAGCATACATCAATTTAGGTTATAAGTCTGTCAAGGGTGAATGAGAAAGAGTTTAAAGAATTATTTAAAATATTCATGTTAAAAACCCTTCATGGTAACATGAAGCAAAAGAGGAAGTTTCTTCCTCGCAGATAGAAAGCTTAGAGAAATAACAATACAGGACTGTTTCAAGGCCTTGTAATTGAAAACTGGTACATATTACATATTTGGTACATATTTGCTTTACTTTATTTAAGAAATGAATAAAGTACAAATACATAAATTGTACTCAAAACCCAATGCTATCATCAATCTAGCACAGTAGTGGGTACAGAATGATAAAATATGTTTAAAATAAATTTGAAAACAATGAATAATTGACATGACATCCTTAAAACTTACAGAGGTTTTTGGAGGTCATTAAATGTATCCAGTAATTTGACCTCCAAAAACCTTGTATAACAAACTAATATTAGCATTGGCTGCATGCTAATTCTAACAATAGCTATTTCTCATTTTGTAGTCCGAGTTTAAGTGCTGCTCAAGTCAAGTCACAAGTCCCTAAAAGGTAGGTGACCAACCGTCCTGCTTTCCCTGGACATGTCCACTTTTCACGTGCTGTCCAGGGCGTCCGGGGGGATTTCATAGATTGATGAAAATGTCCTGGTTTTCATCGTTTTTCAGGGGACTAATAAGCATACTTAAATTGACTGGTGCGATGCATGTAATACGACACATTTGATGCTTTCGTGGATGGTTCTGAACCGTTTCATAGACGAAAGACAGCGGGCTGTGATGCGCTGCACCACTTTGCCCTTGGCACTTGTGAAAGCCTATCTGAAGTTAGTTATTAAACTGTTCATTCTAACCACATGGAGAATGCATGCTTTAAATATGTTAAAATCAAAAGTCTGGTCACAGTCATGACTGTGCTTCAGGACTGTGCCAACTCTCCTCTTTTTTTTAGAGATCAAAATATGGTCACCCTACTAAAAGGTGACACCAATCAAGACTTGGCGTCTGAGTCCAAGAGTCGAGTATTGTATCCCTGCCGGGAGCAAGCTGCATCTTCGGGTCCATAGCGACTTGATTATGTTTTATGCTATCGATTGCACAAATTGCAATAATAAAAACAACATAAACTACAAGTTCTATTTAATCGACTTCTTTCAAGAGAAGTGAAAAAAACATTTTGGTTACAAGCAATGGTGTCAGTTTGTTTTTAAAATTACTGGGGACAATAACCATAAACTTGAGTGTGGTTTGAAGATTGCTGGGGATAATTATTATTAATTGGGGTGACCATGGTTTAGGTACTGGGAATTCATCCCGTAATCTGTGGGCTGCCTGTTCGAATTCCAACTCTATCTGTTTCGGTCGTCGTGTCCTTGGGCAAGCCACTTCACCCAATGCCTGCTGGTGGTGGTCAGAGGGCCTGGTGGCGCCTATGTCCGGCAGCCTCGCTTCTGTCAGTGTGGCCCAGGGCAGCTGTGGCTACTAAGCAGTAGGTTGGCACTATCACTGTGTGAATGTGTGCGTGAATGGGTGAATGACTGAATGTAGTGAAAAGTGCTTTGTGGTCGCCCTCTGACTGAAAAAGCGCTATAAACATGCAGGCCATTTACCAGGCCATTTATTCATCCGTTTCACGTTTTATTACAAAATGCACTGCAGTGTATAAAAAGGAGTTGAAAGTTATATCTTTATACAAACAATAAAAGTTGAAAGCCATAAGCTTATGTGTTTTGTTTTTCAAACAGCACTGAAAACCATCATTAGGCTGTTGGCTTCCAAGAATCATTAAAATCCACATCGTAGCACAAAGAACAATGTTGGCTATATACTCGCCCCAGAAGAATATGCACAACAATAAAACGCATTCCCTTTGCAACCCTTTGCCGTTCTGTGTGGAGAAGCTTCAACTTTAACTTACAGTCTAGGGTCCAGCAACGGGGCAGGTAGCCGGGGGTGAGCCGCATAAAGTTGTTTCACAGGTGGAAAAATACATAAATTAAATTTCACGGGTCCAAGAGGAAGTTTCTTTAATGCGGGCGGGATGCGAATGAGAAAATATAATTGTTTCAATGTTTTGCTTAAGACTCCATAAGAGGATCGTGTTGATATATTGTGTTGGTGGAAAGAGCATGAGAGAATATTTCCCAACATTGCGCTGATGGTGAACTATTCTTGCTATCTAGGCATCCAGCGCTGCTAGAGAGACTTTTCTGCGGCTGGATTTACGATAGGCCTGGGGCAGTAACTGGATTACCGCCATGCCGCGGTCATGTGACGCCCACCAAGGGTCTGAGCGCATCACCGTCCTCACCGCCCCCATTTCATGTGTGTTTCTAGCCTTATCCTATGATCTGTGTAATGTTTTGTACTTTTGGATTTAATAAGCACACATGAAAGCATAACATGTGTGACGCACAGCGTGTCAGAACTCCTGAAAGCGGAACTTAATTTTGTTACATTTATTTTGCTACACTTGGTTGCGCAGCCGATATAATGGCAGAGAGGTCTAACTTGGTAACAAAGCCCAACGTAACATAGGCCGTATGGGCACATTTTGGCTTTGAGCCTGATGAGAGAGGCCTTCCAGCTTGGGCTGAACGATATATCGTTTTTAAATCAAAATCGGGATTTCAGACAACGCGATTTGGTAATCATCAAAGTTGCGATTTAAAAACAAATTTTTTTTGTCAACAATTTAACACGTGCTTTGCTGTCTCCCACTGAAAGTTCACCAATCAAAAGCTGCATGCTACTCGTGGACAGGTCACACTAACCAATCAGAATACACCTGCTCCTCGTGCTTGTTGCTTTGCGTTCTTTGGGTAGAGAACATTTCAGTGTTGTATAATGGCTTCAGAGGAAACGGGTGCGGATTTCGGGGCTTTAATCCCCAAGAAAAACAGGAAGTCAAACATTTGGCAGTATTTCGGGTTTGAGACTGCAGACCTGCAGCAAAAACAGGTACTGTGCAAAACCAGTCACCCTAAAGTTGCTACAACTGGAGGAAACGCAACCAATTTATTCCAGCACTTGAAGAATCACCACAGGCATCTGCACGAGGAATGCATGACGGAAAAATCAGATCAAAAATCAAGGGAACTCGTTACAAGCAAGCAGTCTACAATTAAAGCTTCTTTTGCTAGCGTAACACCTTATGAAAAGAGCAGCAAAAGGCACCGGGAGATAACAGCAGCTATAACCCATTACATCGCCAAGGACATGGTGTCTGTTAACACAGTGAGCAAACCTGGATTTAATAACCTCCTCCACACGCTTGACAGAAGATACGCGATTCCCTCCCGCACGTACTTTAGTCAGGTAGCCATTCCACAACTGTACACAGACTGTAAAGAAAAGGTGATTAAAGAGCTGGAAAATGTCGAGAATTACGCTACAACGACTGATATGTGGTTGAGCAGAACAACTGAACCGTATCTTAGTTTGACGGTGCATTTCATTGATGACAAGTTCGAACTGAAAAATCGCTGTCTGCAGACAGCCTACTTTCCCTCTGACCACACCGGGGAGAACATTGCTCTTGGACTGAGAGAGTGTCTGTCGAATTGGGGATTGAAAGAGGAGGACCAGACGTGCACCACAACTGACAATGCAGTAAACGTAATTAAAGCAATGGAACTTAATGAATGGACCAGACTTCAGTGTTTTGGACACAGGTTGCATCTTGCCATCGGTAAGTACATTTATTAATTCCAATTTACTGATTTAATACGATGAGGTGTGCAGACGGTGGTCAAAAGCTCTGTGGTTTTTGTTGTGTTTTTTTTTAAAGCAACATATTTTCAATGCGTGTTGTGCTGCTTGGCACGTATTTAGTTAGCTTTGTGTAACCCAGGTAACAGAATGGCTTAAAAACGCTGTAGTATTTTAGCCAATGAAAGGGCTTATTACTAAAGCTGTGCTTAGCCAATCAGAGTGCTTGCTACTAACGCTGCCGTTCCTTAGCCAATCAGAGCACTTGCAGGAGCATAGTGAGCAGAAGGCTCTGGTGAGCATAGCATGCTACATAGGAGGGACAGTCTAACAGGTGGGTTGGGTGTGTCTCAACTCCGTGAGAGTCCTTGCTGTTGCTGCTACTCTTCATCATGGATCTGCGCCTGTTTAAGGCCAGGCTGAATCAGTCTATTTAGATCAGCCTAAGAGCGTTGTCACTTGTTGAATGACCTGATATGCATAATAATTTTATAAGTGTAACGGTACTGTATTTTATTCATTTATTTTTACCCTTGTTTTTAACTCTGTCCAGCACTTTGATCAACTTTATTTAGAAAGCGCTTTACAAATAAAATTTTATTGATTGCTAAGTGCATTCTGGCGCAATTGTGGTCCGAGCACCATTGTGAAAAGTTTAACTGTCGAATTGCTGAGTCACTATCTGAACATAATTACTGAAACACTCAGTTAGTGAGTGTCAAACTACAATATTTAGCTTTATTAATTATGCCCCGCAGCAGTAGTGAGAAATGAGCCTGTTTCATGCAATCGAGTGACGTTATCTAGACAACTACAAAAATATGTTGAGATTGGTGTATTTATATTGCTGCCTGATAACTTTCTGTCCAAATAATTTATTTTATAACAGCTTGCTGTGTAACTGTTGGTTTGGTATTTCCGTATGGTCAGCCTGGAAGCATGTTAAACGAGTTTGCTATAAAAACTAATGGTGAGCTCTGCTATGCATTTCTGATTCTCATGGCAATGATATGATTAATATGTTCTAACTTGTTGCCTCTGCAGTTAAAGATGCAGCAGTTTTTTCTTATTTTGGGGATCTTTTCTTTTATATATATTTATATATAATGTAAGTTGTGTTGGTTTACCATTAGTTACTATTGACAGAACTACCATTTTCCGCCAAAGGGCGGCGCTTTACCATTGTGTTTTTAATTGTTGATTTTCTATTCTGTATGGGTTTTCTTGGATGTCCTTTGCTCTCTTGCTTGGAATTGTGCCTGGCAAAGATTGCCATCACAATTATTACATTCTCAGCCCGTAATATTAATTTATATTCATGGTTTTGCCTTTTTTTTGTCCAGAAAATGCTGTGAAAGATGATGCAAGAGTGAAACGGGCAACAGAACTTTGCAAACAGATTGTTGGTATCTTCTCTCATAGCTGGAAAAAGAAGTTGGCCCTGAAAAAAGCACAGCAAGAATTAAATTTACCTGAGCACTCAATGATAACAGAGTGTCCGACAAGATGGGGATCAAGGCAAAAAATGATTGGCAGGCTGTTGGAGCAGAGTAGGGCATTGTCTCAGGTTCTGTCTGAAGACAGAAAGACACGTCACCTGGTCCCCACTTGGCAGGACACTGATGTCCTTGAATCAATAAACAAAGCCCTTGAGCCTCTTCAGGAATTTACAGATGCCCTGTCCGGTGAAGCATATGTAAGTGTGTCATACTTGAAGCCAGTTCTCCATCTGCTGAGAACATCAATCCTGACTGAATGTGACGAGGACACAGATCTTACCAAGGAGTTAAAGGCAAGAGCTCTTGGCTACATTGAAGATAAATACAGTGACCCAGTCACCAAGGAGCTACTAGACGTCTCTTCATTCCTTGATCCTCACTTAAAAACAGACTACATAACTGCCGAGCACGTACAAGAAATCAAAGAAAGAGTGAAGAGTGAAATGGAACTGGTGGCACGAAAGGTAACTTTAGTTTCTAAGGTTTCTTTTTGTAGTTAGCTAATACAAAATACTACATCAATACAAGTAATATATTTTATTACACCCACTGATAGACATTTATGTTTACATAGATTACCCAATTTTTCAAAATCACACTTGACTGCAAACTTTTGACAACTGTCCTCTCCCTTTTCAGGAAAAGAGGGCTCGTCTTAGCACCACAGATGACATGGACCAGGCAGCAGCAGAGGCAGAGCCATCCACCTCAGGGAAGGGAAAGCGGTCACTGGGCAGCTTCTTCAAAAGCAAAGCTGTCCCTCATCCTTCCTCCATGATGCAGTTGGAAGATACCATTAAAGCTGAATTGGACAGCTACCTCATGACTCCTACAATCGATGGAGAGGGAGATCCACTGAGCTGGTGGAGAGCAAACAATGTTAACTTTCCATGGTTGAGCAAACTAGCTCGGAAATACCTGTGCATACCAGCCACCAGTTCACCATCAGAAAGACTGTTTAGTGCTAGTGGCAATGTTGTCGCGTCAGTGCTCATGTCTGAAACCGTCAAAGGTTGACATGTTGGTTTTCTTGACAAAAAATCTTTAAAGAGTGATGTGGACTAGATGTCAGGAAAGCAAATATTGTTGTTTAGTTATTTTTTAGATATTTTTATTTTAGTTATTGTCAGGAAAATTTTTCATTTACAGAGAAGATGTGTAATATTTGGGTGCTGCATGTCTATTTTTCAGAAGGGCAACTGTAGGGTCATTTTATTGTTTTATTACTTTTCAATTTCATTTAAAATAGCCCTGCTTTCTTTATCAAGTATTAATTTCAGTACGTTAACAACTGTAGATGTTGATTGCTAGTTCTCTTGAGCCATAAAAGTCCGACCTCAGTGTAAGAATTTTGGGCAAGACCCTTTTTTCCATTATTGTAATCGTTGAATTTTGTATTCTAATTATACTTATAATTTTTTATTATTGATTAGTTTTTTATTTAACTAAACACTAATATTTTTGGCACTATTTATTTAAGTTAATACAGTCAAATATGACTAGTTCTTCAGTTGACTTTAAAGAATGTAAATGCATGTTTCATGTTAATAAAAACAATTGGAAGAAAACATTTTGGTACATTGTGAATATGGCTATGAACATTTATTTTAAGAAAATCGTGACTAAAATCGAAATCGCAATATCTGTTACAAAAATCGCAAAACCATTTTTTTCCTAAAATCGTTCAGCCCTACTTCCAACTAATGTGGAGGAGCCAGTATGCAAAATTTGCCATAAGAAGATTCCTGTCTCACGATCAAATACGTCTAACTTGAGGTCGCATCTAAGAATCAACCATCCGGCAACATTTGCTGCCCTTGACACAGTTGGCAGCAGCACCAACACTTCCCCTGAAGATCGGTCTTCAACCTCTGGCCAGAAACGACAGCTGGGGATAGCTGACTCGTTCAGCAAAGGACCAAATATCAACGAGACAGCCATAAGAGGCGCACCTTGACAGACCGTATCCTGCCTTTTTAGTGGAGGAAAGTTGCCATTTAATTTGGTGGAGAAGCCAGCCTTTAATTCAATGCTACATGCTTTCGACAAGCAATACACCCTCCCGGACAGAAAATACTTAAAAATATTTAAAATAAAAGGCAGTGCCAGAAAAATTTATGGAAATGAAGGACACTATTACACGGGAATTAAAAGACGTCGACCATTTCTCTGTCACAACAGACATGTGGTCAAGCGTGAATAGGGATGGGTACCGAAACCCGGTATTAAATTGGCCCCGGGGCTGATTCTGACGGTCCACCAGGACCGATAAGCTTCAGCCTTATCGGTCCTCTTAACAGTAAAATTAAAGTCGTATTCATGTTTTGCGGGAGATATGAACACAAGCCAAACACTGTATTGCAGCCCACTCCTCCTTAACAAGCACACACGCTGCAGGGACGGAGTGGCGACTGCTGTGCGCTCACGTGTGTGTTCGCCTTACAGATACGATGGCAGAGCGAACGAAAAGATCCAAAATTTGGCTTCATTTTACGAGAATAGATGCCGACAATGCACGCTATCACATATGTAATAAAAGATTTGCTTGCAAAGGCGGGAACACTAGTAATTTGATCAAACACCTTGCCAAAATACACCAACTACAAACCAAAAGATGCACAGTGTTTGACCGCCAGAGTGCTGCAGCAACAACAAGCCCTGGATCAGAAACAACAGGTATGTATGTATGTTTGTATGCAAAGCAAACATGTGAAACATGGACATAGGTTTGCCATTTCATTCTTACAATTAATAAATGCTGGATATTTTTGAACAACAGCTTCCTTCTTATCTAAGTAAAAAAAAAAATCTTAAACTACAGTTCATTATTTGTGTTTTTCCCCTTTTGTTTTAGTTTTTCAAAAAAAAAAAAAAAGTACAGATAAGGATACCGATAAAGTACCGGATCGATAAGGACTATCGTTAAGAGTAGTAGTATCGATAAATCCTTAACGATACCCATCCCTAAGCGTGAATATGATGCCTTACATGAGCGTGACCGTTCACTATTTGAACCCTAACTGGGAGCTGAAGTCTCGTTGTTTGGAGACTTCATTCATGCCAGAGATTCACACAGGTGACAACCTGGCGGAAGCTCTGCAAACCACCCTACGCAAATGGTCACTGGAGGAGGAAAAAGTTGGCTTGTGTCACCACAGACAATGAAGCAAACATTGTGGCAGCAGTGAGGAAGCTTGGATGGGGATGGCTCCCATGCTTCGGCCACAACCTCCATTTAGCCATCACCAATGGAATGAAGGCAGAAAAAGAGCGCACCGCCCGGGCCATAGAATTGTGTCGAACGCTTGTGACAACCTTCTCCCACAGTTGACAAAAGAAGCAAAGGCTTCAAAAAGAACAAGGAGAGCTTGGCCTCCCTCAGCGCTCGTTAATACTGGTAAGTTTTATATAATAATATATAATAATATAATAATATAGCCTAATATAATAAATGGCCTAATAAATAAAAAAAACATGTTGGCTATATCATAAATAATGTAGGCAAACATATTTGTATTAGACTACATTAAATAATTCCATCTTTATTCTTTTTTTTTATTTGTTTACAGGATTGTCCAACCAGGTGGGTTACGAAACAGAAAATGATTGAACGAATTCTCGAGCAAGGCCCTGCAATTCGGAGGGTTTTGGATGACCGGCACAGCCAACATCTGGTTCCAACATGGCAGGACATATAAGTCATGGAATCGGTGAATGCAGCCCTGAAAAAGGTTGCCGATTTCCCGAATGCACTTTCTTCGGAGCAAGCAGTAACTGCGTCCTCTTTGAAACCGGTGCTGCAGCTTATCACTAAGGATCTGCTGCTCCCAGCTGAGGAGGACACGCAACTGACGCACAGGCTAAAAGAAAATTTGTCTAGGGTTTTGATGGACAAATACAGTCCTCAACTCAGAAAATATTAGCAAAGTCTACTTTTGTCAACCCTCGGTATAAGGACATTGACATTTCTGACGAGGTGAAGGATGAGCTCATGGTGGAGATGATGGATCTGCCCGATGAGCAGCGTAATGACTGTGATGGAGAGTGCTCAAGTGCACCACTAAACCCACCCAAAAAAATGAATCTTGCGGATTCATTTTTAATATTTAATTGACATGTTCCTTAAGTTCTTTGCACTTGTTATAAAAAATAAATAAAGCATGTTATTTGACACTTGCTTTGCCGTTATGTTATGCTTTTCTCTGGTACACGTCCTCTGTTAAAGGAAAATAACATAACACAGATGTTAAAAGTATTAATGAAATTGGGCGATTTTAATTGAACAAAAAGTAGACAAAAAGTGCCCAAAAAGGTAAAACATATATACAATTAATGAAAAAATTGAATAACAAACGAATATTAACTAACATACTGAAATGAACACAATACAACTAATTTCAACTAAACATAACACAAATCAACAAAGCTCCTCTGAGTCAACGAAATTTACCCAGAAAAGGAACTAATAATATACCAGAACAAGTGTCTCAACAAAAAAACTAACAAAAGTCTCAAAAAGACTAGCCACAGGTGAAAATAAAATGGAAAAAGCACCTGCCCTGAGGAGGCGAGGTGCAGACATCTTTGAGCTGTAGTTCCTGGACCTGGCCACAGCGGAGGCGCAGAGGGAATGTTCCAACCGGAGAATTGGGACCGCCAAGCCGTGGATGCATGCACAAATAAAATCAGTTGCCCAGTAGAGAAGAACAGGAAGACGAAAATGTATGTATGTGGGCCGAAGCCTTCTCTGTGCGTAAAAGTGCCGAAGCAGGAGCTACGGTGCGCTCCTCTCCTGGATAAGTTGTTGCGGAACGCTCTCTGCCTTCACCACAGACATAGCCGTCCTTGACACATAGGCGCGGCCGTAGTTTGGCCTCAAGGTACAGCTCGTTGCGCACACGACCAGGGTGCAGCGGTGGGTAGTATTTTATTTATATATATATCGCAAAACTGCGGGAATTTGTTGATTACCGACTGCGGTAAGCAATAATCCAAACCGGCACAGCCCTAATTTGCGATTCAGGAACAGCGAACACATTAAAGCCAGGGACTGTGGACGATATTTTGTTTCTGCACAGTGATCTCATCAAATAAATTTCCGCTGGGCAACATTCCAAAGCAATAAAACACGAATAATTCATTCTAATATACTTCACATTAAAACAGGGATCGCGTTATTTTCCGTCTTTTTACTTTGATGAAAAAAATCTGAAACATATTCAATATTATTTCATTTTTCCTTCATTTTAGTTAATACTCAGTTCATTATATTACAATGAATTATGTCCCTTTTTATTTCTTTGAAATATTGCACAGCTGAAATATATATTATATCATATTATATAAGAAATATAAATTTAAACTCGCGACTGACACCTGTGGCCAAAAAACGGAACTGCTCTTCCTTTCTGCTCGCTCTCGCAGCGCAAGCTCTCAATCTTTGATCTTTTTCGGGCACTTGTCAGGGGTTTAACTTTTTTAGTCTTATGTGGAGTTACTGTTGGTGTCAAAGTTGTCCTTGATCACTTCTGTGTATTCGCACAACCCTTAGGAACAATGATGGCTATAAAGATTTTTATGGGGGTGGAAAAATTTTATAAATAGGTACTTAAAGCTACATTGTGTATTTTTTTGAGTTAATTCTTAGCAAAAACCCCTTTGTTCTTTCAAAAATATGTGCTCATTCATGTGTAATTACTTCCACCTTCTAATGAAAGTATTCTCGTAAGTGCAGTATCTGCTATTCAGAATAAATACGCGCGAGTCGTGTGAATGGCTGAATCCATGTTGACCCTCAATCTTTGAAATATATTCGCCAACGAGGGACATTCCTGGATATTCTAGCCTCGCTTTTCGCGCTTTGGCTAAACTCAGTTGCACCGTGACGAATACCAGAGGGAGATTGTCTACCCACGACGCGGCAGACGTCTGACTATATAACTAAATGCAATGTAGTTTTCTAAAGTAACCTCATCACTGGAAGGAACACTGGACGAAGTCGTAGTACTGGAAACCCTGTTAACCTTGGCATGAAACGGCCACCGTAAGAGTTAAAACGCGCTCGGAATGGGGGTGGGAGGTGGGGCTAGAACGTAATTCAGTTGGTTGTTTCACCGCTAGATGGGAAAAGTTTTTACACAATGTAGTTTTAAATAAAGGAAACTGGAATAAAATTTGTGTTATATGGTTTAATTGGATCTTTCATGTTCTGTGTCTCGGGTTAAAATACTGTGAACAAGTGGTAAGAAAGTTGAACCTAATAACATAAAAAATGCATAAAAATGGAAAAATAAAGAAAATGAATAAAGAAAATGAATATGAGATCCCAGCGAGTGGTTGTGGGCTGGCTGGGAGGTCAAGGGTATGGCCAACCTGAGGAACAGCCCTCAGCCTCCAAAACCTCCAACAGGTTTAGAATGGGAGGACTTGGCATCTTATGCCGGACTGCCGCTGGTGGGATTTCAAGACGCAACCCTTCCTAATATTTCCTAATGATCCTGGGGGGTGAAATATTTACTGGGGCATGTCAATGCTTGCGCGCGAGAATCGGGGGATCGGAATCTTTCTTGCTTTCTGCCTGTAGAAATTGGAAGAGAAGCAATGTCGTTTTGCTAGTTCGGACACTGGCTTAAATACAAACTATGCAGGTGGTTTTCTTAGCATTTCTTTTTTCAGTGTACAGTGAAAATCTTTGTTTTCTGTTTACAGTAAAAATAGGAAAGTTGCAAAGCATTAAGACGACTTCTCTGAGTTGAGAAGTGTAAGGCGTAGGTTGGTGTAGAAGAATCTACGCTTTCTAGTCTAATCTAGTCTTTTTCCTTCTTTTTGACCGGAGTGAAAAAAAGTATATTCGTCTCTGCAGAGAGTTGAGACAGCTTCTCTTGGATGAGAAGTGTGAGGCGTAGGGTGAGACTGGTAGGAGCAACTACGCTAGGTATTTTTCCTTCCTTTTGACCAGAGTGAAAAGAAGTGTATTCGTCTCCTCTCAGGGTCTCCCATGGATCAGCTGCAGCTGTCTAATGGACTTTTTAGGCAGACCTGTAAGGATGCTGTTGCAGTAATCAATCCGACTAAAGATAAACGCATGGATGAGTTTTTCGAGGTCCTGTTGCGACATCAGTCCTTTAATCCTAGAAATGTTCTTCAGGTGATAGATGGCTGACGTTGTTATTGCCATTGTGTGACCCTGGAGGTTCAGGTCTGAGTCCATAACTACACCTAGATTTTGAGCCTGATCATTAGTTTCTAGCTGTATTATATAATTTGCTCGATGTATTTACTTAGGGTTTGGATGGGTTCAAAGTAACCTGGTGACATCGTAATGTAGAGCTGA
The DNA here is from genome assembly GCA_963556495.2 of Valencia hispanica. Classification (NCBI taxonomy): domain Eukaryota; kingdom Metazoa; phylum Chordata; class Actinopteri; order Cyprinodontiformes; family Valenciidae; genus Valencia; species Valencia hispanica. Next base: position 17,168,986 of record OY747717.1, on the reverse strand, counting down.
GTATCATCTGCATAGTAATGGTAGCTTATCTTATTGGTTGTCATCTGGACTAGTGGGAGCATGTAGATATTAAATAAGAGGGGCCCCAGGATGGAGCCCTGGGGCACGTGATTTCTGGTTGTTCTGATGAAAAGTTTCCTATTGAAACAAAGAAGTCCCTGTTCTTTAGGTAAGCCAAGTACTGTACCAGAGAGTCTGACCTAACTCTCCAGTCGTTCCAATAGTATATCATGATCAACAGTATCAAATGCTGCACTGAGGTCCAACAGCACCAGCACTGTGGTTCTACCACAGTCTGTATTTATGGGGTTGTCATTGAAAACTTTAATGAGGGCAGTCTCAGTGCCGTGGTGAGTACGGAAAACAGAGTAAAAAACATCAAAGCAGTTGTTCATTGTTATGAAGCTATTTGACTGCTGAAACAGCTTTTTCAATAATTTTACTGATGAATGGAAGATTAGAAATTTGCCTGTAGTTCTGCATTAATGTGTTGTCCTGGTTGTTCTTTTTTAGCAGTGGTTTAATATCTGCTGTTTTTAAAGGCTGGGGGAAGACACCTGCAAAGAGGGATGAGTTCACTATTTTAATCAGATCAGACCCAATGACAGGGAAAACTTTCTTTAGGAAAGCTGTGGGTAGGATGCTGTACATCTGCTGGGATTCATGAGCCACAAAAACCTTAATGAAATATAATGGTTCACTGTTAACTTTTAGCACATTTTTTTCCAGCACATGAATTATCCCGTTAATGTCTGTAGTTCTCTTGCTGCCTACATGTTAGTTGTGGATGTAGGGGAGGGAGAGGGTATCCGAGCAAGACGTCAAACTTTCTTATTGATTTTTTACAAACATGACCACCTCTAATTGGTACAAATCTTACAATGCTTATCTAACCAGTAGCCCCTTAAATCAGAAAAAGATCGGTCTACCTGGAACTACCCAAAACCCAACCATTGAATGTTGAATTAAACCATGACTGGATCAGTCCATACCAAGCAGTTTGTAGAGTTCCAATAGTTGGCCTAATTCCTTGTTATAATTTCCACTTGTGCAAATAAATGATCAATACTTCCTGATAGAGCAGCAAGTGACCTTGGCAGGCCGTTTTGTTCAGGTTGTGCTGCAAATTGTGGCCTTGCCACTATGGCACTGACTTCATTGTGTTTTTAGTGTTCAGTCCTGATTAGCCCTAATCAGACTTGGAAACTGAATGAACTGAACTCACTGCCTCCTTATTGTTCTTTATCCTTATGTTGCCTCTACTCCAGAGTAATTTAGTGAGTGAAGATGAATGCATGGGAAAAGATATGTTTCAACCTATCCATCCATCCATCTTCTTCCGCTTGTCCAGGGTCGGGTCGCGGGGGCAGCAGCTTAAGCAAGGACACCCAGACTTCCCTCTCCCCAGCCACTTGTTCCAGCTCCTCTGGAGGAATCCCAAGGCGCTCCCAAGCCAGCCGAGAAACATAGTCCCTCCAGCGTGTCCTGGGCCATTTCCCCTGGGCCTCCTCCCGGTGGGACGTGCCTGAAACACCTCACCAGGGAGGCGTCCAGGAACCATCCTGACCAGATGCCCGAGCCACCTCAAATGACTCCTCTTGATGTGGAGGAGCAGCGGCTCTACTCTGAGCCCCATCCGGATGACTGAGCTTCTCACCCTATCTCTAAGGGAGAGCCCAGACACCCTATGGAGGAAACTCATTTCAGCCGCTTGTATCCGTGATCTCGTTCTTTCGGTCACCACCCAGAGTTCGTGACCATAGATGAGGGTAGGAACGTAGATGGACCGGTACAGCGCCCGCATAACTGCAGATGCCCTACCAATCCGTCTATCGATCTCCCGCTCCATTTTTCCCTCATTCGTGAACAAGACCCCCAGATACTTAAACTCCTACACTTGGGGAAGGACCCCATCCCCACCCCACCCTTTTCCGGCTCAAGACCATGGCCTCGGATTTGGAGGTGCTGATTCTCATCCCAGCCGCTTCACAGTCGGCTGCGAACCGCTCCATCGAAAGCTGTAGATCACGTTCCGATGAAGCCAACAGGACCACGTCATCTGCAAAAAGCAGAGACCCGATCCTGAGGCCACCGAAACAGATCCCCTCAATACTTTGGCTGCGCCTAGAAATCCTGTCCATGAAAGTTATGAACAGGATCGGTGACAAAGGCCAACCTTGGCGGAGTCCAACTCTCACCGGAAACAAGCCAGACTTACTGCGGGCAATGCGAACCAAACTCTGGCACCGGTCGTACAGGGACCTAACAGCCCATATCAAGGGGCCCGGTACCCCACAGGGCCCCCCGAGGGACACGGTCGAACGCCTTCTCCAAGTCCACAAAACACATGTAGACCGGTTGGGCGAACTCCCACGCACCCTTCAGGACCCTGCTGAGGGTGTAGAGCTGGTCCAGTGTTCCATGGCCAGGACGAAAACCGCATTGTTCCTCCTGGATCCGAGGTTCGACTATCTGTCGGATCCTCCTCTCCAGAACCCCTGAATAGACCTTACCAGGGAGGCTCAGAAGTGTGATCCCCCTGTAGTTGGAACACACTCTGTGGTCCCCCTTTTTAAACAGGGAGACCACCACCCGGGTCTGCCAATCCAAGGGAACTGCCCCCGATGTCCATGCAATATTGCAGAGCCGCGTTAACCAACACAGCCCCACAACATCCAGGGCCTTGAGGAACTCCGGCCGAATCTCATCCATCCCCAGAGCCTTGCCACCGAGGAGCTTTTTAACGACCTCTGTGACCTCAGCACCAGAGATTGGAGAGCCTGACCCAACCTATTAAAAGCTTAATAATGGGGAGCTTGAGATCTTCTTTGGATTCTGTCGGGATTTCTTTAAACGGTTTTGTCTGGGAACTTATTAAACTGGACAAATGGGCATTTTTTTGCAGGGGCGCTGGTTAAGTACAGTAGCATGAAATCGTGTTTTAGTAATAACAGTGGTAAGATATGTTATCATCTCTCTGCTCATGTCTCTATTAAATTCAGCCCTTTACTTTTTGCCCCAGTTTACAAAAACAGCAAATCTTAATCTTTACAGCAACTTCAACTATTGGTTTATCAATAAAAAGAACAAACTAAATAAACATGGTCATGTTGCCTTTACATTTGTTGTCAAGCTATTTTTCAAGCGATAGGTATAAGGATTTAATTGTTAAGTCTACTTAAGTAGTCTAAGCTCCGTCGGTCTCAGTCGTTGTGTCCTTGGGCAAGACACTTCACCCTTCTGCCTACTGGTGGGGGTGGTGGCGCCAGTGTTCGGCAGCCTCGCTTCTGTCAATACGCCCCAGGGCAGCTGTGGCAATGTAGCTCAGTGTGTGAATGTGTGCGTAAATGGGTGAATGACTGAATGTAGTGTGACGTGCTTTTGGGTCCTCAAAGACTAAACAAAGCGCTATATAGGTACAGACCATTTACCATTTAAGTGATAAGAATCACTCTTTTGTACTTCAAAGCATGAATTATTATTCTTTACCTTAAAAAATTGAACGAAAAAAAAGATAACAAGAAAGGGCTGAAGCTACTCCTGCATTATTATAGCTAACAAGCACCTATCATCTCATCCACTAGAGTTACAGGTCATTTCACTATGTTGAAAGTCATGGGGGAAAACATGTGGTCTAATTTGGTTCACTGGACAAAATTAAGTGCTTAGATTAAACAGTAGAGCACAAAGTTTTGGAACATATCACAGAAACCTCTTTTTACTTTGAGTACTTGGCATGATTAGATAATCTTCCTGAATAATTATACATGAAAGCAAGCAGAAAACAAAATATGGCTCCAATTCTATTTAACTGTCCTCCAACCATCTGTTTTTAGACTCATCCTGGGACTGAATCACAATAATCACTATGCTGTTGAATATTAAAGTTATTTTTTCTGTAAATCATTATCTAATTTTAGCAGGTATTGTCAGATTTTCTGAAAATTGTTTAAATTATCAACCAATAAAAATATAACGGTGACAGTTATTGGTTTAATGACAAACTATTAGGTTTTAAACTAGAGATGGGTAAATGAGGTCTATACAATAACAACAAAGAACAACCACCCTGAAGTAGCTCTAAAACTCTGAAATAGCCCTTTAAATCTAATTACATAGAGTTTAGGGCAGTCTCGTTATTATAAAACATTCAGTAAAATGCCAGTTAATAAAAAGATGCACATTTAAGGAAACAAATCCTACAGATTGCATCCAATCTCTTCACCACTGCAAACCTCCATCATTATTAGCTAACATCAAGAACCATTTTTGAGTGAAAGTAAATTTTACACTGTGTTTTATGCAAAAACAAGCAAAACTTTGACAGTGTTAAAGTTTTTCATTTATTTATTTATGCTCTTCCTTTACCAAAGATGCTCTCCATTTTCATAATACTACAAATTCAGATGTTTTATTAATAATCCTTGTCCCCACTAGATACAATAAAGGCTTGGATCACATTTAGTAACACATGTAGTGGTGCTTTTATTTTGATAAACACATTGATTGGTAAATTAACCATTTGGTTTGTGAAGTCAGAGGATATGAAGAGAAGTAAAAGCTTAGCACGGATGCAGTCGGATGTCAACGAACTGAAACTGCACAAAGCCAAGAAGATCAGGAAAGTGAAACCCTCCCTCCTGCTGAAGTGCCAGTAAGAGCTTAATCCCCAGCTGCTCTGGTAAACTTAGTCAAGAGCCAAGCCAAAAAAGAAGAGAGCTGAAATGTTTTAATGCATGTATGAAGTAATTTAAACATATTATTACCTAACTAACTAACTAACTAACTAACTAACTAACTAACATGTTGTTTAAACATTTATGATTATTCTTTTTTAGTCTATAACTAAGAACCTTCCGAAATGTGTCATTATATACAGGTCCTTCTCAAGAAATTAGCATATTGTGATAAAGTTCATTCTTTTCCATAATGTAATGATAAAAATTTAACTTTCATATATTTTAGATTCATTGCACACCAACTGAAATATTTCAGGTCTTTTATTGTTTTAAAACTGTTGATTTTGGCATACAGCTAATGAAAACCCAAAATTCCTATCACAAAAGATTAGCATATTTCATCCGACCAATAAAAGAAAAGTGTTTTTAATACAAAAAAAGTCAACCTTCAAAAAATTATGTTCAGTTATGCACTCAATACTTGGTCGGGAATCCTTTTGCAGAAATGACTGCTTCAATGCGGCGTGGCATGGAGGCATTCAGCCTGTGGCACTGCTGAGGTGTTATGGAGGCCCAGGATGCTTCGATAGTGGCCTTAAGCTCATCCAGAGTGTTGGGTCTTGCGTCTCTCAACTTCCTCTTCACAATATCCCACAGATTCTCTATGGGGTTCAGGTCAGGAGAATTGGCAGGCCAATTGAGCACAGTAATACCATGGTCAGTAAACCATTTACCAGTGGTTTTGGCACTGTGAGCAGGTGCCAGGTCGTGCTGAAAAATGAAATCTTCATCTCCATAAAGCTTTTCAGCAGATGGAAGCATGAAGTGCTCCAAAATCTCCTGATAGCTAGCTGCATTGACCCTGCCCTTGATAAAACACAGTGGACCAACACCAGCAGCTGACATGGCACCCCAGACCATCACTGACTGTGGGTACTTGACACTGGACTTCAGGCATTTTGGCATTTCCTTCTCCCCAGTCTTCCTCCAGACTCTGGCACCTTGATTTCCGAATGACATGCAAGTACTTTGGACCACTGAGCAACAGTCCAGTTCTGCTTCTCTGTAGCCCAGGTCAGGCGCTTCTGCCGCTGTTTCTGGTTCAAAAGTGGCTTGACCTGGGGAATGCGGCACCTGTGGCCCATTTCCTGCACACGCCTGTGCACGGTGGCTCTGGATGTTTCTACTCCAGACTCAGTCCACTGCTTCCGCAGGTCCCCCAAGGTCTGGAATCTGTCCTTCTCCACAATCTTCCTCAGGGTCCGGTCACCTCTTCTCGTTGTGCAGCGTTTTCTGCCACACTTTTTCCTTCCCACAGACTTCCCACTGAGGTGCCTTAATACAGCACTCTGGGAACAGCCTATTCGTTCAGAAATTTCTTTCTGCGTCTTACCCTCTTGCTTGAGGGTGTCAATGATGGCCTTCTGGGCAGCAGTCAGGTCGGCAGTCTTACCCATGATTGCGGTTTTGAGTAATGAACCAGGCTGTGAGTTTTTAAAACCCTCAGGAATCTTTTGCAGGTGTTTAGAGTTAATTAGTTGATTCAGATGATTAGGTTAATAGCTCGTTTAGAGAACCTTTTCATGATATGCTAATTTTTTGAGATAGGAATTTTGGGTTTTCATGAGCTGTATGCCAAAATCATCAGTTTTAATACAATAAAAGACCTGAAATATTTCAGTTGGTGTGGAATGAATCTAAAATATATGAAAGTTCAATTTGTATCATTACATTATGGAAAATAATGAACTTTATCACAATATGCAAATTTTTGAGAAGGACCTGTAGTTTTGCCATGATATTTTATTTATTTTTTATGTATGTATTTATTTTATGAATGTGTTTTTGTAAATTTCATGTGTCAAATAGTACTTTTAATTTATAGACTTTGAAATATTCTGACTGTGTGAAAGAGAGGGTGTTTATACTAAAGGAGTGCGTTAAACGCTGCAACACCTTGGGACAGCATTAATACATGTGCAGATCCTGGTGCAGCTGGATCCTCTTAATCTTACCGGACTGCTAGACTGATTAAGGAGTTAGGGACACAGGACACATGCATACACACATTCAATTGGGCTCTCAACTTCTCCGTAGAAGCTGACAGCAGTGAACCAACAGCAGATTGTTGGGTTATTAAGCATATCAGATGTGTCTCTGCTTGTTCTCTTCATTTAGATGATAATGTAAACTAAAAAATACTCTTTGCATTACCATTGTCACTCTATAAGAATGTCCTTAGGCCACAGTTATTACTATCTGGGGGTTTTGATAAATAATTTAAAAAACATTAGCTTAATATGAATCAGAAATATGTGAATTTTGGCCCTTATGTTTGAAAGACTATATCTAATGCTCGCTTTGTTGCATAAGGTAATCATATAGCTATATCTCCCTCGTTTCTTTCTGGCTTCGTGCAAAATATTCAGAACTATCAAGCATGCTTAAAGCCTGCAGCATTCAGCAGTTTAATATCTTTTCATCAACACATGAAACTTATTTGTATGCAATAAAAGCAAACATACTGTCAGGGCAATTCTTTCTGACAAATCCAATAGTGAACATTATTTTTTATTCAATATGGATGGCTAAACCTAAGAATGTGTAGGATATTGCGACCTTATAATGCTGATCTATTTCCAGTCACAAAACTCCAGAACATTTTGTTATTTCATTTTGCTTTGCATATTAAATTGTTAACCATAAAAATTTAACTATTTTGTCAGTCCAATGTCCATTGTTTATATATTTGTGATTGTCACAATTTTACACTTTTCTTTGTCTTTCTCAAAGAAAAACACAGATCTTTAATAAATTTGATGAACAAGATTCAGATTGGATCTACTACTTGAGGGGCAGAAACATATTGAGATATATATGGTTCTGATTTTATTTCGTGTTTTTGGCCAGTGCTGTGCATCACGACTTTGTTGAACAGTTGATGTCAGTTGTTCCAAAAGATTAGAATGATTTGTTACTGTCTTTGGCGCCCTCTGCAGTCTTGAACAGTTAATTACATACTCTAAACCAAGTTAAATAGATTTTTCAACTTTGTCTGCCAAGTCCCTAAAAACATCAAATAAAAATGTTTACGTTTAAACCTTTAATGTTTCATAATTTGAAAATGTTCTTCATATTTGTAAAGCCATGTATAATATAAGATATTGTAAATGCATCTTAAAAAAACGCTCAAACCTCATCAGAATTATTAGGAAAAGAGATCAAAAATTTGGCAGAATGTGATGAGATGCTGTAGTGTAACATATATTATTAAAGTTAATGATTCAACAATCAGCAATCTGCTGGGGTTCCTTAAATAGGAAACTTTTTAACTGATTGGAATGTTTGTATAATTGTATTGAAATGACTTCTTGTTAAGTGCCTTGAGATGACATCTGTTGTGAATTGGCGCTATATAAATAAACTGAATTGAATTGAATTGAATTGAACAGTTAGTTGTTACAACCCAGTTTCATTAAACTGAAAATGTTAAACTTAGCAGCATTGTAGGTGCTTTGATTTCTTTTGCCAGCAGTCAGTGGGCAAGACAGAATTGCCAGTTCATCATAGAGAGACACCTAACTTCTACAAATAACTAAGCGTGCTGTATTGTGTTAAATATGTTTGCTTGTGGGGTAGGCCAGTGAGTACCAACACATGTGCAAGGAGAACATAAAGATTTCACACACAATGACCTTAGATGGTATTTGAACCCAGAACCTTCTGGCTGCAAGGTGACAACTACATCAGTGTGCAGCTGCCATGGTAGATGTATTCAAGTAAATTCAAGTTTGGCTCAGACTTTCAGTTTGGCAACTAACTGTTGTAAATATAGTGAAAATTCTCAGATACAGGAATTTAAAAAATAGAAAGATGGGAAGATGTGATGTGAACTTCCTCTAATCTATAAGAAGAAAATCCCAGCATAATTTAGTGTTTTAAAAAATGCCTACTTCACTCCAGGCCACTGTGTTAAGCTAACTGTTGACTACAGTATCTAAGGTTTATCTTTTTTGTTGGATTTAATCCATGCTGATACATGATTTTTTAAATTCTTTGCCATTAAAATAATTTTATCTATAAAAAAATATAACCTTCTCAGAGATAAATCCATTTAAGGGTTCTATAAATAAAGCAAAGGGTGCAAAGGATTTATGTGCAATTAGAAAAACGTTTGCGATTGTGCATGTATATGTGATGCTGTAACTTCACCTCAATAACAAGCGATTCAAAAATGTAGCTCCCACGTCCTATTGTGGTGGGAGAAAATAAAGACTGAGTCTATATGATGATGGCTCAATCTGAACCACAGATTCAGTCTTATGTGGTGTGAAGCATGGACCCAAACGCAGACCCTGAGAAAGGTGCAGGATATTTATTGAAGTTGTTGGTGGAGTACTGCTGGTGATGATGATGGCGGCAGGAACAGAGAGGCAGGACGGGACACCGCAGGACAACACGCCATGGAGACATAGACACAACACAATGATCCGGCGCTGAGTGAAGGAAAGTGACGGGTTTTAAAGGCAGAAGGTAAAGAGGATCAGGTGTGGTTGATGGGAGACACAGGTGAATACGATAAGGAGAGGGAGATTAGGGCTTCATGACAGGACTCCCCCCCCTTTAAAGGCGGATTCCAGACGCCGTGGAGAAAAAAAAGGAAGCACCCAAGTTTCTTTTGGTACACCCCTGGAAGTCTGGTGGATGGCCCCTGAGGACCTGGAGGTCTGGTGGACAGCGGTTGGACGGACGGCCAGGATGGCGGCGATGAAGAGGCGACGGGGACGGGTCCTCCCTGACCCTCCCTGGGAGCTCTAGCGGCGGGGACGGGTCCTCCCTGACCCTCCCTGGGAGCTCTAGCGGCGGGGACGGGTCCTCCCTGACCGTCCCTGGGAGCTCTAGCGACAGGGAGTCACTGGACAGGTTGGTCCAGACGTCCTTATGAAGGGCGGCAATCTCCCGGGCGAGTGCTGGATCCATTTTTATGGCCGGATCATTCTGTCAAGGATGTGGTGTGAAGCATGGACCCAAGCGCAGATGCAGAGAAAGGTGCAGGATATTTATTGAAGCTGTTGGTGGAGTAGTGCAGGTGATTTCATTTTGGAAAAAAATACTCTTTCTAGATGAAAAGAGACATTTCTTTTTCAAAAGCAACAAATTAAAATCCAAAAATGTCTGCTTGTAGATCATTGTGACAATACTTGCTGCTGGTTATCCTAAAGAGAAGACAGCAGCAAACTCCAATGATTTTCTAATAAAGACAATCCTCTTGCAATAATGATAGGACAGATCACTTTGCAAATGAAGCACCCACTGCTTTGTGCTGGAATATGCAGGATATAAAGGATACATTGTTTGAGTCAGCTTAGATGACCATTCTAATTCATTTAAGGTGATGTTAGCAGCTATGCTGCAACTAATTTTAAAAAATTTAATTAAAGGAAGTTTGGATAGAATAATAGACGAAATTATTACATTTTTCTCCCTAGAATGAGTTACACCAGCAGATTTGGTAGCTTCTCCAGATGCTGACATATTTTCAGATATCACAGAGAATCCTTACTAAACTTATTTATATTTCTGTTCTACATCTCTTAATAATTAGTTACAAGGGAACTTTACTATAGCTGGTGATAGTTGTTGAACTTACTTTTTGGTGGTGGCCACATGATGCAGTGGGAATGTTTTACCTCAGCAGGGATAAGAAAGGTGGTAGTGACAAAAAGATCAATGAAGATACAAGGCAATCCTGGAAGAAAAACGGCTGCAGACTTGGGACTGGCATGGACATTCACCCTCCAACAGGAATTTGACTCTAAACATACAGCTAGAGCAATAATAGAATGGTTTAGATCAAAATATGTTTGAGTTAAAATTCCAGACTTAAATCCAAAGGCGAATCTGTGGCAAGAAAATTACGTTGAGAGATGCTCTTCATCCAGTCTGATTGAACCTCAGCCCTTTTACAAAGGAGAATGGGCCAGATGTTATTCCATTCTTAAAATACTTACAGCTGTAACTACAGGGAATGATCTGTCTACAATGTATTGACTCAGAAGGTCTAATTGCATATAAAACTTAAAAAATAATTGCAGGTTGCTCACTGTATACTGGTATGTTTCTGTCATGAAGAAATTATAGGAAAATGTCCGTGTGAACCAATACCCTGAAAATAAAGTTAAAGAACAAGACATAGCATGAAATTTCAAAGTCCTCAGAGCTTTTGATTTTGTTTTAATAAGGCTTCAGTTTTGTGTGTTTCTCTGGAGTGTGTATTAGTGTGGCATTGTTTCAACGTGACTGATTTTTGTCTTTGTATGAGGAAACAGAGACCTGAATTATTGAAGGCTTGTTTTTCATCAAGGTCAAATTAAAGTATCACATACACCCTCATGTGTACACACACACACACACACACACACACACACACACACACAGCCATCATGCAGCCATGCAGCCTGACAAATTACTTCTGTGAAAAACAAGGTAGGGACACAAAGGAAAAATGAAACACTCCTTCAGGGAGTGTGTGTGTCACTATAACCCATTACTCTCTTTCCTTCATCTCCATCTACTGCAGAGCTGAGGTCAGTAGTAATATGCTGTTGTTTTCGTTTGCAGTTTTGGTTTAGCCACACCCACGCAGGAAAAAAAGTTTCAGCATCAAACCAGTTGACACCCTGAGATCTTTTTCTTCGAATTACTACAGATTTTTCTGATTTCAATGAAATAAGCAAAGGCAAAAATATATTTTAGATGCTAAAACCCACTAAGATATTTTAGGGTTTTAAAACAGAAAACTGAGACTACTGTATTCAAAATCTTGCCTCCCACATCAACAACAGGATGTAATGTAATATTTTCATGTTCTTTTTTCCCACTTTATTTTCTGTCTCCATGTCCATAATATCTAAAAAACAACCCACAGCAATTTTTAATAAAGATTTCTTACACATATATATCAAGTGGAGTATTATAGCAAAAGGCGTACTGCTCCACTTGTGAAAGTAAATCGGTTGAGCTTCTACTTGGTACTCAGACTTCAATTCTGAGAACCACTCTACCAGAAAAGACACATGAAAAAAAAGAAATATAGAAGACTTTAACATATACAGGCTTTAGTTTTTTTAGAGAAATATAGAAACTGTTTTGTATCTTCACATAACCTACTTTTGATGTGTACTTTGACACAGACTCCTCTTAAACGCTTCTTTTGCAACTTGACCACATCTTTGTTTACACTAACTGACCCCACAGATTCTTTTTAATGATTGCTTCAGCACTATAATTTTAGACATGCAAATATGTAACTGTTTTTAAAAGCACAAGTGGACATTTAGTTTTGCTGACAAAGTTTACATTTAAACGCTTGAATGTATATACTATAATTGCTTTAAGATCACATTTAGTGCTGCTGTCCATTGCATTCCTCATGCTATTTTTAACTAGGAAAACTGTTTGGGTGTTTCCGATCTGTTGCTTCATTCATATCCGTCTGATCTGCATTTTCACACTTCAAACTTGTACAGCACTGCTGTGGTTCAGTGCTGACAGGAAGGAGAAGGGCTTCTTCACTAAAGCAGAGCACAGTAAGTAAACAGGAAGTGAAATAATATTTCTCAGACTAAAGTGTACACTGAACTGCAGTTCCATAACTTATGTATATGTAACAGCACCATTTTTATTTTATTTTTCCAATTGCATACTGCACAACTTGATACAATGTTGAAGTACAAGAACTGTGAAAGAAGTTGCTGAAAATACAGCCAAAGTTTAAAGAAAACTATTGATACCTTCAGAATGCCTGAAGAAATATTGCTCATGATCGCTTTTTCAAAGATTTTTAACAAAGCCTTGCTCTTTGGAAGCATAATGTAAACAAGAAAATGTGTAAATCACCAGTTGGTGTTGTTCAGTGTTGTACCATCATTTTAAAGGTCTTTAAACAGGTACTAGTGCTTTAGTAAGGTGAAAATGTTAGCATGGATTGGACTTGCAGCTAACTAGGTTAAATAACTTTGTTGTCTGCGTAGCTAAGCAGGTGTTTAGGTGCAAAACTGAAAATGAGATTAATTCACCACTGCTTTCATCTGACACTGTTAGAATACTGGGTTATTGGTCTGTGTGGTGGGTTTTTGCTCTCACATCCTTTCACAGGTTGTCCACTGGAGCGTGGGGTGGAGGCATTGGTTAGCAGTCCTGGTGGGCGGAGGCCTGCAGTTGTGTGTTTGCACACCTGTAAATCATCATCAACCAGAGGGGAAAGGGAACTGGCAACCAGTCATTCAACGCCTGAATGTTAACCTAAACCTGGAACACCACATTACTGAGTTCGTGAGCTCCTCACTTATGAAGATTAGTCTGAAGATTTTCACTGTAAATTAGATTTTTTAGAAAACTTACCTTCCTTGTCTATTTTCCAGGTTTCCATGCTCAGATCTGCCTCACTCCAAGTTTCCACATGGCTCTGTTCAAGTTTATTGGTTCACCTTCCACGACTGGCAGCCTAGTTTCCTGTGTCATCTTCATCCTTTCATCTCTGCTCACTCCATTGGAGTCTCCACAATCACCTCAGTATTCATGTGCCTTCTGTCCATTCCCCAACGACTACCTTTAAGCTCATCATCAATTTCTCTCATCTCCAAGGTTAAAACTATACTCACCTCTCAGCTTACCTTCAGTCTCAGGATCATCGCCATCTTCCGCTCAGCAGCCAAACAGCCACCCTCCCAGATTCCACTCACTCCTCCCTGACGTTTCCTACCATCATCTACGGTAAGATTAACTTTCACTCTCTGTAATTTAAGTATCCAGATCTCCACTCAAGTTCTCCCGTTACAGTGTTCCAGCTCCCGGTCCCGAGCAGTTCCCGATTCCAGATCTTTCCCTCTCAGTCTTCAGCTGTTCCCCCGTTCCAGATCTCACCCTCTCATCTTAATCATCTTCAATAAACCTTTGAAATCTGATTTGTCAGTCTGTGAATATGTAGAACTACTGCAGTGTGATGACGTCTTCATCTGTTGCAGGACTCTTGCCTTGGCAAAACGGCACCAATCCTGTACTGAGGCAAAATGTAACTCAATGTAAGCCTTCAAGCTGTTGTGTTCGTTGTTACACATTAAAAAGTTAATTTGGATTTTTTTGGTGTGAGGTTTTGTGAAGCTATAGTCAGATGAACCTGTAATGGAACAATGTCATATCAATTTAAGGTTGTTGGAAATATAAATACATCCTCAATGTGGCAACTAAGTTGAGCGTGAACCTGTTGGGATACATTTCAAACAACGATACTTTGAAACCACAGGAACACACCATATTTGATGTATGAATGGGAGATGATCTGGAAAATTGATACAACTGACAGGCTCAAGCAATGTAATTTCACATAAGCACAGATGTTGTTTTCCTACACACAATAGGACCAAACATAACAATGGTCATGCCAATAAAGTGTTGCATCTCACTAATATGAATATTTTCAACTTGTTTTATGCAGTGAACCCCCAGGTATTTACTGGTTTTAGGGACCCCAACCACCCACGAATAGCTAATAAACTCAATTATCAGCCAATAGCTTATCAAGTAGTATTGCGCCATGGTATTTTTAAGCTTCCCAAACTGGATTGTCTTTTCAACAATTCAGAAATGCTCTGCTGCAGAAATGCAATGCTGTATTGCTACAACAAAATCTTCGAATAGGCAATTCTACCGCAAACAATTTAGAGTAAAATTTCACAGAAAAATCTGAACAGCGAATAGGCCCACTGTATTGCTAAAGTAAGCTAGAACAGGCGGTGTACTCTGTCTGCTCAGAAGTTAGCTTCTACTTCTCAAAAGATTGACTTAATTTCTAAAATGTTTGCAATGTTATAATAAAAAACTTGATTAAAAGAATCCAAAGTAACTCTTTATGGTCTCTTAAGAAATTATGCGTTAATTTTTACATATTTCCTGAAAAAGAAAATTCAACAACGCTGAAGCACAGAACATTTTGTAAGTATGTTACTGTTTGATTGTGTTACACTCGTTGCTGCTCATTCTGGTTTTGTTATTCCTGCTTCTGCTCTTTTCACTTACCGAAGGGGGACAGCCAAGCTGCTAATAGCTTGGCCAAGCTGTGTTGGCGTTAACATGCAGAGAAATTCGGTTTTCTAACTGCATTATCGGGGTGCGTTAGCACGCTTAAGAGAAGTCCAGCTCAGTTCGACTCCAGCTGGACTAAGGTCTATACAGGCATTTTAAAAGTCTAAATTCAGTCGGACTAAGGCAAAGTAATTTGTTTTTTTCTTACTGCATGTAAACACACTGACAGCTGAAGCCATTCAGCGAAATTACCTGGCTTGGTATTTTGGAACTCTTCAACTCCAGTACTTGGTTGTACGTTGTTAAAACATCCCAGTGGATCCTCTAGTGAACCTACCATGGTGTTAAAAACCAGCAATAAAGCAAGTAGCATACACAAAACATATGATTCGTCAAAGCATTACTCAAAGGCAGCTTTAAACAAATAAGTTTTTAGTTGTGATTTACTGTAAAAGAACTGTGTTTCAGCAGCTTTGCAGTTGTCTGGAAGTTTGTTCCAGATTAGAGGAGCATAGAAACTGAAAGCTGCTTTTCCATGTTTGGTTCTACTTCTAGGGATGTTGAGTAGACTGGAATTAGAGGACCTGAGTGTTCTGGTGGGTTGGTATAGTAACATTAGATCTTCAAGATACTTTGGTCCTAAGGTATTCAATGATTTATAAACTAATAAAAGTATTTTGAAGTTTAATCTCTGAGCTACAGGAAGCCAGTGTAAGGACTTTAGAACTGGGATGATGTGCTCTACTTTCCTGGTTCTAGTGAGGACACGAGCAGCAGTGTTCTGGATCAGTTGCAGCTGTCTAATTGACTTTTTAGGCAGACCTGTGAGGACGCTGTTGCAGTAATCAATCCGACTAAAGATAAACGCATGGATGAGTTTTTCGAGGTCCTGTTGCGACATCATTCCTTTAATCCTAGAAATGTTCTTCAGGCGACAAAAGGCTGACCTTGTGATTGCCTTTATGTGACCCTGGAGGTTCAGGTCTGAGTCCAAAACTACACCTAGATTTCGGGCCTGATCAGTATTTTCTAGCTGTATTAACTGAAGGTGTGTGCTGACTATTGAGCGTTCCTCTTTAGGTCCAAAAGTAATTACTTCTATTTTGTTTCTGTTCAGCTGGAAAAAGTTATAGCACATCCATCCATTCATTTGCCGATGCATTTACTTAGGGTTTGGATGGGTTCAAAGTCACCTGGTGACATCCTAATGTAGAGCTGAGTATCATCTGCATAGTAATGGTAGCTAATCTTCAATTCAATTCAGTTTATTTATATAGCGCCAATTCACAACAGATGTCATCTCAAGGCACTTAACAAGAAGTCATTTCAATACATTTATACAAACGTTCCAATCAGTTAAAAAGTTTCCTATTTAAGGAATCCCAGCAGATTGGGTCAGTCATTGGCGTGAGGTTGGGCCCCGTTGATGCAGACTTTCCAACCACAGCAATCCTTCAGCAATCCCTCATACTGAGCAAGCATGTAGCGACGGTGGAGAGGAAAAACTCCCCTTTAACAGGAAGAAACCTCCAACAGAACCAGGCTCAGTAGGAGCGGCCATCTGCCACGACCGTCTGGGGGTTTGAGAAGACAGAGCAGAAACACAGAAGGAACACAAGATCTGAATTGAATCTTATTGGCTGTTGTTATTTGGGCTAGTGGGAGCATGTAGATATTAAATAAGAGGGGCCCCATGATGGAGCCCTGGGGCACCCCACATGTGATTTCTGTTTGTTCTGATGAAAAGTTTCCTATTAAAGCAAAGAAGTCCCTGTTTTTAGGTAAGACTCGAACCAGCCAAGTACTGTACCAGAAAGTCAGACCCAACTCTCCAGTCATTCCAATAGTATATCATGATCAGCAGTGTCAAATGCTGCACTGAGGTCCAACAGCACCAGCACTGTGGTTCTACGACAGTCTGTATTTATGCGGATGTCATTGAAAACTTTTATGAGGGCAGTCTCAGTGCTCTGGTGAGCACGGAAACCAGACTGAAAAACATCAAAACGGTTGCTCATTGTTATGAAGCGATTTAACTGCTGAAACAGCTGACAGGAGGGATGAGTTCACTTTTTGAATCAGATCAGACCCAATGACAGGTAAACCTTTCTTTAGGAAAGCTGTGGGTAGGATATCAAGACAGCAAGAGGAGGAGCTTAATTGGTTAATGATTTCTTCTAGGTCTTTTTGGTTTAATCCTTGGAATTCTGACATTTTTTTCTACATTGGTGTTAGTTGGGTATAACATTCGTAGTGGGTTCGGTGCTGCGGTACAGACCGACCGTCTAATTGTTTGAATTGTAAGTAAAAAAGCTGGCAAATTCATTCCAGCCTCTGGTCGAGTCTAGTTCAGGGGCTACCGTCATTGGAGGATTAGTTTGTCTTTCCACTGTTGCAAACAGAGTCTGTGCATTATTAATGTTTCTGTTAATGATTTCAGAGAATAACTTTTTCCTAGCATCTTTTAAAGTTAACTGATATCTGCTCAGTCTCTCTTTGTAGATCTCACAGTGTACCTGGAGTCGAGTTTTCCGCCATTTTCTCTTGGCTCGTCAACACTCCCTTTTTTCGCTACGTACCAGTGGATTGCTCGTCTACGGAGACTTCTTTCTACCAGAGACTACTTTCACATTAGTTGGGCCAATGGAATCAATGATGTCTAAAATTTTCATGAGGAAATTATCTACCAGCTTATTTACTGAGTTCCCTGAGAAAACGCTTTTTTCCAGTTATCTCACTGTGACTAGATATTTTAGCAGAGAAGGTACTTTCAAAGAAAACACAGAAATGGACAGATAGCGCAATATCAAGTACTGAGATGTCAGATATATTTAAACCTTTGCAGATAATTGAGTCCAGAGTGTGTCCTCTTTTGTGTGTTGGTTGTTTGACATGCTGGGTCAGGACAAAGTTGTGAAGAGTGTCACTTAATGTTTTTGCTAGTCTATCCTGGGGGTTGTCAGTATGAACGTTGAAGTCCCCCACAATGATTAATTAGTCATAATTCAATTCAGTTTATTTATATAGCGCCAATTCACAACAGATGTCATCTCAAGGTACTTAACAAGAAGTCATTTCAATACATTTATACAAACATTCCAATCAGTTAAAAAGTTTCCTATTTAAGGAATCCCAGCAGATTGCGTCAGTCATTAGCGTGAGGTTGGGCCCCGTTGAGGTAGACTTTCCAACCACAGCAATCCTTCAGCAATCCCTCATACTGAGCAAGCATGTAGCGACGGTGGAGAGGAAAAACTCCCCTTTAACAGGAAGAAACCTCCAACAGAACCTGGCTCAGTAGGAGCGGCCATCTGCCACGACCGTCTGGGGGTTTGAGAAGACAGAGCAGAAACACAGAAGGAACAGAAGATCTGATATAAGAGAACTTTCTATGTTACAGAAAGTAAAAAGTTAATAACAGGACACAGTGGATGTTCAGTTACTGGGAGGATCATCCCAGTCGATGCCCCCCGTCCAACAGGGCATTGGAGCCAAGCAGGATACCAGACCAGGTATATCTTCTATGGAGAGAAAAACACTGAGAGAAAACAAAGTTAACAGTCGAAATAACAGAATGTACTGTAATACAACTGGAGAGTCGTAGGAGAAAAGGAAGTAGCAGAGTGAAGAGAATTGGTAAGTCTGTCCTCCAGCAGTCTAAGCCTATAGCAGCATAACTACAGAGCTAGCTCAGGATGACCTTAGCCACTCTAACTATAAGCTTTATCAAAAAGGAAAGTTTATGTATCATAATTGATACATATTACGGAAAGAAGGTTGCTGAAACCGTTAAAGAAGTTAGAGTCAAGTTTTGGGGGTTTATATGAACTTAGAAATATAGCTTGTTCAGGCTTATTTATCTGGGTGGCTAGGTATTCAAAAGAGTCAAATACGCTCAGGAATACCTTTTTAAACTTCGAGTCATAAAAAATTGGCTATGCCTCCACCTCGTCTGTGTTTCCTGCTCTCGCTTAAGAAATTGAAGTTTGGAGGATTAGATTCTATCAATACAGATGTTTCATTATTTACGTCTAGCCAGGTTTTTGATAAAGAAGGGCATGTATTTTATGTTCAGTGATGAATTCATTGATTAGGAGTGACTTTCCTGATAAAGACCTAATATTTAATAAAGCTAACTTAAGTGGTTTGATAATCGGTAGGTGAAGCTTCTGACAGGTGCTCAAGTTGAGATTTGTTTTATAAGCTTTTGGCTTTAGTTTTTTTGTTTTCTCTTGCTTGTAATGACTTGAATGATTTTTTGGGATGTCTAGACGACTTCTGGAAGACGGAGGGTGTAGAATTACTGTCCGGTTCCCTTGTATATCCGATGTCCGTTATTACCAGTTGGGGCATGTGCAGAATACATCCAGTGTTAGTCCCAGAAGCCTAATGTAGTCCAGGTTTTGGTGTTAGTTGTGACTAAATTGTAATTTGTTCTTTCAGTCTATCTGAGAAATCTCTAAACAGAGAGTCATTAGGTGAGTCTGTGATGACATTGGGATACTTGAAGAACACTTTGCAGAGCAATGTACATCTTTACTCGCAGCTGGACATGTTTTTTCTCTGTCAGGCCGTGCAGCTGTCTGGGCTGGTGATGTCAATGTTTGTTCTCTGATAGTATCCACAGGCGGTGCTTCAAAGTCAGCTCTCGGGTGCTTTATCAAGTGTTTATTCAGATAACAGAAAATATTTGAGGTCAAGAGTCTTAGTCCAACTCTATTAAGATAACGACCATTTATCTTGAAAAAGTGTTTAAATGGGATCAATTTTTCAACAGATTTTCTCTTCAGTCATTTATGGAGCATGCAAAGTCTACTGTATCTTTCATCATTTCCTTTAGGGACTGGTACACTGATAAAGATGTTCATGTTAAGTTCTTTAAGTCACTATAGCAGATCAGAGAAGTCTGTTTTGAGAATGACTGATTGTTTCTTGGTTACATCAGTTGTACCTGTGTGGATAACAAGCTTTTCCAGCTTAGGGTGTTGTTCTAAAATTGTCTGGATGTTTTCTGATATTTCTCTGACTGTATTCTTGGGGCAGCTGATAACGCTAGTGTTCTGTCTACATAATTTTTTGATGCCATTAATTGATCCGTCATGTACTGTATGAGAACTTTTGCTGGGGGGGGGGGTCCTTACTTTCTTATGTGTCCGCTTCATGTGGATGGATTTCTTCTGGTGGCTTGACTGGTCCCAGGGGCTGAGTTGTCTTTCGGGGAACTGACAGCTGCAAATCTGTTTCTCAGCGGTATTCCAGGGGGAGTGATATCTCTTGTTTTGGGTTGCAGTTTTTTTCAAATTCAATTCAAAATTACTTTATTAATCCCAAAGGGAAATTAAATGTTGTTGTAACTCATTATGCAAGTTCCTTCAAAGATTTGTTGTAGATGCTGATGGCTGTGGGTAGGGATGATCTCTTGTAGTGCTCTGCAGATCTGAAGAAGCCTCTGACTGAAGACGCTCTGTAGTTGTATAACAGTCTGATGTAGAGGATGCTCTGGATCTATGGCGTCTTCTTTTGAACTCATCAGGGTTTTGTGGCTGTAGTTGAGGTATTATTTGAGCTTTTTGTGATGTTAATCAGCTGCTGCCAGTTGTAAACCACCTTGTTGCCATGGTTATGCATCATAACAAATGTCCAAAAATAAAAAGTATCAGCAAAAATCCTTCCAGCTGCACAGCATTCAAAACCAGAGAGAACAGTTGTCCACAAAAACAATGTTTCTACCAGAAATGGAAGAATAAAAGTTTTAAAAAGAAAAAAATATGAACCAAAGTAACTGAGCTACTCCAACATGCTGCCACCTTGAGCGCCGCAATTCCGGATTTGGATTTTTGTTTTTTGTTTTTCCCTCAGAGCTGAGAAAGCAGGTGTAGATTCAGTGCACTTTAAAGCAGGCCAGTCTTTGTCAAATTGGGAATGGGCCGTTCTACCTGTTAAATGCCTTTTGGGATGAGGAGTAGCGTTGTTCTGTGGCTTATGTGCAAGAGTGTTGGACCGAGATAACACCAGACTGCCAGGTTCTTCCTCCCTGCAGGTAGTCATCGGTAAAGTTGTCTCATTTCAATATCCAGTGTTTAGATCAAAATTAATCTGAAGATGGTGTAACTTTGTCTCGATTGTTTCAATTCTCTGGAGCAGTTTCTCAAAGTCCTCAGCTGAGCAAAACACCAATTTAGTAATCCACAGTCCTTCATAAAGTAATCCAAAAAAGAGATCCGGTCTAATTCAGTGACTCCAGAGGCTGGATGTATAAAGTAACTAAGAAAAAAAGCTAAGAAAATATAAAATAAGAAAAGAGAATAAGGCTAGAGATCAGCAGAGGTTGGAAGATGCTGCTCCTCTTTCAGCAGCCAGCAGCAAAAAAGCTACTCCTTTGTACCCCTGAATGAAAAATGATTAGAAGCACAAAATAATGCGACAATTCAATTAAGAGCTATTTTAAGAACAAAACTGCAGTCAGGAATCAATGGTTCGATAAAGTTTGGTAATTTTATTGAGGACATTATATCTACATTTAGACTGAAGGAATATGAATTCACTGTAAATCTTCTGAGCAGAGGTGAGTCACAACAACTAACAAGTACAATTAGCTTTTCTGTGTAAACCACAGATGTAAAATAAATAAACTACTTGTCTGAAGGAACAAAATCTGAATTTAGGAAATATTTGGTATGATTGTTATCTCTAAATGACTTTACGGCCAGCCTTTTACTTCAGTTGGAAAATACAAGCTCTAGTTTCTATTTTCACTGTTTCAATTTCTTTACACTTTTTCATAATGGCCATGGGGAAACCATTGTAAATTATCTCTTTTTATCAGTCTTTCAGCCCGTGTCTTCTCATTTTGGGGCTTTTCATTTCCCCTTCACATTGGTGTTTGCAGCCTTTTCACAGGAAGTTAAGGTCTGCCCTGCCCCTGCCGCTCATTTGAGTTTTGTAGAGCTGCAAACAAAGTGTGAGCAGCGCCTCACTCTTAACTGACAAACACCTTAGGTCTTCTTGTTTGATGAGGAGCTGCTGTTCATCTTCTCCTCTGTTTTGCTGCGGCTGATCCACCTGTCACTCAATAACAGCTGGGCACCACCATGAGCTTACGGAAACTCAGTGAGTATTATCTTTGCTTGTGAGAACCTGAGAGCATTGTTGTTATACTTTGTCGTTCTTTTTACAGATGTTGCCCCATTCTCCAGTTTCGCAATGTTTTAGCGATCAGAAGTACCAAAAAAGTTTTAGTTTAAAGAGCAGATCTGCTGTGTAGAGCTTCATATTCACAATAGTGTGGAAAATACTGCACAAAGTCAAACCTGTGGTGGTGAAAGGCAGACTAGAAAAAATCCCTTCGACTTAGTGAGTCCTGGTATGACTCGAAGAGAACTAAGTACACACAGAATAATGCAAACACAAAGTTTACCTCATTCTGATTTCAAGACATGAACTTGTACATTTGATACGCTCAATTTACAGATAGAAATAGAGAGTAAAGTTTCTTATAGTAGCGTTTACCGTTTTTTCTTTCAAACCTTTGGGACCAAAACCTCGTTAAATTGCTTCTCTGAATGGATCATTGTGTTAGGATTTAATAATTGCTTTTCCTGATCTGTACTTACTTTAAAAAAAAAAAAAGATTACTACTATCTTCATGAGTGATGTTATCCAATGCAGATTTATTTTACCGAAATAATGGGTCTCTCTATTCACTCGTTTCTTTCATTAGTATTCTTCAGTTGCTCAACTGTTGATCCCTCCCAGCTGCTTCCTCTCAGTTAATCAGTCACACCTGTTTCTTTTTCTACTAATCACTCTCTTAGAATTTATACACCTATCTTCTCATTTACTATTATGTCATGTTGTCAGCCTGTTGATTTGCCAACTTCATGTCCAAGACCAGAGGTCTGGAACCTGCGGCTTTAAAGCCACTTGGCTCTCTGGCCCCTCCACTGGGGCTCTCGTAAAACCAAATAAGATATGTTTTTTATTATAAAGACAACAAGAAAAGGTTCTGTTTGCAGTTACTTTTATATGAAATACCTGCATTGAAAATTTACAACATAAGAACACCAAACGTACCAGGCTTTTAAAAGTGATTTAATGTTTCTTAGCTTCAAACTATGTGCTGTAAATTTCAAGTTGGTTACCCAGCTTTTGTAATTTAAAATTTTTACGGAAAGGGCTCACTTCACTGGCTTCATTTTGCGAAGTAGAGTTTTTCCCGTTGTAAAGGTTGGATGATTCATTTTGTTTTAAAATCTAGAACAAAAAAAAAAATTAGTTTACATTTCCATAGCTTTCAAAATACAACAACTCATTTTGTACATATTAATAAGCTCTTTTTCTTTGCAGCTCTACACACATTTCATTTTGTAGTGGTGGGGAAAAAAGTGGCTCTTTGAAATGAAAAGGTTGCCGACCCCTGTCCTAGACCCTATCCCCCTATTTTTGCTACTGGATCTTGGATTTGAGTTTTGCTGTTTCCTTTTAGTTTTGAGTTTACTTTAATAGATTTCGGTTATTTGCGACCTGCCTGCCTCCACTCCTGCATTTATGGGCCAACTCTGCACTTACATTATGATACTTTATTTAAAGAGTAGTCAGATCTTCCGAACGAATTATACTGGAAGTTTGTTGATGACTACAAATTGTCTAACTTGTAAGAGATATATAGCAAGAGGGAATGTACATATTTATTATTTGAGTCTGTATTTGCACTTTAGACCCTCTCTGGATGAAAGAAAATTCAAGTTTACACACTTAATTACTGTTTTTCAAGTTAAAGGTGTTTGTTGTATCGGTTATGTAAATACTTAGCTTCTGCTACTTCTCTGAAAACATTGAGATTAATACATAATCAAAACTACATTTAAATGTGTGTTTCAACATTGAGTAAAACACATCAAGTGTACAACTAACATAATTTTATCCCAATGCTTCCAAAAATATATACAGCTAATTCAATCTTTTTTAGCTATGTGACAGGCACTTTGCTTTGAAATTCTGTGTGAAGGGGATTTATAATGCATTGCTGTTCACTGTATAGAAATAATGACGGAAGTATAGAACATCAAAACAAACCCTGAGGTTGAGTAAAGTTTTGGATTTACAGTAGCTACCTTAAGTTGTCAAAAGCATAGAAATCGGCCTGTTTGATTCAAAGCAGAATAATGTGTCATTTTAAAATGACTAATTTGAATGTTATTAGTTAGAGTAAAATGCTTTGTAGGTTGCAGGATTATTATTTCCACTCTGATGTTGAGATGCAAAGTTTGATGTCCACGTTGTGGCTGATCTTGGGTGGGTCTGTTCCACTTCTCTTGTAGCGCTGCTTCTGCTTTTCAGTTGTTTTATGAGATGCCATGTAAAATTAAATAATTTATCTACTGAATAGTTGCTTAGAAATAATATACACATAAAACAATTGGTAAAGAAAAAGGAATTTCCAAAAGTGTGACTTTAAACTGATATAATAATATAATGTCCAAGATGATGTTGCAGAGTTGTCAGAACCAACTCAACACTCCCTGCTCTCAAACTGTTCCCATTTAAGGTTTCAAATGGTTTGGCAGCCTAACCAACATCTCTTTTCGCCGCTCCACTGACAAATCGGACTCAAAGGCCTCCAAGTCAAAATCTGGAGATGATGGTGAATGTGGTGCCTCAGCTAAGTTGAGTTCAGTTGTTGAGACAACGCAGGACGATCTGGGGGCAATGCGTCCTCGCACCGCCAGCTACGTGCGCTCTAGTGAGGGTTACACACATGTGGGGACACTGCCTCGGCTGCTGATGAGGAAGAGGGACAAAAGCAGCAAAGGTGACTACAATCATGAATCGTGATTAACAAATTATTGCAAATGCTTTTTACTGAAATTTTCTGAAACACATGAAGTTTCTATCTACCCTCTCCCTCTGCAGGAAACCTCAGCAGCAGCAAAAAAAATAAAGACAAGAGCAGCATCAGCAGAAGTCAAAGCCAGAGACCTGCAGGAGACAAGAAAGAGGTTTCACAGACACTCTCAGATTCCTGGTCGAAGACATCTGAGGGTAAAGCTGAAGTCACAGCTGATACTGGGTTAAAAGAAGTCCCTTCATCTGGGGGTATGAAAAAGATCCCCGATGTTACTTCAGCTGATTCTGAGACACAGTCTGAACCTGTAGAAGATGCCACAATCAACCAAAACATCATTTCTGGACCCACCACTGCCAGTGAAGAAGTGCTGCCATCTGGTGGTTCAGCTGCAGCACTTCAGTTGGAGAAGAAGAAAGTCTTGAACCCAAAAGAGACTCTTATTAGCCAAGAGAGGGAAGAAACTATTGAAAGTGATGGATTAGAACTAACAGAGGAGGAATGGAAAATAAAGATGGATGAAGGAAACAACATTTACTGGTGAGTTTTTGTCTTTTAGCTTTCTTTAATTGTGAAAAAATATTTGATTACTCTAATTTTGTTCAATCATAAATCCATGCTTATCCATCCATCCATCCATCCATCCCTCCATCCATCATCAATACTGTCTATTGTTTGCAAGATCGCAGGGGGGTATAATTTGTGGTATGATTAGGGAAATTATGCTTAGCCAGTCCAAAATGAAAACAAACAATTATTTGCTTTGATAATGTTGTACATACACTAGCCTACCAGTGAAAAATGTAGGTATACATAAACATAATATATAATAATTTATAAACATAAATGTCATATTATTTTGTGGTCTTTCAAGATGCATTGGAACCGTTCTTCCTGAATGAAATGTTCAAGAAGCAAATCCAAATTAATTTTAAAATCAAGAACCAAGGGCATAAGTTTGTATTTATTGTGGGTTTTCTCCGATTCATACAGAATCAAAACTATGAATGCTGGCTCAAATATATAGTGGGGGCCAAAAAGTATTTGGCAGCCACCAATTTTGCAAGTTGTCCCACTTAAAAAGATGAAAGATGGTGTGTCATTTTCATCATAGTTGCACTTCAACTGTGAGAGACAGAATGTAAAAAAATCCAGGAAATCACATTGTATGTTTTTAAAGAATTGATTTTTATAATGGTGCAGAAAATAAGTATTTAGCACCTACAAACAAGCAAGAATTCTGGACCTCACAGGCCTGTTACTTCTTAAGAAGCTCTTCTATCCTCCACTCATTACAGTACCTGTATTCATAGAATTAACTGATAGAAAATCGAATAACTACAAGATTACTGTCTTTCTTGATCCTTGGCTCCATGCAAGATCTCACCTCGGGGGGTACACATGATCTTAAGAACAGTGAAAAAACATCCCAGAACTACACAGGCGGAACTGGCACATTTCCACTAACTTTGTCTGGGCCAAGCCGACCCCTTCTTTCAGACTACCTCTGCCCCAGTCCGAAGCGGGCCCAGGGCGACCCAATACACCCAGCTATGAACTGATTGGTCCGGTAAAGTTATGTCACTCTCACTCCTACCTACGTAGTGACAGCCACTGATTGGGCTGGTGGTGTACATGTTAGGTGATGTTACAGAGAATGGTGACACATGGCTTCCAGCAAGTTCAAAACATTGCTGGAGGAAACTAAAATTATTAAAGTGCAAAAATCGAGCCGTTAAGGACCATAACGGAAGCGTGCTTTGCCGAAATGAACGAGATTTATGGTGAACGGCCAGCCAGCAATAGGAGAGAGAGTGGGCTAGATAGCATCGGCATCGGTAATGTCAGAAAATGTGAGTGATGACTGATTCTTACTTGAACTTTTGCTACGCTGAGCCTGCCCATGTCCTCGGTCACTGCCGTATTCCTAAGATGGCAATGGAAAAACAACCAGGGCGTTATGGGCCATGCTGACTTTCCACGGCGTGGGCTGGGCCAACCCTAGTGGAAAACAGGTGAAAGGTTACTATTAGTAACACACTACGTTTTGATGGATTAAAATCCTGCAGCGCTCGAAAGGTCTCCCCTGTTTAAGCCAGCACATGTCCAGGCCTGTCTAAAGTTTGCCAGAGACCATCTGGATGATCCAGAGGAGAATTGGGAGAATGTAATGTGGTCAGATCAGGCCACGCCCGCCCATTCACGTATCGGCCCGCCCATGACAGATTACAATGCCTCATGCAAATTTTGGCCCAAGACAAAATTTGGGCCGATAGGTTACTAATTGGGAGTTTTGGATGAGGTACCTTAAAGAAGAGACTCTCAATTCTGTAGAAGTAAATAAAATGATTACCTCTCAGCTGGAGATATAAAGCATGTTGGCGACAGTAAAGCGCGCTGTAGTTCCTCTAGAATAAAAAAAAAATATCATAAGAAAACTTGGGGAAGATTTCTAACTGCATTTTTACCACCGTGTGTTTAGCTTTGTTACGGTTGCTAGGCGATAGGATATAAGCCGAGGAAGGGACCGTCCAAATTCACAGCCGCAAACATCCAGTCTACCCAGTCTAGGAAGGACCCGTCCTATGTAGTCCATAGAAGGAAGCAGAATAGACATGACCCTAAAATGACATTCTGGTCCACACTTCTTACCAGTTGGTGGCAGTAACGCCCCAATTCGTTGTTTGCCAGGGCCTTGAATAATTATCAAGAAGAAGAAGAAGAAGCACGCTATTAAGAGCATGCCAACTGGTAGTCATGATGTAAACATTCGGAGAAATTCAAATTCAAAAATACTTTATTGATCCCAGAGGGAAATTAAGTGTTGGTATAGCTCATATAATTAATTATTTTAGGAGTTGTTATAGATGATGATGGCTGTGGGCAGGAAGGATTTCCTGTAGCGGTCTGTATTGCAGCGAAACTGAAGAAGCCTCCGACTGAAGACGATCTGTTGTTGTGTGACAGTCTCATGAAGAGGATGCTCAGGGTTGTCCATAATTTTTTTGATTTTATGAAGAATCCTTCTTTGCATTATCATCTCCAGATGTTCCACAGTTGTCCCAAGAACAGAACCAGCCTTCTTTATCAGGTTGTTGAGCCTTTTTAAGTCCCTGGCTCCGATGCTGCTACCCCAACAGATGACGGTTGAAGAGATTACACCTCTCCACAACAGACTTGTAGAAGATCTGCAGCATCTTGTTGCAAACCTTGAAGTACCTACGCTTCCTCAAGAAGTACAGTCTGCTCTGTCCCTTCTTGTAGACGGCTTCACTGTTCAGTCTCCAGTCCAGTCTATTGTCAAGGTGAACTCCAAGGTATTTATACTCCTCAACCACCTCCACTTCTTCTCCCATGATGGAAACAGTGTTTGACTTATCCCTGTTTCTTCTGAAATCTACAATCATCTCCTTTGTTTTGTTCACATTCAAAGTAAGACGATTGTTTCCACACCATGTCACAAAGCGGTCCACCAGCTCTCTGTATTCAGCTTCTTGTCCATCTCTGATACACCCGACAATTGCAGAGTCATCTGAGTATTTCTGCAGATGACAGGTCTCTGATTTGTACTGGAAGTCTGAGGTGTACAGAGTGAAAAGGAATGGTGAGAGTACGGTCCCCTGTGGTGCTCCTGTGCTGCTGACCACCTGATTTGACACACAATTCTTCAGTCTCACAAATTGTGGTCTGTTGGTCAGGTAGTCATTGATCCAGGCGATTGTTGAGGGCTCCACCTGTGTCTTCAGGAGTTTCTGACAAAGTAAATCAGGCTGAATTGTGTTAAATGCACTGGAGAAATCGAAGAACATGATTCTCACAGTGCTGCCTGCTTTGTCCAGATGACAGTGGGTTGGTTGAAGTAGGTGGATGATGGTATCTTCAACTCCAACTCCACAGCGATAAGGAAACTGCAGTGGGTCCTGATACGTTCTTGTTTGCTTACTCAGGGGTGCAAACAGGAGTCTCTCCAGGACCTTCATGATGTGGGATGTCAGGCCAACAGGTCTATAGTAATTGATGACTGATGGGTGAGTTCTCTTTGGTACTGGAACAAGGCAGGATGTCTTCCACAACACTGGGACCTTCTCCTGGCTCAGGCTAAGGTTGAAGAGGTACTGCAAGATCCCACAGAGCTGCTCAGCACAGGCCTTCAGGACTCCGGGGCTGACACCATCTGGACCTGCAGCCTTGTTCCGGTTCAGTTTCTCCAGCTGCCTCTTCACCTGACTTTTGGAGACAGACAAGTGGGAGGGGGAGGCAAACGGGGTAGCAGCATTTCCTGACTTAGTTGAAGTCAAACTTGTGGAATCATTAGAGTCCATGGCTGAGCTGAAGGATAAAACATCCGAGGTGTAACAGGGAAACTGTTGATCAGAGGAGAGTGGGATGTCTGTTTGGCTGGGAACAGGAGAGGAGGATGCTAAGCTAGTTCCTGAACTGAACCTGTTGAAGAGTGTGTTCAGTTCATTGGCTCTGTCCAGACTTCCATCTATCCAATCCTTCCTGTCCTTAAAGCCTGTGATTTTTCTCATTCCTGACCAGACATCTCTGGTATTGTTCCTCTGTAGTTTGTTCTCCAGCTTCTTCCTGTATGCCTCCTTGCTGTCTCTGATCTTGACCTTAAGTTGCTTCTGTATACTCCTCAGTAATTCCCTGTCTCCCTCTCTGAAGGCTCTTTTTTTCTTGTTTAGCAGTTCCTTCAGGTCACTGGTGATCCAGGGTTTGTTATTAGGGAAGCATCTCACTGTTCTGGTGGGGATGGTGTTGTCCACACAGAAGTTTATATAGTCAGTCACACACTCAGTCATGGCATTGATGTCCTCTCCATGTGCTTGGCAAAGAGTCATCCAGTCTGTGGTCGCAATACAACCCTGCAGGGCTTCTTCAGCTTCCTGTGACCATTTTCTCACAATTTTCTTTGTTACAGGTTGCCTCTGAATAAGTGGTTTATATTCTGAACAGAGAAAAACAAGATTGTGATCTGATTGTCCCAGAGGAGGTCTTGGTTTGGACATGTATGAATCCTTTACATTTGCATAAAACAAATCCAAGGTCCTATTTTCTCTTGTAGAGCAGCTGACAAACTGTTGAAATGTTGGAAGTGTAGTAGAGAGCAAGGCATGATTAAAATCACCAGATATTGCCACAAATTCCGGAATTGCGCCGCTCAAGGTGGCAGCATGTTGGAGTAGCTCTGTTACTTTGGTTCATGTTTTTTTTTCTTTTTAAAAACTTTAATTCTTCCATTTTTGGTACAAACATTGTTTTTGTGGACAACTGTTCTCTCTGGTTTTGAATGCTGTGCAGCTGGAAGGATTTTTGCTGATACTTTTTATTTTTGGACATTTGTTATGATGCATAACCATGGCAACAAGGTGGTTTACAACTGGCAGCAGCTGATTAACATCACAAAAGCTCAAATAATACCTCAATTACACCCACACAGCCCTGATGAGTTGAAAAGAAGACGCCATAGATCCAGAGTATCCTCTACATCAGACTGTCATACAACTACAGAGCGTCTTCAGTCAGAGGCTTCTTCAGATCTGCAGAGCGCTACAGGAGATCATCCCTACCCACAGCCATCAGCATCTACAACAAATCTTTGAAGGAACTTGCATAATGAGTTACAACAACATTTAATTTCCCTTTGGGATTAATAAAGTAATTTTGAATTGAATTGAATTGAATTTGAAATGCATTGGGGTGCTGTGTCTGTAGCTTAGCAACAATGGAACTGATGACATCACATGCAGTGTCGGCAACAGCTGAAGGTGGAATGTAAACAACTGCCAAAATTACACTGGTGAACTCTCTTGGTAAATAATATGGACGAAAACTCACTGCGAAGAGTTCGACATCTGGGCTGCAGAGACGACACTTCACAGTTCATGTCCTGGGTGACATCATCTGTTGTTGACAAGAACTGCTACTCTGGCTGAGTCCTTGTAAGGGCTTGGAGTTCATCCATCTTGTTAGCCAGTGATCTTACGTTGCCCATTATGATCGATGGAAGAGGTGGCTTGAACTTCCTCTTTCTCGGTCTCCTTTTCGCTCCTGCTCTGCATCCACATCTCCTCCTTATCAACTCATCAGGGATTTGTGGCTTCAGCTGAGGCATTATTTCAGCTTTTGCGATGTTAATCAGCTGCAGCGGCAAGAAAGGAATTTACAATGGTTTTTAGCGGCAGAGTTGGATTGAGGAAGACTACTTTATTTGAGTACATTAACTGGATGTAAAATGGTTGTTTTTGTTTGAGATGATGGCTCTGTGAATGTCCAGGCGGAGCTAAGAACAGTGAGTTGGACATTACATTATTTTTCTTTGAGTGTATCAGGACAGTTTCAGCAGCGAGTAGCATCACTGATCAAAGCAGCAGAACAATAACAAGAGAATCAACATAGAAGACGCAGGGCTTGTTGCTGTGTTTTCTGTTGTTATTTGGTTTGCGAGCAAATCTTTTTTTTACAAAGCCGGTTGTTTGGTAACGTCTGCTCATTTCTCTCTGAATCAGCAGGACTTCAACCACAGTTCCCTCTGAGCGACAATGATCTTCTATAAAGGAAGATGGCTCACTCACATACACAGTATGATCGTGACAGTGGCTCCTTTTGGAGAATAAAAACAAACGTTCTGATCACCGAACTAGAACAGAGTAATCGTTAGGAAAAACTCCAGAACCTACCTCAGCCGGTCCGTTTTTTAAATTATGTATAAAATGAATATTTACATAGAAAGATTGTCAAAAAGGGCCGTTTTGACCCTGAAATGTTTAAGACACTGCCAACGGGAGGTAAAAACTTTAAGGGGTTAAATAAAAACTGCCCCCCACAAAAAGAAAAATTGCTGCTAAATACTTTTTTGCCCCATTGTACAGTCCCAATAGTATTTGGCTAAATGTATTTTAACTAGCTGAACCTGAATAAAGTCTTGAGCTCAGGAACTTAATTAGTTTAAATAAACTTGGCTTGGAGAGTGTTCAAATTTGCAGTCAGAATTATCCAAAAGCTGAAAGCTACGAAAAAGGATGGGGTCAAGATGTAACTCTGTAAGAGACATTAAACCAGTCATTAATGGGCATGGTTGTATCAATTTTTAAGCCTGTATGCTTATTTTTGTACATGTGTAAGTTAAAGAACACCCATATTTAATCCCTACTGGCACACCTAAATCTTGATTTTGAAATTGGGTAAAGTTGCATGTTTTTTTTATCCTTCCACTATGCATAAAGATTGGTTAAATACAATCCTGAAAGGACCAAAATTAATGACATTCATCATTTTGGTCAGTATATCCAAGCTTTGTATCAGCACTGGTAAAAAAAGTAGAGTTAGTCAAACCTGTGGTAGGCAGAGCCATCATAATAGTTTTGCTGCTGTGCACATACCCAAAGAGGTGCATGTTGCACTGCAAAAATAGTCCTATCTTAAATGATGCGTGTAAAGTGAGAAGATACTTGGATTCATTCTTCTGCTTTTTAATGCACTGACTAATATTGATTTCTTTTATTGATTAAATCTGTCTGGAAAACTGCCGGTTGGCTGCCGGTTGGATGATCATTTAGAATTGATTTGCTCTTACATACAAAAAACCATGGGAAAATAGTGTTTTTTGGGGTTATTGTGTGTGTTTCTCACTGGGGCGGCTGATTTATTAATAACGTATCTTTGGGAGTTTAAGGGAGAAATCAAACCTCTATATGTGCTCAGCCCTCCTTGTATTCTCCTCACCGTTTTCCCAGGACAAGACTGAACCCCTAGGATCTCCTGAATAAATGCAGAGTGCACATATCAGGTTTCATTAACGCGGTGTGTGTATGTGCTTGTTTAAAAACACTCTGTATATGTGCTGGCATGTAGGGACTCCCATGTGTGAGCGGAGAGTGTCTGCCCATTAGTTCATCTCTGTTACTGTGGGAAACAATGCTCTGTATATCAGGTTCTGTACAGTTCCATCCAACAGCTCTTCCTCTTACAGTATGTGAGCTCAACCCCAAATCTCCACTCTGTCTGAGATTTCCTCGGCACTGTGCAGCTCTTTGCATCTTTTCCTGGAAACCCTTTCAGCTGCTTGTCAGTATTTCTTTCCAGGAAGAAGAAAATAAAAAAATTAAAAATATGTTGCCGGTATGTTTCTGTGATTATCAGCTAATCTGGCAAATGGAAGGCTTGTTCTTTAGCCTTAAAAAACCATTTTTTGTGCTTCACAAACTGATTTTTTGTGCCGTATGTGATGAAATTGAATGATGGTTCAGGAGTCTGAGTACATGGTTTTAAATTCATTCAATCAGAGACAGTTTTTTTTAGCAGATGTGTCTCTTTTATTTTTTGAATACTATTATTTAATTGTTGAAAAAAGCTTTAGATTATTTGTATTGATTAAGCTCAAAAAATGTATTTTTTCATCTCAAATGCTCTAGCATCTTTAAAATGGTCGCCAATTCTCAGCTCATGCTAATAATAAGGAAAACCCATGCATATAAAATTGTACAAGTTAAAGAAAGAAATTATACCAGCAGTTTCAAAATGCACAAGTGTTTTCAACTGTTTATTGATTTAGCACTTTGAGATTTCAGTGAAATGTAAAGTGTATTATAAATCAAATATATTATTACTTTTCAGTCCAGCTTCAAAGACTGGGTTTTAAAGCTTGAGTGTTTAGGACATTTTCATTTTTTGGACCGGTATTCTTTCTAGTTTTTGGTCCAGTGATGTTGAAAGGATTTCTGCTGATCATTTTTTACTTTTGACCACTTGTTATGATGCGTAACGATGAACACAAGGTGGTTTACTGCAGGGAGAAGCTGATTAACATCGCAAAAGCTGAAATAGTACCTCAACTAAAGCCACAAATCCCTGATGAGTTGAGGAGGCGTGGATGCAGAGCAGGAGCAAAAAGGAGACAGAGAAAGATGAAGTTCAAACCATCTCTTCCATCGATCATAATGGGCAGTGTGAGATCACTGGCTAACAAGATTGACTCCAAGCCCTTACAAGAACTCAGCCTGAGTATCGGTAATGCAGTATTATGTGTTTCACTGAGACATGGCTACAGGATCATATCCTGACTCTGACGTCTATGTGTCAAGCTTCCTGACTATACGAGTATACAGAGATCTGAAGGATTTGGATTTGTTTTATGCAAATGTAAAGGATTCATACATGTCCAAAGCAAAACCCCCTCTAGGACAATCAGATCACAATCTTGTTTTTATCTGCTCAGTATAAACCACTTGTTCAGAGGTAACCTGTGAAAAAGAGAACTGTGGGAAAATGATCAGAAGAAGCTTAAGAAGCTCTGCAGGGTTGTTTTGAGACCACAAACTGGATGACTCTTTGCCAAGCACATGGAGAGAACATCATTGTCATGACTGAGTGTGTGACTGCCTATCTAAACCTCTGTGTGGACAACATCATCCCCACCAGAACAGGGAGGTGCTTCCCTAATAATAAACCCTGGATCTCCAGTGAAAGAACTAGTGAATTGTTAAACAAGAAAAAAGAGCCTTCAGGGAGGGAGACAGGGAATTATTGAGGAGTATACAGAAACGACTTAAAGTCAAGATCAGAGACACCAAGGAAGAAGCTGGAGAGCAAACTACAGAGGAAAACTGTCAGAGATGTCTGGTCAGGGATTAAGAAGATTACAGGCTTTAAGCACAGGAAGGATTGGATAGATGGAAGCCTAGTCAGAGCCAATGAACTGAACTCATACTTCAACAGTTTCAGTTCAGGAACTAGCTCAGCATTGTCCTCTCCTGTCCCCAGCCAAACAGACATCCCACCCTCCTCTCACCCACAGCTTTCCTGTCACACCTCAGATGTTTTATCTTCTACCTCTGTTAGGGACTGTTCTGCTTCCACAAGTTTGTCTTCCTCCAAGTCAGGGGGTACAGCTGCCCCCTTTGCCTCCCCTTCCCACTTGTCTGTCTCTAGAAGTCAGGTGAAGAGGCAGCTGGAGAAACTGAACCAAAACAAGACTGCAGGTCCACATGGTGTCAGCCCCAGAGTCCCGAAGGCTTGTGCAGAGCAGCTCTGTGGGATTCTGCCTCACCTTTCCAACCTTAGCCTGAGCCAGGAGAAGGTTCCAGTGTTGTGGAAGACATTCTGCCTTGACCCAGTGCCAAAGAAAACTCACCCCTCAATTACTATAGACCAGTGGCCCTGACAGCCCACATGATGTAGGTCTTTGAGAGACTCCTGTTGTATGAGTAAGCAAACTAGAACATATCAAGACCCGCTGCAGTTTGCTTATCGTTGTGGGGTTGGAGTTGAAGATGCCATCATCCACCGGCTTCAACCCACTGTCATCTGGACCAAGCAGGCAGCACTGTGAGGATCATGTTATTTGATTTCTCCAGTGCATTTAACACAATTCAGCCTGATTTGCTTTGTCAGAAACTCTTGAGGACACAGGTGGAGCCCTCAAAATTTGTCTGGATTAATGATTACCTGACCAACAAACCACAGTTTGTGAGACTGAAGGATTGTGTGTCAAACCAGGTGGTCATTAGCACAGGAGCACCACAGGGGACTGTACTCTCACCATTCCTTTTCACCCTGTACACCTCAGACTTCCAGTATAAGTCAGAGACCTGTCATCTCCAGACATATTCAGATGTATCAGAGATGGACAAGAAGCTGAATACAGAGAGCTGGTGGAACGGTTTGTGGCACGGTGTGGAATCAATCATCTTACCTTGAATGTGAACAAACCAAAGATGATTGTTTGACTTAACCCAGTTTCTTCTGAAATCTGCATTGTTTCATGGGAGAAGTGGAGGTGGTTGAGGAGTATAAATACCTCGGAGTTCACCTCGACAACAGACTGGACTGGAGACTGAACAGTGAAGCCGTCTACAAGAAGGGACAAAGCAGAGTGTACTTCTTGAAGAAGCTTAGGTCCTTCAGGATTTGCAGCAAGATGCTGTATATCTTCTATAAATCTGTTGTGGAGAGTGTAATCTCTTCAGCCATTATCTGTTGGGGTAGCAGGCAGCATCAGAGCCACGGACTTAAAAAGTCTCAACAACCTGATGAAAAAGGCTGATTCTTTTCTTGGCACTATTGTGGAACCACTGGAGATGATGATGCAGGGGTAAGAAGGGTTCTTTATAAAACCAAGAAAATTATGGACAACCCAGAGCATCCTCTTCATGAGACTATCCTACAACAACAGTGTCTTATGTATGTTTCGCTGTAACTCAGACCGCAGATCCTTCCTACCCACAGCCTTCATGATCTACAACAACTCCTTAAAGAATTAATTAGTATGAGCTAAAACAACACTTAATTTCCCTCTGGGATCAATAAGTATTTTGTAATTTAATTTAATTGAAAACTTTGCTGTTCAGCTCAGGTTTGCTGTTCATTTGATTAGATATTCTGTTTTCTTATAATTCTGCCTTGCTCCTGCCAGTGCTTGGGCCCTCCATTAACACATCTTGGAAAATTTGGGGACAGTCAGTATTTTCTGAAAGCAGCAAAATGATCTCAGTTTTATGACACTCCTGGTTGTTTTAAACATTGTTTTTTAGATAATGTGCTACTTAGGCGTTCAGATTAGTGCCTCCATGTCAAAAACCTTCGGCTTCCACCGTATATACAGTCTATGGCTTCCATACATGGATAGTTTCATGTATCCCACCCCCACCAAGTATCATATTTTGAATTATTAAAAAGATAAAAATGTTTGCTCCTGATGTAAAGTTTTTTTATTTGAAAACTTTTTTTAATCACTGTCAAAGGATTGCGTATTTGTCTTGCATTTCAATCGTGTGAATGCTATGTCAGTTAAATATTGCTATCATATAAATGCTGTGTCAGTTAAATTTTGCTACAACACTGCCTCAGTGGTTTTAGTATCACTACTCTGAAACACTTGACCTTGGTGTTCCACATACATTTCTTAATTTCTTCACATTCACCCAAGTAAGACGTTTTTTGGAGGTCCCACCTCATGTCAAGATAGACAACAGTATGGCGGCAGCTTAAGTGATAATTTTTCTAGTTTCTTTCTCACTATACTTCAGTCAAGAGGATAGAAATCCTCGTTATACAACTGTGTTTAAAATGGACACAATCACATTGAGTTATGTCTGCATGTGTGTTCGCACTCACAATTATTCTGCCATGAATGAGCACAAATCCATGCCATTATCTGACAAGAAATCATAATTTTCATTCCTCATAGAGCTCATTCCTTATAGAGTTGCTGGTGTTATCTGCACAAAAATGGAGAAATGAAATGCTAATTTAAATTTTGCAGCCACTGCCATAAATGATTCTTTTGATCTGACCTTTCCCTCTGGTTGTGTGTAACACTGCTTAACTCCCGGCCTTCTGAGACGTATTATACAACTGAAACTTGCACCAATTGATCTTAAAACAGGCCTGAGAGTATAATTGCCCTCTGTGCTGGCTCTAGCTCTGTTTTACAAAGCTGCACTGGAGTAACTTCAGAATGACTTCCAATGCTTTTTGACACATGATCGGGATCCATCACAAGCTTGTGTTATAGGGGTTGCTACCAGATTTGAGAGTCCACGCTCAGCAGCCCTTGAAGCACAGCGGGATTTGTTATGTTTTTTCCATGAGGCTGAACAGCATCCACATTTTAAGCACTTGAAAGCCTGCAGCAGACATCCATGGGAATACAGGCTCTTTTTTTTAAAGCCTGTGTATCTGTGGTAACGTGCACCTGTTAGACAAGCACATCAAACACAAAAGAAAAAGGGTGAGTATCAAAGAACAGGTATACACAATTCAGACAACCTTTTTTCCTATTGTTACATTGCCGAACATCTCCCCTCTTTCATCTCTCCTTTTCTAATTTTTCTTCTACGTATTCACTTATGTTTATTCTTCTTTTTCAGCCACATGAAGCCGACAGAGAACAATACAGAACAAGTTCAGGTTAGTCTTCAGATATTTTTCCATTTTTCTTCCTCCCAGGTTAATATTTCTTTAAATTTTAAATGAGTGTTCTGTATCTAGAATTGTCACTTTAAGCACTTTTTAGCCTTCATCTCCCTTTGTTTGTTGTTGGCATCAGGGTTTTTTCACATTTATCTGTTGCGTTAAGTGCAATTTAAACTACATCCCCCTCGAACATTAATAAATTAAATTTTTTATGCTAGTGCTGAGATGTAGGCATCAGCCTTCACTCTGTCCTCTGTTTTGCTCATTTCAGCAAACTCATACTGTATTTAGCCTAATTTAACCAGCCATTTAGCTAATTGAATTCTTAATGCCAATGTCAGCACTATGTATTTATAAGCTGTGCACTCTTCCTCCAGTAGGTGGCGACACATTCTCGAGATGAGAATTCCTTATTAATGAGTTTGTTTTGTGACCTTCGAGATAGTTAGGATTTATGCTTCACGTATACATACAAACTCTTCAGGAATAAGATCAAAACTGGGAGCAAAGAGACAAATGCTGAAGCTAAAATAGAATGGATGGGAAAACAAAGAGATGGTGGGAAAGTGGGCGCTTGAGGAGCAGTTTTTGTATTGATTATACATTACCGGTGAGGTGATAAAAGCCTCCTCCTGTGACCCTGACCTGTATCCCCCCCTTCCCCTTCGTAAAACAAATGTATAAAACTGCTCCTGTCCACAACAAATTGACTGTAGATAAACACCACCAAAACTGTTCTCTTCCTCAGGTTATACTTCATGTTTGAGGCAAACATCTGATATCCCATGGTTATAGATAAAGGCCAAATATAGAAATTATCGGCACATTTTTGGCCTTTTCGGCCCAAAATGTCATGTCACAAATTTCTTAAATACCTATGCTGCTGCTTCTTTTACTAGGAGCTTGTTGTTTAGTTTGATGACTTGCATATACACTTTTTAAATAAATCCAGTTCCAGTGAAAAATTAAAAGACATGGCTAAAAGAACATGTTTCAAAGAGAGCCACAAAACCAACAAGGTTTATCCTAAAAGTTTTCAAAAGTGTGGTCAGATGGTGGCCAATGGTAATCTCAAGGTGGGGATGGGGGAGGTGGGCTTGGAATGAGTGATATATTTTAAAATGTCAAGCTATAAAGGACACTGAAAATATAAATGAATAATGCAACTTAATAAATAAAATAAAAAGAATTAAGCGCTTGTAAACTGATAGCTATTTAAAAAAATTGCCTACATGACTGCCTGGCAGTGGGCACCTGATTGCCCACCCAGTTTTAATAGGCCTGCACAATATCAGGAAAACTTGGAATTCATATAATTGTGATACTAGCTGGCGGATTTGAGTGCATGACCCCTGAAGTATAATATCTAACAAATATTGTTATGTTTTAGTGGATAGAAAACCCAAATGCAGCAAAGTAAAAATAAATGATTTAATTAAACAAGGAACTTACAAAAACTCAGGAGGACCAGAAGAAGCAAAGACGAGGGAACAGGAACAATAGATGACAAACCAGCAAGTTGTGACTGAGAGAGAAATGCTTAAATATACTGAGGAGGTGAGTGGCAGGGAGAAGGCTAAGGACTAATTAGGGAGAAACAGTTGCAGGTGAGAGGGAGAGATCAGGTGGAAACAATCAGTAACTGGGAAGGGAGGCAGAATGGCAAGGGAAACAGAGAGGAAGGCCAAGAACAAAACATAAGTAAAGACTAGACAGAGAACTATACTGAAGGGAAATGAGGTATAACAGAACTAACGGGACAAACAATGAAAGGAGGAAAAAGCAAATAAAAGATTAAACAAGGAAACAAAGCATGAGAATATCTAAAGATAGGAATTGAAATAATTGAAACTCAACAAAAACACCTAACATCATGACAAATATTGTGTGTAGTTGTGATATGCAATTGTGATTCAATAGGTTTCATACCTGTTTTGGGAGGCAACTGTGGCTGAGTAGGTAGAGTAGTAGTTGTTGTTCAATTGGAAGGTTGTTGGTTCAATTCCAGCTTCTTCCTGTCATATGTTGATGTGCCCCTGGGCAAGGCACTTAACCCCAAGTTGTCTACCGAGATGAGTACAGTGGGGAAAATAAGTATTTGGCAGCCACCAATTGTAAAAGTTGTCCCACTTAAAAAGATGAGAGTTCTGTAATTTCCATCATAAGTATTTAGCACCTACAAACAAGCAAGAATCCTTGTCCTCACAGACCTGTTAATTCTTCTTTAAGAAGCTCTTCTATCATCCTCATTATCTAAATAAAAGACGCCAGTCCACATTTTCAAACAGTCAGACTCCAACCTCCACCATGGCCAAGACCAAAGAGCTGTCTAAGGACACAAGGGACATGATTGTACACCTGCACAAGACTGGGATGAGCCAATGGACAAAAGGCAAGCAGCTTGGTGAGAAGAGATCAACTGTTGAAGCAATTATTAGAAAATGGAATAAATACAAGATCACTAACAATCTCCCTCGACCTCGGGCTCCTTGCAAGATCTCACCTCATGGAGTACACATGATCCGGTGAGGAAACAGCCCAGAAATAAATAGGGGAACTGGTCAATGACCTGAAGAGAGCTGGGACCACAGTAAGAAATGTTACTATTAGTAACACACTACGTCATCATGGATTAAAATCATGCAGTCTCCCTGCTTGGGCCAGCACATGTCCAGGCCCATCTAAAGCTCAGAAAACCATCTGGATGATCCAGAGGAGGATTCGGAGAATGTCATATCGTCAGATAAGACTAAAATAGAGCTCTTTGGTATAAACCCCACTCGCCGTGTCTGGAGGGGGAAGAATGCTGAGTTGCATCCCAAGAACACCATACCCACTGTGAAGCATGGGGGTGGAAACGTTATGCTCTGGGGCTGCTTTTCTGCGAGGGGGACAGGATGACTGATCCATATAAGGGAAAGGATGAATGGGGCTATGAATCGTGAAATCCAGCATGACGATGATCCCAAACAGACCACCCAGACAACGAAGGAATGGCTATGTAAAAAGTATTTCAAGGTTCTGGAGTGGCCTAGCCAGTCTCCAGAACCTCAATCCATTAGAGAATCTGTGGAGAGAATTGAAAGTCTGTGTAGCCCAGCGACAGCCCCAAAACATCACAGCTCTGGGGACGATCTGCATGGAAGAATGGCTCAAAATACAAGCAACAGTGTGCAAACCTGGTGAAGACCTACAGTACAAGCAACATTTGACCTCTGTTATTGCGAGCCAAGGTTACATTACAAAGGATTGAAATGAACTTTTGTTATGGCCAAATACTTATTTTCTGCACAATTATACAAATTAATTCTTTAAAAATCATACATGGTGATTTCCTGGAATCATTTTTTACATTCTGTCTCTCACAGTTGCAGTGTAGCTATAATGAAAATTACAGACTTCTCATTTTTTTTAAGTGGGACAACTTACACAATTGGTGGCTGCCAAATACTTTTTTGCTCCACTGTATGTGAGTGTGAATGGGCGTATGTGGCTCCAGTGTGAAACTCTTTGAGTGGTCAGTATGAATAAAAAAGCACTCTAAAAGTTCAGTCCATTTACCAATCTTCTTTTTTTCTTTTATGCTGATTAGTCCCTATAGTAAGGCTTTGTTCTTGTCAGTGAGCTTTGAAAGTGTTTTAACATTCTTACAGTCCTGCTACCTGCCTTCATCCGGACTTCTTTGTCACAGTTCAAGTTGTTGTAAATGTTTAAATTGTTACTGCAGACTGCAGATATGGACATTTTAGAGAGTAGCTGCTTTTGTGTAGCCATTTTATGACCTATAAAGATCTACATAAATCTGCCTTATTTAAATGGCATGTTCTCTTGCCTCTCCCTTTTTTAACATTGTTTAGATAGATAGATAGATAGATAGATAGATAGATAGATAGATAGATAGATAGATAGATAGATAGATAGATAGATAGATAGATAGATACTTTATTTATCCCCCAAAAGGGGAAATGCACTTTCTCCAGTGCTCACATATTTAGAAATACATATTAGATTAAAATAAAACACTAACAAAGAAATTACTTAAGAAACATCTTGGATGTCTCTGTTGAACAGTCTTATGGCTGAAGGAACAAATGATCTCCTGAACCTCTCAGTCCTGCATCTCAAAGAGATGAGTCTTTCACTGCAGCTGCTACTCTGACTGGTCAGGCCATCATGGATGTATGGATGTGTATGGATGTATGGAGTACATTACATTACATGGAGTAATGGATTTATGTACCACAACAAAGGATATTCTTTTAAACATTAACATTTATACTTGCTGATTAACTTCGAGACATAAAGTTTAAACTGTAAAATAAAATAAAATAGTTTTTGTTTTTTTCTGCACTGAATCAAATAATTTTTTCAGTCTGAGACCATTCTACGTGCAGTAATATATGAATTTATTTTCAAACATCTTCACCAGTGATATCAATGGATGTGGAGGGTAGTGTGGGTCTCACACATCCACTCTATTTATATTGTTACTTTTTAGTCTTACCATGTGTGCTCTTTTACATGATGCTGTTTAAACTTTCTAAACTAGATGCTTATAAATAACCCCCAAAAAACTGTGCCCTTCTTTCAACTCTGGCAGACCTGATATTTTATATTCAATATAAACGGCAATCCTGCATGTTTTGTTACCCAGATTTTCACCACAGCCGCCACTCCCACCACCCACCCACTCCCTAAAAGCTGGCAGCAATGTCTCGTTCTCCTTCCACCTCTCTGAAACATTTATGACAGCTGATGTTTAAATCAGGAGTTGGCCTCAGCCCGCCCTGTTATAATGGGAGAGACCAGCCTAGAGGCTCAATTTTCCAAATATACTCCGTCACACAGACGTGTTCATGGACACAAACACTAACAATAAAAATTAGATAACAGTGAACAAATTTGATCTATTGACTCCAGAAAAAAGATTAAAGTCTGCAGTTAAATAAAAAACAAAAGGATTCAACGCCAAACTCTTCAGTTTTATCATTTAACATTGTTGAGTTTTTATGAGCTAAAGAAACTGGCTCTGCTGGTTTTGTGACTCATTTGAGCAAAGTAAAAAGCATCTTTAAATGGTTTGTGGATAGTAAACACTTCTAACTGCGCTATAGTACTAATTAACTCAGTCTCAGTGTTTTTTAATACTTTGTGATGTGTTACTGTTTTACAATACTGTGCATCTATTTTTCCCTGCAACCCAGCCTTGCTTTGTCTCTTGCTTTGTTCAGTGGTTTGGTTTAACAACAACGGGATGA
Organism: Valencia hispanica; assembly: GCA_963556495.2. NCBI lineage: Eukaryota > Metazoa > Chordata > Actinopteri > Cyprinodontiformes > Valenciidae > Valencia > Valencia hispanica. Next base: position 17,126,201 of record OY747717.1, on the reverse strand, counting down.
GGCCAAAGGGGGGAGGTGGAACGGGTTGGTTTATATGAGGTTTATTAACATACGTCTGGGACTCTTCACGCTGCTCGGGATAAAATATTGTGTGTGTGCGTGTGTGAGGGGGTTCAGCTGTGTATCAGTGTGTTGCTGAATGTTTGATTATGCGAATGGTTTTAAATTTCAAAGATCTGTATGCGTCTGAGAGGTGCTCAATTAAATCAAAGCAGCACCCTTTTGGGGGATTGCATGCATATGTGTGTGCCCCTATTACAGTAAACGGAAATAATGCGGCACCTCTTTGAAAGAAGAGGAGATGAACATTTTTAGAAACGTCGGCACATCTCTGAAAACAAAGTTACAGTTATTTTGATGGGCATCTCTACACTGTGTGATTTTTCTTCTTTTTTTTTGACGTTTCATGTCATGAAACCTCATGTGTACTAGCTCTTCCTGTAACATGTGAGTATTTTTGTTTTTTAAGATCCACATCACTTCATGGAGAATGCTTTTCCATTTAGGTGTCGGATGACCGCTGTCGTTTTGATGAACTCTTTTAATTTTACAGTTCTGCTCCAGCAAAGCTCAGTAGATACAGACTCATTGACCTCAATTATCTCTAAGTGAAATCTGGACTCACACAGGCACCTTAATATATGATCCCTGTGACATGAGCGGCATTATTTTTAAAAGATTGGAAACATGGTGATGTATTTTAAAGCTTGATTTTGACTTTCACAACTTGCCAATGTAGTAGTTGCAGTATAGGTCTTTAACAGCTCCTAAAAGGTTTTCTTCCAGGAATGACCTGTGTTTAGCTCTATTCATCTACCCATCAACTTTGTCCAGTTCCCCTGTCCCTGCTGAATAAAAATGCATCCCCACACCCTTTCACCATCATGTTTTGCTTTGCTGTATTTAGTATGTAGGCCAAAAGATTCAGTTTTGGTCTTGTGATTTTCTTTCATCTGGGCTCTGGATCTTTGCAGCTCCTCCAAAGTAATCATGGACCTCTTTGCAGCCTCTCTGATTAATGTCCTAACAGAGCTCTGTGAAAAGCATAAATCTTGAGATATTGCTTTATACATCTATTATGCACCAAGAAGAAGAATTTGCAAGCTTATATCTAATGTAACGATTTTGGGCAATTTATGAACAAATTCACCCCTTTATCATAAAAAAAAATCTCTTCTCATCTTTGGAGAGTAGATTTTAGTATTTTAAGCTAAACACAGTCAAATTCCCAACTCTAAGAATCTCAGCTAAAGGCTTCAAATTCATACTCCCCTGTTTTTAAGTATTTTGTCCACCTCTTCAAGGTCAGCATGCCACAAATCAGCACACAAAGCCAAGAATAATGGCACGTTCATCTCTCTTATGTGCTGCTTTATTCACACTAAAGATTTGCCACGTTGCTACAGCAACACATTGGTTAAACCTTTTGACATTTTAATGTGATTATAGCAAGACAGCTGAATTTAAATTGCCATATTTCATGCCAAAATCATATTTATTTTCAATATATCTGTAGAGACAAAGTCCTTGAGTTTCCTCAGTATGATTGCAGACTGGTTTTATAAACAGGTTTTGACACACATATCTGTGGCTTAATGCGGATTACCCAGAAGGTGGATAAGGTCCACCCTAATGATGATCAGATGCACCAATCACAGAGAGGCACATACACACAGATCATTAACTGCACCCTTAACTGCACCCTTTTAACCCCCCCCCCCACACACACACACACACACAGCCTGCATGGCCTTTGTTTTTAGGGCATGAACACACACACACTGACACAGTTGCAGATGTGTTTGCACACATAATCTCTATCCCCAGTCTATCTTCCTTTTTCCTTTCGCACACACACATTTTCCACTCTTCCCTCTCACACCTTTTCTATCATGTGCCTATCTCTCACACATCCAGACACACTCTTTCATTAGTAAGATGCTCACAGGCACAAGCAGGGATTCTCCATTGTCCTCCGATCAGCCTGCGGGATGAGGCTTACTAATTAATATTTAACTGAAGCACGCCTCAGAGCAGAGGGAGAGATGGGGAGATAGAGGACTGGAATGAGAGGAAGGTGGAGGGATGGCCACAGAGGAGAACAGGAGGGCGGAGGATAAGAGTGAGGAGAGGGATCAGAGAGGAGAGGAGGCTGGAAAGAGGAGGTTAGGCTATTGATCTGAGGGATAAGAAGGTGAGAGATAGGATTTACTGGAGAAACGCTGGATTTGATGGAGCAAGAGAGAGTCGTGGTGCAAAACAGACCGAGCAGCCTCAATGAATACATGAAACGAGAAATTTCTAGGAATAGGACATTTTAGTAAATCAACATATTCAACAGAACTGTTGTCATGCAGCCCTATATTATTTTTTGCATCTTTTTTTTCCAAAAGAAATGTTGACTCAGTCTTGCTCTGCTTTAAAGCCGAATCTCACCCAATGCAACAACTTGATATCTGTTATTGTGATTCATCTGAGAATGCGAAATCACACACGTAAACAAGTGTAAGGTCTGAGAACCCATTTCACTTTGAAACAATGACAAGATGTGCTCCTTCTGAGCAAGAAAGAGGTGCAAATCTGAAGGAGTTGGGGAAGCTGGAGTTATTGGCAGAATATAAAGTACACACACACACACACTCACACACCTCTGAATCCCTGGATCTGGGGGTTCTGTTAACAACTGGCTGACACAGTGTAGCTTGATCCCTTTTTTCCTTCTCCTGTTATCACTCTTAGTGGTTATGTCGAGGATGCCACTGCATTTTTAATAGCCTACAAGTGCTCATATAATGTCTTGGTTGATATGAAATAATGTGAATAATCTGATACAGTTTCCACAGTCACCAGATCTCAAGGTTTTAAAACTATGGAGTCTGATATCACTCTTAAAAGGAAAACACCAAATGAGAAAAAGAGGTCCGTTCCATCTTTGGAGTTAGAGAGGTTAGCACAATCAGTAAGCCCAAATTTCTTACTTGTTGTCCACAGTATCTGTGTATGTTCATTTGCAAACAAGGTTCAGTCCAATGTGCCTTAATGTTTTCAGCAATGATATAAACATTAGTGCAATGCAGGCCTAAGCTTTTATCACATTTTTCACAACAGATCTTCAGTTTCAAAAGTAGTTGATATGTTAACTTGGGTTCAGACCACACCTCAGCTCCGTCTCTAATCACTCGGCAAACAAACCTTCAGCTTGCCCACCCGCACAGCACTTTTTGACCCCACCCGTCTACTTAAAAGATTCCCAGATAAATCTTAGCCTTCTGATCCATCTTTTACCCCATCCTTTCGACTTTTTGATCAAACTAGAGAACTTAAGGTGTTGTGATGTGGTCCTTCAAAGAGAAATCATCAAAACGTCATGAGTTCACAATAGAAACACCCTAAATAAGTGTTTTAGAAAATCTCTTATCAGTTCAATAGCATGTTACAAAGCAAACCTTCCTAGAAAACATAATTCTCCTTTTGGGTTTACATTTAGTTTTGATGGCAAATTTAATCCCATCTGATTAAAACCCAACTTTTATTATGTTTTCTTTTGGTGCATAAACATACAGCCAGTGTGTGAGTGTGTTGCGCACCACGGCTACCCTTTGTAATATACCCTTGACTGTATTATGAAGGTTTTTGTCATGGTACTATAGATGAGTAAAAAGCAAGAGGAATGCAGGACTCCAAGAGATTATTTGCATCCCCCAGTGTGTAATCTGTCTAATCCACCGCTGGATGATTTGAGATTACATTAAGAGGAGACGATGTGGTTAATGAATCCATCCTGTGTTTTGTTGCTCTGTATTTGTGACCTTTGGTCTTTATTCCTTTGGCCCACTAGCTTACATTCAACAAGCAGATTAGACGAGTGATCACATGGGGTCACTGGATAATAAAGTATGTGTGTTGGTACAGTGAAAGGATGTTTCTTTACTCCTTAGCTCTATCTCTCTCTTATTCTGCATTGCTGCAGTGGCGCAGGCCCAATTAAGTGTAGTGTCAGAATTTTGGATGCTGTCAGGTTTCCCTGGCTGCATTTCCATGGTGAAGAGCCCCCAACAAAGTCACTCAGGAAGCCTGCGGAGACAGGGCCCCACCCCACCCCACCTGACATCTCCATGCTGCTGTGTGTGTTTCTGTGTGAAATTGGCCAGTGAAAATCACACCCTGTTATGCCTGAAACACCTGCCTCTGCTTTTCAGCTCATAATGAGCTGTCTAGCTGCAGCCGGCGTGGCCTTTTAGAAACACATCATTATATTCAGCTACGCACAGGCACACACAGGTAGCGTTTATGATACAACCAAATACTCTGTAGAGGAGTGTGTGGAAAAATGTAGAAGAGAACCTGCAGGAGGGAAATCTGCTGGGCTTCCTTCGATCTTTTTAACTTCAAACTTTTTAAACTAATTCGAATAATGAACTGAAATTAATTCACTCTTTAATAAGAAGGATCAATTGGAATTCATGTTTTTTTTGTAAAGTGCCTTGAGATTACATGTGTTGTGAATTGGCTCTATCTATCTATCTATCTATCTATCTATCTATCTATCTATCTATCTATCTATCTATCTATCTATCTATCTATCTATCTATCTATCTGTCTGTCTGTCTGTCTGTCTGTCTGTCTGTCTGTCTGTCTGTCTGTCTGTCTGTCTGTCTGTCTGTCTGTCTGTCTGTCTGTCTGTCTGTCTGTCTGTCTGTCTGTCTGTCTGTCTGTCTGTCTGTCTGTCTGTCTGTCTGTCTGTCTGTCTGTACTTAACCTTCTGAAGTATGGTTCTGTGTAAAGGTTAAAGAGGCTTTACATGTTCCGCTCTCAGTACACATTTAACACAGGAAGATCACTGGTGGCACATCTACCTACCTCCATCTCACATGTAAAATTGAGTTGTCTTCTGTGCAAAAACTTTAAACTGTCCCTTTAATGCTATTGAGCAGACTTCTGCTTAAAACAAGTCTGCGTTACATTATGCATGGCAAGGCAAGGAAAATGTATTTGTATAGCACACTTTCAGCAACAGAGCAAGGTGCTTTCAAGGTGCTTTGAGTGATAAGGGGATAAAATACAAGCAGCAATAAAAGAACAATAGAAACATAAACCACAACATCAGAAACATAAAGAACATTAAAACATACTACAGTTATGATTTTCCAGCTATTATTAATCAGCTACTCAAAGGCAGCTGTAAACAGATGGGTTTTTAGCCTTGATTTTAAAGGAACTCAGTGTTTCAGCAGCTTTGCAGTGGTCGGGATGTTTGTTCCAGATAAGTGGAGCATAGAAACTGAAATAACAACCAATCGTGTTAATGCCCTTATGTGTCCCTGGAGGTTCAGGTCTGAGTCCATTAAAGGCTAAAGTTGCTTGTCCAGCAGCTCTACAAGTTTTATGGCGCCCCCTCTGGCTAAACAGTAATATATGCATTACATTTTCATTGAATGTGACAGGAGACAATGAGCCTTAACTATTTACAAATATAATAATATAACTTCCATCAGTTTTTTTTTATAGTCAGTGGTTTTTAAGCACCCTACTATATATAAAAAGAGCCCAAGTAAAGCTCCTAGCATGGATTTAGGTTTTGAAGTGTCCGATTATCACTGCTCAGCATCTGCCCACCCCGTTCCAAACTTTTCAGAGGAACCCCTGTGGCAAATTACCTTGAAACTTGCATCATTGAGCCACTCACAGTTATATTACTATTACATCATATTATTCTCACCTTCAAGTTTCTTATGACCCCCTGTGATAGCAGTGATCCGTATGTTTACTACATGGAACAAACTTTGCTTTTCTTTGGCACTCTTTTATAAGTGTCTGTGTGTTTTTGTTTATTTGTATATTCTTTCAGAAGGAGTTGTCCCTCTGGCTATTTGCTGTAAAGGTGTGACTACCCTTCAGGCATGTGTGAATGAACGTAGCACAATGCAGGCTGCACACATCCTCCGTCTCTCTCCTATACCCTAATCTTCATTCATCATCGCATCTTTTAATTTTCTGCCTCTCCTCCGATCTTTCTCTCACTTTCTCTCACTCCCTCCCCTTTATACCCTCACCGCTTGTCAGCATTGTCTCAGCAGCTCTGGGAGCCAAAGGGAAGAGAGAGTGGGGGTGTGTGGAAGGGGGGGTCATTGTAAGGGGTGGGTGGGGTTTCTGCCCAGCAATTCAACAGCACTCCTCTCAGCTTCAGCCGGTAAGCATTCAAACCCCCCACATCATATACCACCCTCCCACCATCTCTCTCCCTCTGGTCCACCCTCCCCCCACCCACACCCCTTTCATGGGCAGGCAATGAGGTAATCCCTAGCAGCGTTGTGAAGCAAGTACAGAGAGAGAGAGAGAGAGAGAGAGAGAGGGGAAGACAAGCAGAAGCGAGCAGAAGCAGAAGCCGGTGCGGGGCAGGAGTGTGCGGGAGGGATGTCAGCAGCTGCACCATCTCTCGCTCTCATCACCAGCACTGCTCGTGGGTGAAAGGCTGATGTTGCGAGCTGGGAGCTGAGGCTTTTTTAGATGTGTAGCTTCCAACCTGCTCTTTTATTTGCGAGTGGTGGCACAATGTTGAGGGTCTGTTAGGCAGGCGGAGAGGGGTGGGAGGAGGCTTTTAAGCTCTGAGGTTGGTGTTGGTTTGGACCCCAGGAGTAAGAAGAGGGTTAGGTGAGATACACACACACCCACCAAAAAAAAAGCTGAATCAAACAGATTGAAGTGTGAAAGTGTGAGCCCACCATGACGGAGAGGTGTAGTCTGTGGAGTGCTCTGTCTGCTGCAGCATGCTGCTTCTACCGGGGATCCTTCATGCAGGTGCAGGTGAGTGCTTTTTCTTTTTTTTGCGCATGTCACCATCAGACATGTGTGCACTCAGATTGCACAAAGCCTTTTAAGTTCTCTTAATTTTGACACATGTGCATGAGTATGGATGAGTGTGTTTTTAGGTTGGTCTTCCAGGGCTTACTTCTGGCTCCCTTTGCTGTCCTGGCAGCCGGTAATGTCAGCCTGCCTTGTAGTTGGCAGACTGATGATATCATACACTCTGCACAGCACTTGGGTGTCAGATGGACTGTGTGAAAACACTGCGTGGAGAGAGTTAGAAAAGGGTTGCTGAGGGGAGACAGTTTTTTTAAATGTATTTTATTGGTGGGGGTGTTGAGTTTGTGTGAGGGAGGGAAAGGAGCACAGGAATGAGTATTTGTTGTCGGAGAGTTGAAGATTGTGTCTGAAGGGCACAGTGGAGTGTATGGTATCATCTTCACTTTGGTCTAAATATGGCTTGAAGCTTGAAACCCAATATTTGACCTTATTCTAAGAGATAATGACACCCTCTGTGTGTTTTGTCTGTGTATTCATCTTTGTATCTAAATATTATCAACATCTTCCCCATCATTTCTTTTCTTTATACCAAAAATATTATAGAGATCTTTGCTTGGAGCAAAACATTTATCCTGATGTTGGGTTTTGACATGTTCCACCTTGTTTAAGGATATTTCATCACCGTCTCAGTCTGGTTGTTCTACTTCTTGTTTCCACTTTTTTTTTGACACATCTGCTTTTATTTAGAAACTCAAACTATTGAACTTATTTTAATTAAATATGTCATGAGGTTCCTCTGTAGGGGTGCTTGGGGTAGAGCTATGTGTGTGTGTGGTAGGATTTAATTACAAGTAATTTAAAAGTTGAGTTAAATGGAGCCTTTCTAGGATATAAATTGCTTTAATTCACTCTAACTTGGTTTTGCTTACAAATAGTGTGATGCTGTCTAAAGACTAATATTTATTCCACAGTTCATTTTAATTAAATAGCCCTGTCAGGCACAATGCAGGGAATCATTTAAGCCAAACATTCTCTGCTACACAGATAAGCTTTAACCATAGTGCTTCTTTTCAAAGTCCTATTTGTTGCCTGCAAGTGGTGAAATACAGGAGTATACTATCTTTATTTTTCTTTGAGAGTCAAAGTGGAGGATTCATTCATCTTTTATTAGGAAAATGGAGAGAATTCAATAACTTGGCTGATAGGCTAATTAGTTTTTAAGCTTTCATGATGGAGGTTATTCAACAAACTTGATTGTGCCTTGCGTAAAAGTTTAAAATCAGTTTATTTATTATTTATAGTGCTAATTAACAATGAATGTCATTTTAAGGTACTTTTCAAGACAGTTTCAATTCATATCAAATTATATAGAATACTATTTTGTCTAGAATAAATCTCTCACTCAGATTCATTCCACTATAATCCATTTAGTCACACTGAGATCCAATTCAGTCCAAATTAAATAACAATACAGTCAAACTCTCTTAAGTTTCATATCTGAGGAAGCCCAGCCAGTTTGAGTCAATAAGTCTGTCCTGGATAGAGGCACAGCTAAACATGTATGCACTGATCCAGGAGTTGTGGATCTATATCTGTGGTAAACAGCATCAAGGGGTGTACACAAAGTTAATGGCAGCAATATATCCTGACTCGACAAAAGAGAAACAGCCAGACACATGAACACCTGACCAGGAGTACTTTCTATAAGAAAGAAGAGAGCACACTTAGTAAATGACTGCAGCTGCTCCAACAATGGCTCCATCCAGGAAAAAAAAACCTCAACAAACATAAGCACTCAACAAACATAAGGACTGGTATAGTAGTATTTTCTATGGACACTAGGCCAGCAGTACTGAACGCTATTGTATCAGCTCAATCAATAACTCAGGCCAGTAAAGAAAAACAGGAGCACTGGCACTGAAGTACTTTCTATGTGAAAGAAAAACAAAGAGAGTACACATGTTGTCCATGAAAGAAACAGTTAATCATAGTACTCTTTAGTGCTAGGTCAGGGGTACTTTTTGTGGTGAATATAATAAATGGTAAATGGCCTCACCCATTCACGCACACGTTCACACACTGGTGATGGCAAGCTACATTGTAGCCACACCAGCCGAACACTGGTGCCACCGGGCTCTCTGACCACCACCAGTAGGCAGAAGGGTGAAGGACACAACGACTGGGATGGACGGAGCAGGGGCTCGAACGGCAACCCTATGGTTACAAGACGAACTCCTCACTCCTGAGCCACACTCACCCCTGAATTATCCTCTCACTGTGTTTTTGTTTGTTTTACTGCAGTTTTGCTACTTATACTTTGCCTTATTTGCTTGACTGTTGAGGTTTTAAGTCACTCTATTTACTTTGCCTGGATTAATAACAGTGTACCTACCAATGCTGCTGTGGACCCCCTATGTTCACATTTGTTTGTGATGGTTTGTCACCATTTCAGTAAAGATAGCAAGTATTGTAACAAGTTTACAAGTATCATGGCCTTTTTTCACACTGAAGAAGTCGTTCTTAAGGATTTCATTTAACCACCATCAAAATCATCTTAAGGAAGTAGGATGGATGATGCATCTGGCACTAGGATGTATGACTGTAGAGCACAAGTTTGACACTGATTTATGGTCGTTGCTTTTTGAATTCTGGGCCATGTTTTGGTCATAAAGTGCCGCAACATTATGAAAGGATGTTTTGTTATGTGCTGGTTTGGTTCAGATTATGACTCAAGGTTTTCACAAAGATCCTGATTTGTTACAGTAATTGGCAACATGTTGTGTTACTCCCAAATCATAACAAGGTACTAAATTATATGAGGTTAGAGTTAGAAGTAACAAATCAGTAGCGACAGTTGGTTTTTTTTAGGGTGATTCTTCCTCCCACGCCAATATTGTCTTTATTTACCCAATTTTGAGAGTCACAGCCCACCTTGACTTTGTTCATCTTTAACTGTGTGCTTTTCTCTCTGTTTTCTGTAGCAGCGTTACACTGCTGTACATAGGCCTGGCATATTGACCCAAACTGATCCCAAAAACATTTGTATTGTGGGTCATATTTGATTATTTTGTGTGAATTAAGACATTTCTACAAAAGTTTCAATCTTTGTGTTAAGAAACAGAAAATCTCCGTGATTTAAAAAATATATATTTATTAGTTTTTTTGCAGGACTGCCTTTCTTGTTCCAATTTCTGGTATAGTGCTGATTATATCTATCTGCTAACTTGAAAGAGTTAAAATACTAATAGCGCACTTATTTCAAGGTTTGTTCTCCAACTCCAGTCCTTCAAGAGCTACCATCCTGCAGCTTTTAGATGCTCCAACAAACCTGAATAAAAATGAATGGCTCATTACCAGGGCAATACCAAACTTGATTGCATGCTATAGAGGTAATTCAATCATTTAATTCAGCTGTGTTGGTGCAGGGATGCATCTAAAAGTTGCAGGCCAGTAGCTCTCACGGACTGGAAAAATGCTTATTAAAATTGCTTGAGATAAGATGGTAAAGGCGCATCTCAGTTTTGAAAACTGAAAGGTTTGTACTGACCTGGTGAGTAACAGTGTGAGAGTAATTACTCAGCATCACTGTTGATCATTAACATCTCCAGACTGTTTTTGCCCACGCTGGGTCCTGCTGCTTGAGTGTCCATTAGCGATGTGGAAAAAGAACCATTTACAACTTTTTCTTCTCAAATCCTTTGAGGCAAATTGTTGTAGCAGCTCGTGACAACTTTCCAAGTTAGTTCAACGGTTAGGCTTAATAACAATGCAACGCAGAAAAGTAACTTTGATAAAGACAAATAAATTACCAAGATTAATAAAAAACTCAAAGATATCTGCCACCAAAATCACCCGTAACAAATTTCTGAATATAAAGATGAGACCACATTGTTCCATTGTTGCCTTCTGGAAAGAATGTTTTTGACATAGTGAGAGTGGTCTATGGCCAAAGTTTATCAACTGTATCAGTGGGGAGATTGCACTTGATCCCTTGGTCTAGAATGCAGTGTGCGAACTGTGAACACACAAACCCCTTTATATGTTTGCACGGACAATAATGGGCAGCTTAATAATTGTCTCTGCAGTGCTTCAAGCATGTAAATGGGACCCTCTCAACAAGCCCCCTGACACTGACAAATACACACATGCGCAAATACATTAAAAAGATTCATGGCCACGCACGGAATGATCGCCTCTTCAGCTTTGATTGTTTTTTCAAATTAATCCTTTGTTTTCCCCTTCTATGGCATCTACCTTCCTTTACCTACCCCCTCCCATCTCTGTGCCTCTCCCCCTCAGTGTTTGAGCCTGATTCCCTGCTGACCTGACCAGCTTTTGGCTGTCGTCATTTCAGCCTGCAGCTGGTCCTTGTGTCCTTTAGCGTTCCTGCAGTCCCACTTTATCTAGAATGTTGCTGTGACCTCCAACCTTGCAGCATGGTGCTCTTCTGCCATCCAGTCCCATGCAATGTGATGCTGCTTGGGAAGGATTGCAGTGATGATTAATAGTGTGGTATTTTATATTAAAGTGTAATTGTTTTTAATCACTGTGAATTCTGATTTTATTCCCCTATATACTTCGGATTGGCTAGGCTAGACTAAATTGTTCGTTTCAGTTTGTTTTTACTAAAGAGTTGAAATACTTCTTAGCAGGAACTTACATCATAGAATAAATTGATTTATTATTTGACGTTTGTTAATTTGTAGTTTGCTAAAATGAAATAAGCTAATCTTCTGTTGGATTGTATGAGACTTTTTAGTTTGCGAAAGTGATAATGCTAACATTAGCAATTTTCTGTTGGTTTGAATGAGACTATTTTTTTGCTAAAGCGATAACATTAGCATTAGCTCATTATCTGTTGGTTTGAAGGATACTTTTTTGGTTTGCTAAAGTGGTAATGCTAACGTTAGCTTTGTTTGTTACAATGACATCCCTTGATGTATTTATTAAGCAATTGTGTATAAAATGTAAGTTAAAAAGTGATCAAATAATGATTTAAAAAAATAGAAACTAAAAATACTGAGCTTGATCAATTTAAGGGAACCTAAAACACCCCTTGTAGTATGTAACTATTGGATTCTTTCTCTAGAAGTCCTTTATTAAATCATACATATGAAGTGGTGAGCCTTATTTCACTGACATCTCTTCTGAATATCTTTTCCATGTCTCTTTCACAATTTCATAACACTAAATTAAACTCTGCATTGTTCTTACATCTTCTATATGATTTATTTTATTAACTCCCAAGCATTTCACTGTGTTTACCTTGGTTTTATTAGTTTTGAGGTCAGAAAAAGCTTTGCGATTTTTCTCACCGCTTGCGTGTTTGTTAAAATGTAACTTTAAATGAGTAGGAAGCCTTTAGTCGGTTTTGGTCCTCACCTCTGTCCCAGTAGGCTTCACATCAGTTCATCAGTTATGTCCCCCAAGGGGGGTCATGGTGGTTTAGAATTAGCTTTACCCATCACCCCACTTACTGTCTCGTCTGTGTGCAGTTGACTGTATGAGATATGGCCTGCCTAATGCTGTTTGTGTGTGTGTCAGTCCATGCCAGAAAGGGGAGTCCAAACCAATTGGTATGTTTTTAGTACTGAAATATTCACCATGTAATCCCCTCTTCTCCACTCCTCCTATCTGTCTCTCTCCCTCTCCTCCCCAAAGCTTTTCACTGCAAATCCTCTTTTGGCGTGCCCGCCTGTCACACCCTGCAGGCTCATAGTGTGAAGGGCAGCTGTGCACGAGTGCATGTGTGTGTGTTTGTCTGTGTGTGAATGTCTGTGTGTGCCTGCTAGAATTGCCTTGTTCCCAACTCCATATTCTCATTAAACTGCTGTGATAGTTTGGGCACTAATGAGGAGCAAGAAGAGTGCCGGTTTTGTGTGTGTGTGTGTGTGTGTGTGTGTGTGTGTGTGTTAGTTGTGTACAACTGTGTTTTATGTATTTGTAATGTGTGTCTGATTCTCCACAATGTTACTTACTGGTTTCTAATGGCTATTTTCAGAGATTATTGTTTTGGCATTAACTAAACAGAGCGCTCGGTTTAAGCTCCTGTAATTGAACAGATTTTGTATGTTATATTTTTGTCACATTCAACCTTTTTTGATTCTTTTTAATCAAAGATTTCCTTAAATTAGACTGAGCCAGGCAGCCTCAAGTAAAAAAAAAAAAAGAAAAAAGTGGAAAAACGTGCCCCTCCCGAGTCAACCCCTCTTTGTTTACTTGCTTAATTTTGCACATTTCCCGAATGCCTTTGGGATCATGGGTATATTCTTTGATCCTGTTTATGCAAATACTGCTATTTGATATAAGATCAGACGATGCGAGTTGATGCATAAAGAAAAGGCTTGTCCTGAGGAATTCATTAGTTTTTGACTCTGTGAAAGTAAGAACAAAGTAAAATTCCCCAAAGTTGCCAACATGTTTAAACCTTTTTGTAAACAGTCTCATTTCATGCCAACATCACTTTCATTCAGTTTTTCATAAAACTGTTCAGAGCTGGTGGGACTCTCCTTTCACTTAGAAGGCTTTCATTGTTGTTGCATTAGATTGGTAATAAAAGTTTGTTGCAAAAACTGAGACAAACTACCTCTTAAGAACTGTATATGCTGCTTGCCAGTCACCCCTGGCAATGAAGGCTGAGTTCACATGTGCTGTATACAGAATCACTTTGCAGAAGACAAAAGGACTTAAATCCTCCCTGTTCCGAAAAAGATACTCTGCATATTTAAACATCCACTCTGATCTCTTCTCAATGAAGTTTTTGGACCTATAGCAGTATAAGTTAACTTCTGTCTTTGCTTCCTAAAGAAATCAGTCATGAGCAGAACAAAAGTTATAAAATGCTTGTCTGGAAAGTATCACGTTTGATTCAAGAGCAGATGCCGTTGGTGGATTTGGTTGAACGGGCTTTTACACATGACGGTCACAACAAGGAACTCGTCCCTCCAAATAATGAACATAAACATGCGTTTCTCCAAAGACTTGAAATGTTTTAAATGTAAGAATTCCAGTTCTGTTTTTAAAAAAGTCATCAACATTTCCATATTTTCCATAGTAGCGTACGTTTATGCTTATTTAATGTATTATTGTTTTTGTTTTTCACTGTAAGCATGTCTTAGCTTTTGAAACTTCTTGGTAGTTAAAATCCAAATGTTCTTTTATGTTATAGAGAATGTTCCTTGGTCATGAAGAAAAATTTAATTTACCTTTAATTAGATTGGATTTGAAAACATGGATTTCATTAATTAGCTAAAACTAGCCATTAATTACAGTAAATTGATTTACTGAATACTGAGAGAAGGCATTGAAGTTAACCTGTGTAAAAGCACTTTACTCAGTAAAAAAAAAGTTGTCAAAGCTATTTTTAGCCTGCTTATATTTTATGGTTGATACAATTAGTTGAGTTAGTTGGATATTTTCCCCCCCATAATTAATGTTTTCATTTCATTGTCATTAATTTGATAACAGTGGTCTTAAAAAACCCTCTTTAAAAGCCTTGAGAGCAATTTCATGAAAGTAGAAGAAATGAATAGATAGATCACATATGAAGGAGTCTGGTTTGCATTCACATAGAGATAATACTTGCTTGTTTGGGCTGGATGAACACTTATCAGCACAAGTCAATGCAGTTTTGACACAGCCAGGGGATGTTAAGTATAAAGAACCCAAAACTAAGGCTCTGAGTACCACCAGTGCTCCTCCAATAATTTCCAAAGTTAAGCCTTACAGGGTTTGATGCTTCCTTCACAAAACTAAGTCTTCAAACTTTCATCGACCATACTATCCTCCCACTTATATTGGTCTACTTGGTCGATATAGTAAAGATAAAAATGCTAAAGTTATGCAATGCAATATTAAAGGACAAACTTAATGCATTTTTGCTGAAAGGATTTTTTTAATTGTTAAGCAATACAGGAAATATCGAGTACTAGTAGTAGTACATCATTCTTCAGCACTAGTTTGTGTCTTTCATACGTTGCTTTCAGCCTCCTTTTAACTCATATTGGTTTTAGAAGACAAATCACTGGAGTTTACTTGGGTTTTGGCTTCCATTTACTGTAAGGAAACGTTACTCTAAATAGCAAACAGGTCCTTTTCATTTATGACTGTATAAAATGTGAATTAGCAGATAATAGGTGTGTTTCCACTAATGGAACTTCAGGGTAATTATACAGGAACTTCATGGTATGCATGTGTCTTCACTTCACCGGGCTGGGCCGACAGTGCCTTTTTCTGGCTCATTTCAGGAACCACCAGAGTACCGGTCTTGGGGTATGTACTCGGAAATGGCCCAGTAGAGTCACTTGGTGGGAGCTGTGGTGAAGTCACACTGATTGGTTGTAACTCTGAGGGAAATGATGAGACATTGCTAAACAATCGGCTTTGTAAAATAAGAAGAGTTACTGTCAAAGCCATTTATAACAGCAGCAAACAGACACACGGCAACAATCCCTTCTTCTTCCATGTCAGTCTCTTGTTATTCTTTACTGCTGTGGGCACATTTTGGCACTGATTACTGTTGAAATGGTTTTGATATCTGGACTTCTTAGCTGATTCCTTCAAGGACCAATTTTTTATGGAGACACGATGACTGAGAGGAACAAGCCAACAGGTTTACCTCGATAGAGAAAAGTCCGGTGAAATTACCCTTAAGTTCCAATAGTGGAAACAAGCCTTATGTTAACATATGGCTCATTGAGCCTCTTAGCTGCTACTTTTGACATGTTTACTAAATGAATTGAATAGACTGAAATCTCATCTCTGACTGAGATTAGTCCTTAGGTCAATGAGGAGTTGGCGTTAAACAAGGAGTTTAATAGGACATATAATATTTATTATTATTTTTATTTGATGATGCTTATGCTAGTGAAAATATTGGTTTTATACTGGGCAACAATTGTTGCTGGTGTGAACCCGCATAGACTATATTCACACAAATTCTCTAATCTGGCCTATTTACACACAAAAATAATAACAATAATAACATGATAACCTGGTATAAGAAGGCATGGTTACAAGTTTAGTTAGAACAGTTTTAGATATATAAAGATACAATGGGACATCATTCAAACATCACTGTTTCACTGTGCCAATAGACCCATAACCTCGTTTGGTCATTTTATCAATGAGGTTGGTTAAAAGGTTATAATGCAGTAATGTGCATCCTGGATAAGCTTCTGGATGTTCCACCAGACCAAGTGCTACACTTGGATCCTGTCCTCAGCTAGTTTCAAGATTATTTTTGTGGACACAATAGGGCTCCATGTGAACCATGTACCCTGAGGGTGAAGCAAGGCTCCATATCTTGTACCCAGACCGGTTTGGTTTGCCCCAAATAAACTGTTTGTAGCCATGTTTACCATAATAGAATGTGATGCTTTCATCAGCTGATAGCAGTGTATGCAATTATCTTTTTGAAGTCATTCAGTGGGTAGGTCTGGACTTATCATGATTCATGTTCATATCTTTCTTATCCTCTAGATTGGTCACCCTTGCTTCACCATTCAACAGTCTAGCAGGCAAATGGCCTGTTTAGCGTTGGTACTCTCTATCTAAGCAGTTGTAATCACAGTCACTCTCACTTCCATCGTTTTCAAATGTATGGATGAATCGTGTAGCACACATCATTTGGAGATTCTTTCAGGTCTAGATTATGCAGGCATACAGTTCTCATTATATATTAGTAGAAGACCCTTTAAAGAAAATATGTACTAAATATTTCATTTCTGTTTAATAAAGTACTTTAGTCACTTCCTCTTGTACACGTTTGAGGCAGATACTTACCTCCAGCAGTTTACGCAGAAAGTAAAGGTGTCTGGTCATGTGACCATTCATACTAGCTACTTGACATTGATATTGCTTAGAGTAAGGCAAGGCAATTTTATTTGTATAGCACACTTTCAACAACAAGGTGATTCAAGGTACTTTACATGATTAAAAGGGTAAAACACAGACAAAGCATATAAAGTAAAAACAGTAATAAAGCAAGAAGCATACATCGGCCGTTTTCAGACAGAAGTTCTGGAATATTTGCGTGGGTGGGGGGGTTTGTATGTGGATATGACGTAAGCTTAGTTCAGCGGGGTAGATGTCATTTCCCCAAACGAAGGGATTATTGCAAAGATGGTCGACAAAACAGCAGATCTACTCACAGTGCTCGTCTTTGTGATGTGTGCAATTTTGCGCACATGGAAACGCTTAAAAGACATCGATAAAGAAGCTGAAAGGAAAATAGCCGCTCACGTGACATTTAGACATCATCAATGTGTGCGCTCACAGTGTTCCCTGCCCCCCTCCCCTTTTCCCCACCGCCCCACACCCCTCCAGCTTTTCTGGAAAATTTCCTGATAATCTAAATGCAAACACCATCCGCAAAAAGTCCGGTTTTGTTACCAGGTCTTCATCGGTAAAATTACCAGTAAAGGGTATCCGGACAAAGTCCGGAAGATTGCTTTCAGTCTCAACAGCAAACAGACGAACTCTGGAAAATTACAGTTTTTCATGGCCTGTTTGAAAGGGGCTAAAGATACATCAAGGCATTACAAAGCATATAATGTAAAAACAGCAAGAAGCATACACACAACATGATACATCAAAGCATTACTCAAAGGCAGCTCTAAACAGCAGTAAAGAGTAATTCAATTCAATTCAGTTTATGTATATAGCGCCAATTCACAACAGATGTCATCTCAAGGCACTTAACAAGAAGTAATTTCAATACATTCAAATCAGTTAAAAAGTTTCCTATTTAAGGAATCCCAGCAGATTGCGTCAGTCATTGGCGTGAGGTTGGGAAGACTTTCCAACCACAGCAATCCTTCCGCAATCACTCATACTGAGCAAGCATGTAGCGACGGTGGAGAGGAAAAACTCCCCTT
The DNA here is from genome assembly GCA_963556495.2 of Valencia hispanica. Classification (NCBI taxonomy): domain Eukaryota; kingdom Metazoa; phylum Chordata; class Actinopteri; order Cyprinodontiformes; family Valenciidae; genus Valencia; species Valencia hispanica. Next base: position 17,108,520 of record OY747717.1, on the reverse strand, counting down.
TAACAGGAAGAAACCTCCAACAGAACCAGGCTCAGTAGGAGCGGCCATCTCCCACGACCGTCTGGGGATTTGAGAAGACAGAGCAGAGACACAGAAGGAACAGAAGATCTGATATAAGATAACTTTCTATGTTACATAAAGTAAAAAGTTGATAACAGGACACAGTGGATGTTCAGTTACTGGAGCATCATCCCACTCGATGCCCCCCGTCCAACAGGGGATTGCAGCCAAGCAGGATACCAGACCAGGTGGAGCTTCTATGGAGAGAAAAACACTGAGAGAACACAAAGTTAACAGTCGAAATAACAGAATGAACTGTAATACAACTGGAGAGTTGTAGGAGAAAAGGAAGTAGCAGAGTGAAGAAAATTAGTAAGTCTGTCCTCCAGCAGTCTAAGCCTATAGCAGCATAACTACAGAGCTAGCTCAGGATGACCTAAGCCACTCTTAACTATAAGCTTTATCAAAAAGGAAAGTTTTAAGCCTGGCCTTAAAAGTAAACAGAGTGTCTGCCTCACGGACTAAAGCTGGGAGCTGGTTCCACAGGAGAGGAGCCTGATAACTAAAAGATCTGCCTCCCATTCTACTTTTAGAAATCCTAGGAACTACAAGTAAACCTGCAGTCTGTGAGCGAAGTGCTCTGTTGGGAACATATGAAACAATTAGATCTCTGATATATGATGGAGCTTGATTATGAAGGGCTTTGTATGTAAGAAGAAGGATCTTAAATTCTATTCTGGATTTAACAGGGAGCCAATGAAGGGAAGCTAAAACAGGAGAAATGTGATCTCTCTTTTTAATATTCATCAGAACTCTTGCTGCCGCATTTTGGATCAACTGAAGGCTTTTAATGGCATTTTGTGGACTACCTGATAGTAAAGAATTACAGTAGTCCAGCCTTGAGGTAACAAATGCATGGACTAGTTTCTCAGCATCACTCCTGGACAGGATGTTTCTAATTTTAGCAATATTCCGGAGGTGAAAGAAGGAGATCCTAGAAACCTGTTTAGTATAGGATTTGAATGTCAAGTCTTGGTCAAAAATAACGCCGAGGTTCTTTACGTTATTACTGGGGGCCAATTTAATGCCATCCAGATGAAGTGATTGACTAATCAGTTTCTGTTTTAGAACTTCTGGTCCAAAGACGGCAAGTTCTGTCTTGTCAGAATTTAAAAGCACAAGTTTAGGGTCATCCATGTTTTAATGTCTTCCAGACTAGCCTGTAATCTACCTAACTGACTGGGTTCATCAGGATTTATGGATAAATATAGTTGTGTATCATCGGCACAGCTGTGGAAATTTATCCCATGCTGTCTAATGATTCTACCAACTGGGACCATATATATGGTGAAAAGAATTGATCCAGGCACAGAACCCTGTGGAACTCCACAAGTAACCCTTGAGAGTGAAGAAGATTTATCATTTAGATGAACAAACTGGAATCTATCAGACAAATATATAATATCATTAGTAACCTTCACCAGTGCTGTTTCAGTGCTATGATGAGCTCTAAAACCTGACTGAAACTCTTCAAACATCTCGTTACTGTTTAGATGCTCACAGACTGGATTAGCAACAATTTTCTCAAGGACTTTGGATAAGAAAGGAAGGTTAGATATAGGTCTGTAATTCACCGTAATGTTGATCAAGGGAAGGTTTCTTGAGTAAAGGTTTAATTACAGCTATTTTAAATTCCTGTGGTACGTATCCGTTTACTAAGGATAGATTCATCATATCCAAAATGGGGCCAGGAACCAAATGGAACACTTCCTTAAATAATTTGGTTGGAATTGGGTCCAACATACAAGTTGAAGGTTTAGATGAGGGTAATATTTTTGATAATCCGAAAGCTCGACTGAATCAAAACAGCCTAAGCACAAATGAGGTTCTACAGTTCTTTCCGATGCTGCGTCATTTATTGAGGAAGAAGTAATCATGTTTGGGAGGATGCCAATGATTTTATTTTTAATAGAATTTATTTTATTTATGAAGAATCCCATAAAATTATCACTGCTAAGAACAGCGGGAATAGTTGGCTCAACAGAGCTATGACTCTGTGTAAGTTTGGCAACTGTACTAAAAAGAAACCTAGGATTGTTTTTATTCGCCTCTATTAATGATGAAAAATATGCTGTTCTAGCTTGTCGAAGGGTCTTTTTATACAGCTGTAGACTGTTATTCCAGGTTAAATAGGAATCCTCTAGATGTGTAGAGCGCCATTTTCTCTCCAACTTCCTAGTATTCGGCTTTAAAGTATGCAACTGCGTTAAACCAAGGAGTCAGCCTCCTATGGCTAGCCACTTTATATTTTAAGGGGGCTACACTATCTAATGCCAAACGCAATGAGGGCGTAACGCTGTGAACCAGACCATCAATTTCTGAAGGGTTAGAGATAGAATTGCTGCCCTCCTCTGTGTTACCCTGAGACACTGAGGAAAGTAAGAATGGAACAGATTCTTTAAAAATTGTTACAGCATTGTCGATAAAACTCTAATATAATGAAATTTTCTTTCAGATTTAAGATGGTCAGTTAAAGTAAATTCAAAAGTTATCAAGAAGTGGTCAGACAGGACCGGGTTATGTGGGTGGGCTTTTATTTCCTCACACTCAATACCGTATCTCAGTACAAGGTCCAAAGTGTGTTTACCCGAGTGGGTTGATCCCTGTACTTTTTGAGTAAAGCCAATTGAGTCTAAAATAGCATTAAAGGCTGCATTTAGGCTATCACTTTCAGTATCCACATGAATATTGAATTCCCCCACTATAATGACACTATCAGTATTTAATACTAAATCAGATAAAAAATGTGAGATCTGATCCAAGAATTGAGAGTAAGGGCCTGGTGGATGATACAAAACCACAAACAAAAATGGTCTTAATGTTTTGCAACTTGGATGAGGAAAATTAAGGGTTAGATGTTCAAAAGAACTGTAGCTATATAGTGGTCTTGGACTAATTAGTAAATCAGAACGAAAAATGGTTGCAACTCCTCCTCCTCGCCCAGTATTTCTAGGAATGTGAAAATTTAAATAACTGGAAGGAGTTGACTCATTTATACTGACATAATCCTCCTGCTGCAACCAGGTTTCTGCGAGACAAAGGAAATCAATGTGATTATCACAAATCAAGTCATTTACTAACAAAGTCTTTGAGGAGAGAGATCTTATGTTTAATAAACCACATTTAATACATTTATTTTTCTGTTCAGTCAAAGTTGTATTTATCTTTATGAGATTTCCATAATTAGCTTTTGTTGGCTTAACTTTTAATCCATTTAATTTTGGCCGTGGGCAAGACACTGTTTCTATAGGGTAATGGGTGAGTAACAGTACAGAAGCAGCAGAGAGGTGGGTTAAACTACGACTCTGCTTCCTTGTCTGGACCCTGGGTTGTCAGTGTTTTGGAGGACTAATAAATTCGGCCATATTCCTAGAAAGAAGAGCTGCTCCATCCAAAGTGGGATGGATGCCGTCTCTCCGGATCAGACCAGTAGACAACTACTTTATTTTAAAACTTGAATTAGCTCCCCAAAGCCAAAACCACACTTTTGTTGTTGAGCTTTTGTTGCCGGTGGAATTAAACGGGTTAAGTAATTCCCCCCAGTGCATCATCTAACCGGGAACCAGACAGTCCAGCTAAATGCACCACGCACTAGTCACTTAAACAAGAGAAATTGCAAAAATGGTCTCTTCGTACTGTGACTTCTAGCTGCAGGGAAGGATCATGGAGCTTTCCAGCTCAGTGCTTCATGTAATCATCTTCTCCCTCCTGCATGATAGAGAAAAGCTTTATGAAGAAGAACACAAGAACATAAACCTGTGGTGAATGCTCCTGTGCATTTAATCACAGGTTAGACTCTTAAAAAATAGGCTGATGCAGGAGAGATTATACTCAAGAAAGCATTGATGTATGGTAGTTTGAGATGAGATTTGGCTCAAGATGATCTGCTTCTGGCAACATTAATTGATAGCTTATTGCAGTAGACTTGGTTAGGGTTTATAATATTTTCTTAGTTTTATAGCCTTTTGAATTGAGATTTTGGTGCATTCTAAAATATATCGATAATTTACATCAACAAAAAGCATGAAAAGTTTTGAAGGCATTTTAATTTGAAAAAGAGTTTGTATATTGTTGCTTTTATGTCCTACATCCATTCATAAGTTTTAACATTGACTTATGAATGACAAGAACTGTCTCTCATCTCTGTTTCGCCACCAGACTCTTAGAACTGACTCAAACTACTGAAAACTCTGTGTGTGAGATAGAATCCTCTGAAGTCTCTCCACCAGACTCCCACTAAAGAAATTACACAGCCGTGGATTCACAATGCCTACACACACAGCATGCTCACACATGCTGGGAGAAGCACAGCTGAGAGGCAGTTAGGCGTGGTGTGGGGATTTGGAGCAGGAGGTTGCCAATTGTTTGCTCTCTTCATCTTTGACCTCTCCCGACCTGCGCAGAACGCAGAGGATATTGGACATAAGGCTGCCGGCAAGTTTAAAGGCTCAGTTCTCCCAAATGAAACGAATAGGCATTCCAGCATGGGGAGTTGGGCTGTCATGCTTCTGATGCTTTTTGTTTAAATACAAAGTTAGGCCTTCTGCTTGAAATGATACAAAAAGACAAATGTCTAAAAGACGAAACCTGACAAATGATTAAGACGTAAAAGAGGTAATTAATTTTTTATTCTGTTTATTTGTACAGCACCAGTTTACAACAAATCTTGAAACCTTTTTACATAGCGAGTCCAAAAATGTGCTTAATCTAAACTTAACTAAAAACTCCAATAGAATACTAGCCTAGAAATCTAGACAAACCGTAGCAGTAGCAAAAATTTGGCTCTCCAGGTTGGTCTAGCTACGCACCATTGTAGCCTCAGCAGGGTACCATTGGCTCGACTAATTGTAGGCCGGGCCAATCACAGCACTCTTTTGCAGAGAGGCGTTGGGCGGGCTTAGCACCATTTCGGTAGTGCTGCGACAGAGCAAAACAGCAAAGATGGCGGCAGCTCAGGAACTGTCTGTTGTCAGTACATCAGATATTCTCATGTTTTTCTGACAAAAACTGCAGGAGTCATTGATGTTGATTTAGCTATTGCATGCCATGACTGCCCTGTTCTTCTTCTTCAACGGTGTATGGCAGATTGCCCCGTTGACTGAAGTAATTATCTTTGGTCTTAAAGAGGAACGATCAAGAGTTAGCACACAGCTTCAGTTAATACAGCTAGAAACTACTGATCAGGCCCGAAATCTAGGTGTAGTAATGGACTCAGACCTGAACCTCTGGGGTCACATAAAAGCAAGGATAAAATGACTAATGTTGCAATCAGACCTTGAAAAACTCATCCATGCGTTTATCTTTAGTCAGATTGATTACTGCAATAGTGTCCTTACAGGTCTGCCTAAAAGGTAAATCTAACAGCTGCAGCTGATCCAAAACTGTGCTGTGCAAAGAGTATACATAGTCTGTGGCAGTAGTTGCACTAAAGGTTATATCAAGAAAAGACACAGTTAAACACAGAAGCCTCCAATCCAGAGTTAAAAAAGTAAACCCGCCTGGTGCTTGTTTGGCAATAAAGCAAAGAATATCTTCTCATGGACATCCCTTTAGTTTTATCTTTCCCCTCTCGACACGCCAGTGTTCCTTGGATTCTAATAAATCCCACTGGGGTAAGCATGTTTGAGTTACCGAAGGCCCTGGACCTCTGCTGGGTTTTTAATGCACCATTTTGCTTTTTGATAAGACCTGGAGGCTGTTAAAGCGTCTCGGGGTGATTTGCAGTGAGCAGCTGAGAATGGCATTGAACACACTTGCACACGCTTGCTTAATCTTGTCCCATTCCCACACCCACCTTCTCAAGGGGCTGAAAGTTCGTCACATGTGTGCACAGGGCATTAAACATGCAACATGTATGCATGTATAGACCTGCAATTTATGGCTGAAACCTCTTTCATGAATACTTTGACTAATGCAAATATACAATATGGATTTGTTTAGTTTTCAAGCATTTTAATAGACAAGCTGATATCAAAAATTGTTTCAGCACAAATACACACATATATTCTTAGCACACAGATGTGAACAGCAAATGGGATTATCATTCTTCTGAAGGTTCCGATAACATCTTGTGGTGTTTAGTACATCAGTCTGAAGTCATTATTTGTATCAGGTACAGATACAGATTAGAGAATAAGCTGATCATATTGACTGAAATGTGATAGCTTTGTTACGCATAATTACATTTAAATTAGATTAGATGAGATTAATGCTTCTGCCAATAAAACTGAATTCATACAACTTGGACACTCCAGCTCATGCATGCACATGGTGACAGGCTTTTAGTGACAGTGATTAGTTTAAACATGGAGAAACAGATGGGGGTTCTGTGTCGATTGAGTGGTAGATAGCGGTCATTATGTTTCCTGAGTGTAATAAAGAAGCTTCCAGAGAGAAGAGTGTAATGGGCAAGGCACAGGCAGAAAGCTTACACCAGCAAGGCTTTCATTTTCCATATCAAGACTTGAAGAAGTGCATTATTGTCCTTAGTTTAGTGGCTTTCAGAGGATGATATCTGGTTCTGTGTATCTATGGTGCTCATTTTAGATTTTCCGATCGAAGTGACAGAGTTAGAGAGGCAGAGCTGGGTCACATCTGACATCATGATCTAAATATGGAGCACTGAGTTGAGGTTAAAGGTGCAGTCACTGAAAGATGAAGGCAGGTGGAAGATGTGTAACAAGGAGATGCGGATAGATGTGGGTGCAACACACTGAAACAAGTGACCACAGGCTAATTTCTCATGAGCATCTCTTAGGCGGATGTGTCTAGTGGCTCTCCTGGGAGTGTTTACACTCTCCCACCTAGACACACACACAGATACCCTCCCACAAACTCCGCTTCCTGTTCTACCTTGAAAGCAGCTGCAGCTCCTAAAAGGTGTGCACATGCAGGCTTTATTGAAAAAGGTTGTGGTTTGTTGCAAAGTGTGTATGTTGCAAAGTGAGGGTCCCGGCTTGCAGGAAAAGCTCCATCTGTATCACCATGACAACAGCTTGGTAACAACCGGGAGACAACACCCATCTCCCAACCCCCCATCAGCTGTGTCCGTGCACATCTGAATGCGTGCACTGTTTTGAAATTCCTGTGTGTGTGTGTGAGTGTGTTAGCCAGAAGGAGAGCCCATTAGGGAATATCCCAGCAGGTAATGCCTGGACATCCAAATGATGGACGCTGCCCTAATGGCTCCTTCTGTATGTCTCAGCAGGGAGTGGTCATGTGCACATTCAAGCACACACACCCGCACACACGCGCAAACACACAAAATGTGCTTCATTGCTGCCTCTGGATGAATGGAACTGATACCTCAGCAGCACTTTCCTACCGTGTCTCTCAGCCAGCCAATTGTACAGCTCGCTGCTCAACCTCCAGGAAGAGATGACATCATTTCTGGCCAATAGCATCTCAGCTGTTGGGTGTGCTTCTTTCTGCTGGCCGGGTTAACGAGAAAGCTTATGTCTGTGTGTATGCGTGTGTGTGTGTTGTCACAGACAGATTTAACTGACTGATATGCATCCATCGTCTACCTAAGGGATCAAAGATTTTCTTTCTGTCCATCAGCATAATTTGTTTTGTTTTTAAATTGTCTCTTCCTCTTTTGCTTACTCGTCTTATTCTCTAAGTCTGTTTTCTTCTCAATTTCAGAATTACATGTTATTTTCATTCATCATTGCTCTGACAACTAAACACTGATGTATTGAGCCAATCCTACTTTTTATGGGGGGAAAAAAACAAAGAGAGTAAACATAGCGAATAGCTGCATATATAATAACTCCATAAATGACTTCATCCAGGAAAGAAAGACCACTAAATAGAGAGATGATGAGCACGAAAGTACTTTCCATGAGAAAGACTAAAATTATTAATGGATTTCTAAGTTCATTAAAGAGATGTTTGTATAATCAAACTAAAATATTGAAAAATAGTTGGTAACATTACTGTACTTGGTGTACTCAGAGTTAATAATCTCCTTCAAAGTTTGTATTTTAAACTCTTTCACCCTTTGGTACTTACGTAAAGAAGTTTTAACAAAAACAATGTCAGAACTGTTTTTCCTTAATTTCAGTTAGAAAGGGAGTCAGATAAGTCAGTCTTCCTTTGGGAGAAAGACTTAATGTTTGCGAGCTTTCTAAAGAGCACAAAATGAAAAATAACAGAAACAAGACATGCTATTTTCCTAATAAATACAAGCAGTTGTCTTGAATTCAAAATGACATGTATATTGCATTTTAAAGTCAGTACAAATCTCTCAAGTCCAGCAGATGCCAAACAAAGTCTCTTTTAATTGGAAGCAATTTGCTTTTTCATAACCATTTGATCCCAATTGCGCTTCAGTTAAGTTTTGGAGTATATCTTAATCCCTTAGCTTGTACCTCAAGGCACTTATAATCATAAACAATGTGACAAAAAGAAAAAGACAGTATAAAAAGGTGATTTAATCATAAAAGGCATGAAAAGCTGCAGTGTCTGTGTCTTGGCAGAGTTTCAATTTACAAAGACGATTAATCCTTTGCTGTCACTCCTTCATTAATTAATGATTAATTAGATGCTGTGTCACCATATGCGTCTCGATCCTCGGTAACAAGGATGCAGCTTCTGGCCAAAGCCACCGGTAAAACAAAAAGGTCAGAGTCCCTTTTTAAGACAAGAAATACTGAAGCTTAATTGTGGATAACTGTAAGAAATTTCTGCTTGGACTTTTGTTTAGCAATATTTTACCCCTCTTAGAACCTGCTCGTATGCAAATAAAATGCAAAAGAGAAATATTTATGATTAATAGCTCAGCAGTACATCACCACTGTTGTCAGATTTGTTAAATAAGTAATGCCCAGACTGTCCCTCCTCACCAGCTCCCATCTTTCCTATTTTTTTTCTACTGCTGTGTTCCTCAGCTGCTGCTTCCTCCCCTTTTTGTTCCCGTCCGCTATAACTGCATTGGAGAAATGCATTTCGAATTTGCGGTTTTCCCTTCACACCTGTCACTGTTGAGATGGATGACCCTGGTGTGGATAGTAATGGCTCTGGCTAAATGGGAAATGACAAATGTATGTGTGTGTATATGGCATATGTGTGCATATGTGTGCGTATGTTGCATTTTAATGCATTTCGGCGTGTCCAAAACTCAGCGGATAAATATGTGTGTTTATTTGTGTGTGGTGGGGTTGCATGGATTAGCCTTGAGACCTTTAATCCATCAAGGTGATGACCTTTTACCCCCAAAAGCCAGAAAATTGGCTATTAATGGCCAGGCCCAGAGAGGCAGGTATCACAGGGTGACACCTGCTTCAGGGGGAAATCTGGAGAAAAAAATGCAAGGAAAATATATTTTATAGTGACCAGACTTAATTTTAGCAAGCATACATTCATATTTTATATTGCATATTTGTGACAGTGAAACCTCTTCCCCACGTATCACAAGTCCTTATCTAAACTGCCAAAATTAAAGGTTAGATGTGTATTTCCAACTGAGTGAATAAATTGCCCCAGAGCATCTTTGAGTTACACCAGCTGGTCCCAGTTGTCATAGACACTAACAAACCCTGCCTCAATTAAAGATGAAGAGACATCCCTTTCACATGGAGTGGAGCAGAGATAAAACTGAAGGTCAATGAAAGCTGTGTGTTAGGTAAAATAATAAGCTGTGGGTTTCATTCATACAAGAATAGTAAGATTGTTATATAAACCTACAAATTAACATCTTTGGGACTAATACAACAAGTTAATTGATTTTCTTGTAGGGGAAAAAAGAGAAAAAGACAGCATTAAGACACTATTACATTTGTAATTGTCTTACAGATTTTGTTTGCTTTTTTGACAAATGTTTCATCAAACAAATTTTTATGTTAGAAGGTGCTGATACATTTTAAATCTGTGATTTTACTGGGGATACCCACATTTTTTTCAGTTTAATATCATTATCCAGACCCAGGCTTGATTACTGCCCCAAACTCAAGAAACCATTTAAATAAATGCTTGTACTTGTATAGCGCATTATTTAGTCCCTGAGGTACCCAAAGCGCTTCACACTACATTCAGTCATTCACCCATTCACTCACACATTCACACACACATTCACACACTGTAGAATCTTTATGTCAACACGCAGTAGGGTTAAATATCTCAAAAAGTAACAAATCATGCCTTGATCTCAAGGAATCAGATGAGAAACAATGTTATTGACATCGAGGAGTTTGGTTCTTTGGGAATCCGGGGAACCAAAGTTAGTCATTATTCAAAAACAGAGGAAACTTGAGTTGCTGGTGAACCTTCCCAGACGTGGCTAGTCTACCAAAACACTTAGAGCGCAACTGCAACTCATCCAGCAGTCACAAAAAAAGAACAACATCCAAAGCATTGCATGCCGCCAAAAAATCCATGGGAGGGTTCCAAGCATTCAAAAAAAAAAATAACACAAAGGCCCATCTCACATTTGGCAAAACAAGATCTTGATGATCCGTAAAACTTAAGGGAAAATATTCTGTGGACTGATGTGACAGGTTTTTGGAAGATATCCATTCTGCTAAATCTGGTATAAAACTAAGACATCGTTTCAGAAAAAGAACATCATTGGTCAGACATGGTGGTGGTATTGTGATGATCCAAGATTGCTTCTATCAAAGAATCCTGAAGGAGAATATTTGACCTTCAGCTTGCAACCTTGACCTCAAGCTCACTCGGGTTATGCAGCAATCACCTGAAAACATTGACAAATCTACCTCTGAATAGCTTTTGAAAAGGCCTTGTCCAAATTTGGACTTTTGTCGTCATGTCAACCACGCAAAGCACTTGTTAGGATATGAGACTCATTCACGCAAATGCAGATGATCTTGCAAGAAGGATAATCAATATGCAGAAGAAAATGAAGAGGTGGGATGAAACCTATAATTCAATTCAATTCAGTTTATTTATATAGCGCCAATTCACAACAGATGTCATCTCAAGGCACTTAACAAGAAGTCATTTCAATACATTTATACAAACATTCCAATCAGTTAAAAAGTTTCCTATTTAAGGAATCCCAGCAGATTGCGTCAGTCATTGGCGTGAGGTTGGGCCCCGTTGATGCAGACTTTCCAACCACAGTAATCCTTCAGCAATCCCTCATACTGAGCAAGCATATAGCGACGGTGGAGAGGAAAAACTCCCCTTTAACAGGAAGAAACCTCCAACAGAACCAGGCTCAGTAGGAGCGGCCATCTGCCACGACCGTCTGGGGGTTTGAGAAGACAGAGCAGAGACACAGAAGGAACAGAAGATCTGATATAAGAGTACTTTCTATGTTACAGAAAGTAAAAAGTTAATGACAGGACACAGTGGATGTTCAGTTACTGGGAGGATCATCCCAGTCGATGCCCCCGTTCAACAGGGTATTGCAGCCAAGCAGGATACCAGACCAGGTATATCTTCTATGGAGAGAAAAACACTGAGAGAAAACAAAGTTAACAGTCGAAATAACAGAATGTACTGTAATACAACTGGAGAGTCGTAGGAGAAAAGGAAGTAGCAGAGTGAAGAAATATAACCTTCTGATTGCCAGACAACTACTCCCTCTGCATGGGGATGCAGTCCTGCAGTAAGGACAGTTCATATTAACCTTGCAGGACCTGCTGTGGTTTATACTAGAAGTTAAAGAAGTACAGACTCTTTCCAAAAAAGGATCATGGAAAAGTTAATTTATTTCCATAATTCCATTCAAAACATTAAACTTCCATACATTATAGATTCAAGGCCCACAACTTAAACGATTTCAAGTATTTAGTTGTTTATTTGTACATAATTTGGGCTTCCAGCTCATAAAACCCACAAAATCAGGAATTCAGAAAATGTGAATTTTGTGAAGAAATCACCATTTACTTCTAAGTTTTTGAAGAAAAAAGAAAGCAATTAGGATCACATCAAATCAATCAAAATATGGCACTTTCAAAACAATATAAATCTTCAATACTTGGTAGGGAATCCCTTAGCCATAATCACTGCCTTGATGCACCGTGGCATTGAAGCAGTCAGCCTGTAGCATTGCCTGGGAGTTATGGAAGCCCCGATTTCCTTGATGCTTGCTGTCAGCTCTTCTTTGTCTTGAGGTCTAGTGCCCCACATTTTCCTCCTGATAAAACCCCATAGATTCTTAATGGGGTTTAGGTCCAGCGAGTTGGCTGGCCAGTCAAGCTGGCTGGCCAGTCAAGCACTGTGATGGCATGGGCATCAAACCAGGTTTTGGTGCTTCTGGCGGTATGGGCAGGGGGCCATGTCCTGCTGGAAGATGAAATCTGTATCTCCATACAGATCCTAATGAGGGTGAAAACTCTGCAATTTCATTTTTATTGGTAGACTGCAATAGATTTAAGACACGCGCCGTATAAAAGCTTAGATGAACGAAGTTGAAGTATTTTCAGAGAACACACTCTTGGTCTTTTCTGACTTATTATCTACTGCATCCTGTGTCTCTATTGCTGATGGAACAGTGAGATGCTTCTTCTGTTGTATGAAATCAAAGCAAATTTACATGCCAGCATCTACCAACATCTCGACTGAGGGAAGATGCACGGAGAGGAGAATGATATGATATCCTGTTGAGAGAGGATGGGTTGCAGAGAGAGAAGGGATGCAGAGTTAGTGTGAGGAGACAGGATCTAGAAAGCATGCATCAAAAGAGGAGAAAGGAAGTAGAACAATAGAGTTGGATAAAAAAGTTAAGCATTTAGTTGAAGAGAATGACTAAGATTTCAGACATGTTGGCCCTGATGTTTGTCAGAAAGAGGAAATAAGACCACTGACCTACCTCAGCTTGTTTTCTCCTCTGTATGTGTCATAGAAAGAGATGTGTGGGAAAAACAAAACCGACAGGTTCAGATAAAGGATCAGAGCCAAACCTCTCAGGAGGCTGGAGCAGGCTGCAGTGTTTGCCTAAAGGATAGTAGATGGAGAAACCTGACGAGAGGAGAGATGGAAAATAAAGCAGTGATGTCAAGGAAAGCACGGGGATGAGTCAGACGTGTGTGTACATTTCGAGCCATCTATAAATTGCAGCACAACGAGATGGTGAAGTGTGGGTTGCACAGGGAAGGAGGAAAAAATGTATTGAACAGCAAATCATTCATTCTCTATATCTCTCTCTGATTACTCTGGGCTCTGGCAAATTTGGAAAAGATGGATGGGGGGGGGGCAGCTGGGGTTAACAAATATGAGTTGGTTTTGAGTATGAGTTTAAGAAATGTTAAAGTCAATTTGAGGTTCTCCCTGTTTTTGCCACCACTACCATGTTGCACTGTACCACACACAACTATATACACTTTCTTGTTCATAATGCTGCCACCACCATTTTTTCCAGTGGCCGTGGTGTGTCCTTGGTGATGTGCAGTTCTAGTTGTCCACCAGCATGTTGCTTTGCATGTAGGTGGAAAAATTCTACTTTGGTCTCATAAGAGACAATTCTTCTACGCGTTAGGTTTCTTCAGGCAAATTGTTTCCTTTTCACATTGCTGTCATTTCTGAATCAGTAGTTAAGATTTCTCGTAGTACTGAACAGTAGACCTAATCCGTCTTATGGTGTTACTTTTTGGTCCGTTGCATTTCTAAATGTATTACCCCTAAATGAGCACTGTTTCAGAATTTTTGTAGAGTCAGGGATTTACTCGGGCAACCACTTCTCAATGAGAAAAACTAACGGCTCCAGGAAAAACAATATATGGACAGATAACACAAATGAACACACAATTGCACATACAATAGGACACTATGATAACTGCCTCCAACCAGCAATGCTTTCCTCTTCGGTACACTTCATTGCACATGACGGAGCAATGCACACTGGGCCCATTAACCTCTCTCTCTTGCACACACCCAAACATTTTTCTTCCTCAGGGAAACGCCAGCTGGGGCATGTAGAGTATTGACTAACCATGGCAACAGCATCAATAGGTGTGGCATCAATGTGGAGTCTTTAAAGCTGTTTGCAAATACGCCCTCTTTTCTGGTTTTATGTGTGGTCATTTTAGTATTTTGGGGTTTATCTATATCATGACGGTGTGAACTTCTTTTCATTCTTTCAACAAGGTACATAACATACATTTCGGTTTCTGTTTTCGAAATACTTTCTGCAATGTTAGAAGTGTATGCAGTGTAATGCCAAAGTTTTCTAAAGGAAATAAAGTTTTTGTCCATTTTGAAGTTTCTAGGAATTATTTTAATTATTACCTGTAAGCTCTTGGGATCCATAATTCTTCCCACAAATAAATGACCAAAATATTTACACCATTTTGGCCATTTCTGCAACCAAAAAGCAGTGAGATTTAAGTTAGAGCCGCACAATATATCGAATGGCAGTTGTCTTTGTAATATCAAGTCAATGACTCAATGCAATCTCCAGAGATTCCTTAAATAGAAAACAAACTAAAACTTTAAACTGATTGAAATAATTGTATTATTGTATTGAAATGACTTATCTTGTAAAGTGCCTTGAGATGACATTTGTTGTGAATCGGTGCTATATAAATCAACTAAATTGAGTTGAAATTGAATCAGTTTGTACAATCACAATCACCAAGAACTCCTTGGGTGCAATACTTGGTAGGATGTTATATTTCGCCCTTGATGCCCACAAGTTTTGTATATTTTTAGTAACTGTGATGCACGGTCTAAGTATTCAGCTGCAATGACAAGTTTTCCTGGATTTGTGCAGCCACTTATGCTGCTGTAATTAGATAACCAAGGTTGCAGTTAAAGATATGGCTGTTCAATGTTTTAAACAGTGTTGCAGTTATTGAGATTTCAGGCATTCAGAGTTCTACCATGAAACTTTGCGTCGAAAAAAGTTAATAAAAAACTAAATAATTCGACATTTTTGACATATCGCTGGAATTAAAAGTGAAATAAAACTGAAGCTGCAACCAAATTAACCTCATGAACTTTTATAAAATCCAGGGTATGGGATTTCTACTCAGTCCACACAGCTTGATCTCAGTTTGAAAGTTTAGTAAAATTGATTTTATAAGGCTGTGATAAGGTATTCATGTTTTATTTTGATCCCGTGTGGACAAGAGAAAATCAGCAGCATAATCAAAGGTTGGCAACATTTTTTTAAATATTTTTTATTATGCTTATTAGAGACAAGCTTACAACTTATCTACTAGCACAAACTTTTTACCTCAAGTTTATTTAATGGCTTCACAATCTCAGAAACCCCTTAGAAAGGTGTGAACGCTGAAAATAAATAATTAAGAAGACTCAGTGATCCTAAGATTCTACCTTTTGTTCTCATTCTCTAAACATTGAGTTTAGAAGATTAATCTTTTTATCCCTCTCATCATCTTCCTCATTGTACATCGTGGCAAATTAAACTAGGATTGTTGAGATAATGGGAAAGGGAAACATTGACTCGTGTCACTTTATATTTGTGCCCCAGAAAAAGAGAACAATTTCTTATGAGAGGTTTTCTTTTTCCCCATGAATCAATGTGGCCTAATTAAAGGTTTGATTTTTATTATTATTATTGTTGTGACAGGATGTCGCTCCAATTACAATAATGTATTTTAATGCTTTTTACACATTTTTACCAGAAGTCCCATTACTTGTGAAAGCCACCATATGGAGCAAAATTCTTTTAATTTGCAAACATGTTCTCCAATCATAGCAACTCAGTGTGTGTGGCTCCATTGCTGTGTTATTAGCAGATGTAGTAGACTAATCTGATTTAGGATGAACTAAGTGTCTAATCTCGTCCAGAGAAATATTTAATGAAATCTGTGTAATCTCTAATTAGCTATTGCATCGTATCCGGGGCGTGCTTGTTGCTTCTTTAATAACTATACATGTGTGCAGCAAACTAAAAACCCTGTCATCTCGCTTGTTGGCAGGTATTTGTGTGTGCCTCATCTTGTTTGTGCACAGGCTTTCGCTTTGTGTTTCTGCTTGTTGTGTAATGTTGGTTTAAAACGGGGAGCTGTGTCTGTGTGGAGGCTTTGG